>OX589615.1:17981712-18423052 GCA_951329385.1 Polia nebulosa
TTAAAATGGCGAAAGTTTCATAAAAATACGCTTTATAGTTTTTGCGTGATTCTCAATTTTTTATCCGCGTTAGACATAACTTTACAAATTAATTACACTATGTTAAAAAAATATAATTTCAAATATTCGTATATCAAATTACGAAGAAAATTGTCTGAAGTAATGTATATTTTTTTCAAGGAAATAAAACTAGTCGTTTAGACGTGATGTTCAATTAAAAACCATTAGAAGTCGTATGTAACTGCGCCTTAAACAAGCCGAGTCTACTAAATATGACGTGACTGGCAAGGCTATGAGGATGTCAAAGTGGAATACCTAGCTTTTAATGCAGTATGGAAACTTTCTTTTGTTGTTTTTGATGTGAAATGTTCTTTAGCCGCATTGCTTGAGCGATTTTTGGTAGGTTCTACACTTATATTCGCGTCACCGACATGCTAGTGATATATTGTGCTTTTTTTTTGTGGGGTGGGAAATCATCCAATGACATCTCCCGCTCTAGGGTGGAGCGGGAGAGCGTGTCAGACTCTTACTGACTAAAACCCACCTCTGTTCCTTCCCTGCCCTGAGTGCCCAGGGGCGAGGTAACTCTGTTTCGAATTTATGCACAACCGATGTTGTGCTAGACTGGTGACGCGCAGCGTGCAGCGGCCTGTACAAGTACCAATAGATGTGAGAGTCAGACTGCTAATAATTTGAATATTAAAATTATAATTATTCATAACAGAATTAATTAAGATATTTAAAAAAACTAATCTAACAAGCCAAAATTCGATATTTTTGAAAGTAACAGATATGGCTGTACTAGCTGCGCCCCGCTGTTTTACCCGCCTAGACCGGAATAAAAGGTAGCCTATATGTTAATCCAGGCTATAAGCTATCTTCATACCAAATTTCATCCAAATCGGTTCCGCCGTTTGAGCGTGAAGAAGTAACAAACATACACACTCACATACTTTCACATTTATAATATTGATACGAGTAGGATTCACGAGTTTGTATGAAGTTAAAAATTTCATTTTAAAAATGGTTGTGAAAATGGAGCATCCTGTACTTACGTATTTGACGACTCTGCTCCTTGGACATCATGCAAATAATTCTGCAGAAGTCGGTCAAAATAGACGCGAAAATTGTGGAGTCTGAACGTGAATGTGGATGTAAAGTGAAAAGTTCAGTGTTTCAGTTCAAAATGCAGAATGGAGGCACATAGCGGTGCGCGTGATAATTAGAAGGTACATATTGTTTTATAATTATTATTATTTATTGCACATATAAAAACTTACAAATAGGGTTCCGTAAACTGAAAAGAAACCCAAAAAAAACACGGTTGTGTTTTTTTGTTTTTTTTTTTGGGCTGGGATGTCTTTCACCATGTCATTCATCATTAAAATTCAGTCAAATATCTGAGGCACAGCTTGAAATTTGATTTTTTTTATCGGGCTTTTAGCAACCGAGGTTTTTTACTGGAATGTGTCATCAATATTTTATTGAATGTGTAGTTCTTAGGGCAACTTCAGAGGGAGTTTTTGCTTATTTGCTTTGTGTACGTTGTATAGTTTGTAGCTATAATTTGTCTTAGGATTTGGTAAAAGGGAGGCACCTCCCCATAAGTGGCGCCCTCATTGAATAAAAATTCGTAGCATAGCATAGAAAATAAATATTAAAGAATCTTATGTTGCGTTTCTTACTAATAGGATAAGGTATTTTTACGTTGTTAAAATAGGACTCAAAGTGTTTCGTATCCAAAGTAGTAAGCAAAAGTGTCAAAAACGGCCGTTTTTTGTACTTTTGCTTACTACTTTGGATATAAAACACTTTGAGTCCTGATTAGAGAACGTAAAAATACTTTATCCTCTTTGTAACAAACGCAACATAGGATTCTTTAATCTTTATTTTCTATGCTTTGCTACGATTTTTTATTCAACGAGGGCGCCACTTGGCGGTTATATACACCTTAACTACATAGTTCGTGCTAGCACGGATAATATAATACTAGCGCTGCTAGTAAGTGCTAACAAAATCTAGGGAAACTGATATTATTCTAGAAATAGGCCTGGGAGGTCACCACTGCTCTTACTTTGCACTATTGTAGGACAGTTCTAGACAGACAAAAAAAAAACTATTCATTCATCATCATTCTCCTGCCCTTATCCCAATTTATTTGGGGTCGGCGCAACATGTCTTTTTCTTCCATACTCCTCTATTAGTCGTCATCTCTGTAGTCACCCCCTTTTTACCCATATCCTCTTTCACACAGTCCAACCATCTTTTCTTTGGCCTTCCCCTACTCTTATAGCCATCCACATCCATACACAAGACTTTCCTCACGACATTTTCTTCATTCCTCCGCATCACATGCCCATACCACGACAACCGATTTCCACACAATTTTTCAGTCAGCGGTGCCACTTTCAGACTTCCTCTTATATACTCATTCCTAATTCTATCCATGCGCGTAACACCACACATCGCTCTTAGCATTCTCATCTCAGCTACATGCAATTGCTTTTCATTCATCCCTTTTGTGGCCCAACATTCTGAACCATACAAGACAGCAGGTCTGACCATTGTTTTATAAATCTTCCCCTTAAGTTTTAGGGGAATGCGGGAGTCACAGATAGTCCCGGTGACCTGCCGCCATTTCATCCATCCAATGTTAATTCTGTGCTTAACAGTCCGATCTATTTCGCCATCGCTTTGCACGAGTGAACCGAGATACCGAAAATCGGAGCAGCCTGGGAGAAGCGCGCCATCTAGCACTACAGCTTCAGAACTGGAGAGACCGCCGAAATCGCAGAACATGTATTCAGTTTTGGTTCTGCTGATTTTCAAGCCAACTTTCTCCAGCTTCTGTTGCCACTTCTCCAATCTGCTCTGGATCTCAGGTCCATCTTCACTGACCAGAACAATGTCCTCGGCAAACAGCATGCACCAGGGTGCCTCCTCCTGTATTTCCGACGTAAGAGCGTCCATAATCAACAGGAAGAGGTAAGGACTTAAAGCCGACCCTTGATGCAAGCCTACAGCCACACTGAACTCATCGGTGTTGCCAGCAGCCGACCGGACGTAGGTACTAGATTGTCTGTACATAGCACGAATCAACTCAACATACTTCCCAGGCAAACCTTTCTCTTTCAAGGCCCACCACAACACATCCCGAGGTACCCTATCATACGCTTTCTCAAGATCAATGAACACCATGTGCAAGTTCTTGTGCACACGTCTGTACTTCTCGCACAATTGACGGAGAGCGAAGGTGGCGTCCATTGTCCCTCGACCTGGCATAAACCCAAACTGGTTCGGGGTAATCTCACTCTCCTCTCGCAATCTTTTCTCTATCACTTTCTCCCATACTTTCATAGTATGTGACATGAGCTTTATCCCTCGATAGTTGTTGCAGTCCTGTACATCCCCTTTATTCTTGAAGATGGGCACTAGCGAACTATTGCACCATTCTTGTGGGATCACTTCTTCATACAACAACTTATTGAAGAATAAAGTCAGCCACATACATCCATCCTCTTTTAAACACTTCCATACTTCTACTGGTATGTCATCAGGGCCCATGGCCTTTCCATTTTTCATACATTGAACTGCCCTTCTTACTTCATCCATGCTAATTTCTCTCACCAAACCCATATTTACTTGTACCTCTTTGAGCACACCATTCCATTCATTCTCTTCGTTCATCAACTTTTCAAAATAAACCTTCCATCGCTCTTTTATTTCGTCATCTTTCGACAAGACTTTACCGAGTTCATCTTTCATACATTTTATGTGCATTATATCCCTCGTTCTCCTTTCTCTTAATTTTGTAATCCGGTAGAGCTCCTTCTGGCCTCTAGCCTGGCCTACAAAAAAAAAACTATTATTGTAATTAATTTCCAGATGGAGTGATAGTAAAAATAAATGAAGATGGTGCAACCAGGAAAGCAGCGGAGTACCCACCATACGGTCAGGTTCACCGGGGATGATCACATGCCCAAGTATAAATCTATTGTCAGTGTAAGTATCCGATTCCAACCTAATGTATAAACTTAGGTACTTACCTAAGTTTATACATTGGGTTTTTTTATATATAATTTTTGTGTTTTTTTTTTTTCCTTTTCTTTTGTTAATTATGTTTTTGTCTTTCATGATTTTACTGTATTTGAGTCCCTGTATACTGAGAGGTCTGGCTCTTGTGATACAGGATGACCTAGTACAAGAGAGCAACATTGTTTTTGTATATCTTTGAAGTGTTTTAATAAATTATTATTATTATTATTCCATTTATTTTATAGTTTAAACATACAATTTACATTTTTAAATATTAAAATATCAAAATATAAAAACATTATTATTATTATTATATACATTGGGTTGTGTGTGTGCATGATGTGTGGTGACCTACTTAGGTCACCACACATCACGCACACACACAACACGTACACACTCAAAAACCCTGTGCGATCCAATAAAGGCGTATTCCTGGTTTAACATACGTACTAGAAAAAGTAGTAAAAAAAATGTAACTCATAAAAACCAAAAGTTATAGATTTTTTATTTTTATACTGATTTAGAGACAGCTCGTTTAGTATACTTTAGTTATTTTCATAGTGTGATGTCGTACGGCATTCTGTTGTGGGGAAATGCCGCCGATATTCAGACAATTTTTGTTTTACAGAAAAGGGCTATTCGTGCAATTTATAAATTAAGTCCCAGACACTCCCTCAGAGACAAATTTAAAGAGATTAATATTATGACTGTTCCCTCTCAATATATTTATGAGAATCTCATGTATGCACATAAAAATATTAATCTGTTTAAAAGATACAGTGATATCCATAGCATAAATACTAGGAACAAACACAAATTTATTGTACCAAAAACCAGGCTCAAGAAAAAAATAGGTGGTTCGTTTAGATGTCAATGTATACGTTTCTATAATAAACTTCCTAGCCAAATTCAAGAACTAAGCATAAATAAATTTAAATCATTTATTAAACGTAAGCTATGCCAGAAAGCTTTTTACACAATTAATGACTTTCTTGAGGACAAAAAGGCGTGGGATTGAGCTGCTTCAATGATATACATGAGCCATTGTTTTCATATGTACTACTTACTGATGAAAAATTTTTTATATATATTTTTTTTTTTTTTTAATATTCGTTTTTGACATGAATACTTGTATAGTATTGCATTATATTTTTTATTTTATTTTTTTATTGACATTTTATTATTATTATTATTTTTTTTTGACTTGAATACTTTGTTAAGTATTATATTTATTTTTATTTTTTGATTGACATATTATGATTACTATTTTGTTTGACACAAATATTTACTTTGTAAAGTATTATATTTTTATTTTTTTTTTGATTACTTAATTATTGTAAATGTGAGGACTATGTGGGTTATTATTATTATTTTCTCCTCCTTTTTACAGTAATTTTCAACGTTGTCTGACAGTTTGAGTACTTTTGCGGCCTACCCAAATGTCTTTTCTTTGGTATTGTTCGTCATGTCATTGAGCTCCTTAGTGGTTTTTAAGTTGAGCTATTCGACTATTGACAAATGCTTGCACTGACTGGACAGGTCCACTCAAATATGTTTGGTTCTTTCTTCAAAAGACCACTACAGACACTAAGCTGCATGGTCCTCATATAGAATAATGTGAATGCGAGAACTATGTATGTCGTTATATTCATGTAGATTTTATGATTGTCTGGCAGTTTGAGTATTTTTTGCGGCCTACTCAAATGTCCTTACTTTGGTATTGTTCGTCGGTTCGTTGAGCACCTCAGAGTTCTGAGTTGAGCTTCGCGATGACTGACAAATGCTTGCACTGTCTGGACAGGTCCACTCGAATTCGTGTGTTGCTTTCTTCATAAAGCTCATCCCAGACATAAACGTACATGGTTCTCATAGGATCTAACCAGTCCACATTGTATGGATTTGAACACTAAAAGAGACTTTGACCTCTGAGTTTGTTTCGGTGTTTCTTCTCAGGGTAGTCAGCTAGGAAACACCGGCCTCATCTAGCTTAAACTGACAAAAAAACATTGACGTGTAAAAGTGTTCCTTGTAACCTATTTACTGAATAAACATCATTTATCATTTATCATTTATAAAATATGCGAGAAACATCTAATGTGGCAAATTTTCACAAGTTGTCAACACTCCACCGGCCGGCGAAAAGCTTTTATTTTTGCCTATTTTTATTTCAAACGATACCGCCCTGCACTAGCCGCGCTGTAGGCACTCTTAATAAACAATAATACTAATAAGTTTATGTGTATATAAGAAAGGAAACAAAGTAGTACTCTTTACCAAAGGATCAAAAATACCGTCTCGCTCAGGCGGTTTCTTTGACACAAAACTATAGGTGAACTTTGTAGAGCGCTCAGTGTTGCCTTTGATAAGTTTTTCTTTTTCATTGCGGAAAAATAATAATCTCGTGTCCATACCGAGTTAATGAAGCTCGGCGAGAGTCTCGAATCCCGGAGGACACACGATAAATATGTATTTGTACAAGATTGCTGTCAGGAGACCAATCTAAGACCTCATCGAACATCATCAGCCCACAGCAGTCAATTTACCAACGGGACCCTATTGCTAAGCCTCCGCTGTCAGTCCGTCCATCCGTCTGTCTGTCAGCGAGCTGTATCTCATGATCCGTAATTTACAGACAGTTGAGATTTTCTCAGAATGTGTTTGTCTGTTGCCGCTTTAGCAACAAATAACATCTAAAAATAAATTAAAAATTAAAGGAGACTCAGCTACTATAAACGTGTTTTTTTTGCTTTTTTTGCTCCATCTTAAGAGGGAGCTGCGAGGAATTTACAAAATAGGTATTTGAAGAAACTATTGCCATCGTGCTCCCTCAAGCCTGCCCCCGAAGAGTGTGATAGGGACAGCTGCAACTCAGACCGATATTATCACAAAATTTTGATGAGATCGACGTTTCGTATTGCCCTTTTTTCTCCTCGAAAACTGAGCCGATTCAATTATTTTTGGCACAAATTTTTAAGAAAGAGTATGTCTAGGTCCCTATTAAATGTTTTATGTTAATACTTTTCCAATAAGTCTGGTAGTCCTCTAAGAACGGCGGTAAAAATAGGGCCATTTTTTGTCATTTTTGGAGGGTCATATTTTCGTTAAGTACTTATTAGTTGCTGAAAAAAAGGAAATGACAGGGACGTGTCAACAGCAGACCTTGACTAAAAAAATGATTGCTCTAGAGGCAGGAGGATTCAGCAGAGGGAGGATTCAGGAAGAAAAAAGGGGAATACTTTTGTATGGAGAATCGCAGCTCCTGTTCCCTCTTAAAATGGTGACCAGTAAACGAGTATTTATCTTGTACGATAGTACGAAACCCTTCATAGGTGAGTCCTACAGGCACAAGGCCGGTGTTTTTTTTGTTATTGGTTGGAAACCTTCAAAAGGCGCCTGGACTTTTGGGAAAAAGATCAGGGAGTCAAGGATTCTTATCTCACTAAAACCACCCCGGTGATCACCATCAGCACATGGAAGAGATCCCGTTACCTCTTAAAAGACCACTCCGGAACCCCCTCTGCGCAATGCCTAGGGCTATGCCCCTATGCCTAGGAGTAGCGGATAAATTCGTAACAGAGTTACCGCTCCCCTGGGCACTCAGGCAGGGAAGGAACAGGGGTGGGTTTTAGTCAGTAAGAGTCTGACACGGAGTAAAGAGTTAGAAAGAGTAAGAGCAAGAAGAGTTAAGAGTTCTTGTATGTATGTACCAGCCCGACATACATACATACATACAAGAGTCTGTCACGCCCTCCCGCTCCACCCAGAGCGGGAGATGTCATTGGATGGATAACCCTGGGGTTATCTAGAGGCCTATTAAAGCTTCTACTTAGACCACTCTAGAATTCTCTGTCTGTGACCTGTTCAAACCAAAACATTTAATCCGTCAGGCCCCGGAATAACAGACACAAATCCGTCAGGCCCCGTGCGTCTCGAATTGGAGACACAACAATAGGTTTTTCATTGTGTCTGCTATTCCGGGGTCTGACGGGAAACCTATTGTCGCGTCTCTGATCGGGAACGCGCGGGGCCTGACGGGTTAAGCATTTAAACTCCTCAAACCGATCCATGCAGTCAGTCCTTCGGGGTCCGCTAGGGCCGATGTCTGCCTGGATCGTGGGTTTTGAAAGTGACCCCGGCTCTGGCACAAGCAACTGAAAGAACAAGGGTGGATTTTAGTTAGTAAGACTCCACCCAGAGCGAGAAGTTATTTGATGTGAACCCAAAAAAAAAAGTGTGCGTGTACTTATGTACGCACGTAAGAAGTTATACTTCTTTAGCGTAACAAGATAAAAAAAGTTTACAAAAGGAAAACAATCATTCTTCATGAACCACAGACTATAGCTAACTTCAGGGTGTCGGTTTTTTGTGACGGTGTGCGCGCGCATCGTAAAAATTTACTCTCATCATTTTCCCCTAACGCGCCAAAAGAAGTATAGCTTCAAAAAAGGCAGTCAATCCTGTCGCCATCTTGTCGACTGGCTAATGGGTAGGTATTTCTTCAACGGCATGAGCTATTCTTTAACTAACGACTATTTTAAAGTGATTCTTAAGCATTTCGCAACCTGGGGCTCTTTAAGTCAAGAGTGAATAGGTTACTTCTAGGAAAGCGTAGTCCGTCGGCCAAATCATCGGATGAGACAGTGGTCAAGCGCGAGCCTAATTAAAAAAACTTGGCCGTCACGGGACGCCTGGCAGATGTGACACATCTAACAAGTTGTTGTTGTAGTTGTGTGTTGTAACAACAACAACCAACAACTTGTCGTAGTTGTGTTGTGTTACTTTACTTTTTTTCGCATAGATCATGTTTCTAGGGAGAAGGGAGTCGAGAGCGGCGGCGTAGTGAGGGCATCGTGGCACGACACTTGCCGTTTCCTCCACGGCATTTGAATCGATTTTACTTCCAAGCCGCGCCAATAGATGTTTCACATATAAAAAAAACAGAACGAGTTTCTTGGTGATTGCGTGAGGCAGATTCAGCATTAGATATCCGGGCTTTAATTATACAAGGGGAGGTATTTAACCTACTTCTCAGAAACAGTTGCTCTACTTTCCAAAATGTCATTCCATGACAAACTCAATAAAATGGTCCCCTTGCATGTCGTCACGCGAACTTGACAAATACTATCGAAAAACTTATCTTTTAATTTATTGCAGTGTTTTTTTCAACTTTTTTGGTTTTTGCAAAGGCAGTCGATCGATTGAGAATTTGCGATGCCTGTTTTAAAGATGAAGTTTCAGTTGAAAGCTGGTTTTAAGATCATGGTTCATGTAACAAATTCGTGCAGATTTTAACAAAACGCGGCCTTATTTATAAAAATAACCATGTGGTTAGCTTTATAGAGGTACCCTATGCGGATATTATGTATGTATACTCAGTCGCTGTTCTTTTTCTGATTAATTTCGTTGCGGGACCCACCCAAGACAGTTTTAAATAGTTTCTCTGGGACTCGTCGAGCTTCATTGCCTCGGCGTTTTTTCTGGTGGTCGCCACTGTTGATTCTGGCTTACAGTAGTTACCTACAGTGGTCTGGGAATAGTGCGGCGGGCTTGTCCCAAAAAAAAAAGAGGTATTCGGAACAGAATGGAAAGTCCCGCAAACCTCCTTTGAAAAGGGAGGATCCTCCGACCAGACGGGTGTTGTGTCTTGCAGTTGTTGATTTCAGACGGTTTATATAATTATGTTCAAATCACGCGGAGACATTTGCTTGCGCGATGCAGGATTTGTGAGCTAAGTTCGTATGTGGCGTCATAAATGTCACTACAGTTTAAACACTGGTTAGCAGGTTGCTAATTCAAGATTTTCTGCCTGAAAGAAGAATAAAATATGTGTGTGTGTGTACTGACTATTCTTTTGAAGGAGTTTTGTCTTAGAGACAGCTGAATATCATGAATTAAGAATCCACTTATCAGTATACAGGGTGTAACGGAAAGGGGTCATATTTTAACTCCTGCATCTGCCCATCGATATAAACAACTTTCTTACAGAAAACCTGAGGAAATTGTCGAAAAAAAAAAAATTACGTCCCTTACAAATATTGATCAACTGATGATAACTTTGTATGGAAAGTCCAATTTCTTTTTTTGGGAATTTTAAAATTTTTCCTAGATAAAGTTGTTAATTTCCATGGGCAGAACTGGTTCTTAAAATATGACCACACCTTTACGTTACAACCTGTATATACTAAGCATATGGTTAACTAATTTTATAAACAGGGCTGGAAGTGTGAGCGAGAATTTCATGTGTTTAAGGATAACGTGTTTGTTTCCGATGTTTTTGCAAGCCTTGAGAGTTTTCCTTCCGGGGTGTGGTGATTCTATTTCAGTAAGTATTACCTCTATCGATTTCCTTATATAAAAACATACAGACGGACAATATGATTAATTTGAACACTGATTTAACGAAATCATTATAGGATCACTCGTGTGTCTGTCTGTCCGTCTGTCCGACTATTCCTGCACAAAATACATCCAGCTAAATGTTAGAACAAGTCAGACCTTTTTCTTTGATTTGTTTGGAAAGTTGGACCTATTAAATTATCTATCCAATTAGGCATTTTCAAGGTTCCGTACCCGAAGGGTAACCAACGGGACAATATTACTATGCCTCCGCTGTCCGTCCGTCTGTCAGCGGGCTGTATCTCACGATCTGGGGGTTAAGGGAGCTCCCTAGAGAGCCCCTTTTAATTTTCAATTTATTTTTATTTTTATTAAGTACTGGCTGCGCCCCGCGGTTTCACCCGCGTAGACCAGGATAAAAAGTAGCCTGTGTTAATCCAGGGTATAAGCTATCCACATACCAAAATTCATCCAAATCAGTCTAGCCATTTCAGCGTGAAGAAGTAACAAACATACACACTCACAAACTTTCGCCTTTTTAATATTAGTGTGATTTGTTATTATAGCGGCTATAGAAAAACACGCTGTGTGAAAAATTCAACTGTCTACCTATTACGAATCATGAGATACCAAACCTAAAAAAAAACAAAATAAAAAAACACGTTTCTAGTCCTAACAAGGACAATCTTTTTTTTCGTTTTTAATTTAAACGTTCATCATCTTCTTGCCCTTATTCCATACAAAGGGTCAGCGCAACATGTTTTTTTCTTCCATTCTGTCCTGTGAGCCGTCATGCTATCACTAACTCCCTTTTCTTTCATATCACTCCTCACACAATCCATCCATCTTTTCTTTGGCCTCCCTCTCCCACTCCATCCATCCGCATTTATATTAATTACTCTTTTAGTTACATGTGTTTCATCCCTTCTTTTCACATGAATTTAAACGTTATTGTCCGAACCGGGAACTAAATAAATAATTATGTTCATAGTAATAAACATAAAACACCCTTCTAAGAACGCATGTTATAAAAGGCGACTACGGAACCCTACACTGCGCGTGGCCCGACACGCACTTGACTGGTTTTTTTTGTATGTGGAAAATCATCAGTGACTTCTCTTGCTCTGGATGGAGCGGGAGGGGGTATGTCTTCAGACTTCTCACTAAGTCTATTGTCTCGGAGTCTCGGACGGTACCGAGACCTCCTGCGCTTACACACACATTCGCAGTGTGTTTGTACCCTACAGTTGGTGACTACAAGTAAAGTATTCCTACCACGTATTACTAACAAATGGGAAAAGCAACAACGATAAAATATTATTTTTGAAATGAAGTAATACAGGTGGTTTAGTCAGTAAAGGCTCAATTACACCTTCCGATTTCAAGGTACCCAATTTAGGCACAAACTAACTAGGAAGTAGGAAGCGAGCGATTACACTATCCTAAATTGGACTCCTAAATCAGGCTCCTAAGTCGGCAGTGTTGCCAACTCTTACAAGTTCGAGTCCCTAGACAGAATATCAAAAGTCGCTATAAAGTCTCTTAAACCTGATTCTACCAGGAGCGGACCAAAAAAAAAAGAGAAAAAAAGGAAAAAAAGGAGAAAGGAAAGGGACCTTGGGAAATTAAATAATAATTTACACACATACAAAAATACTATTAGCCCATTTGTAGCGACAAAGTCGCTAAATTGGCAACACTTAGCTCTAAATCGTGGTGATGCGATTACACTATCCTAAATCGTGGTAGCGGATAAATTCTGAAAATGAGTCACCGCACCCCTGGGCACTCAGGCAACTGAAGGAACAGGGGTGGGTTTTAGTCAGTGAAAGTCTGACGCCCTCCCGCTTCACCCAGAGCGGGAGAAGTCATTGGATGATTTACCAACTCCCAAAAAAAAAAAAAAAAAAACGTACACAATTTAGGAAGTCAAATCGGGACCTCCCAATCTCACTAAATCGGACACTAACTGCTCTAACCGTACACTTTCCTGTTTCCTAAATTGGGTCCCTTGAAATTGGAAGGTGTAATTGAGCCTTAACTCAGTTGACATCAATTTGATAGGCACTTTGCCGTACATTGCTGCTTTGACATATTGGAAAACCGTAGTGCCTATTATAATCGATGTTCACCGAGCAATGTACTGCATAGTGCCTATCAAAAATGTCAATTGAGTTAGCGAATACACCTGCAGGGCCCTTCGGTAACTCTTGCAATCACTCTTCCACCCCTTAAGCTTTATTTAGCATAGGTAATCATCCCAGTCTTCCCCCCAGGACTCGACGGACTCCCCGAACTATGTCAGTTCGCAGTCCTACCCTGGTCAGGACTCCGGCGCTCCAAGTCCTGATGGCTGCAGCTTCCAGCCGGCGGCGCAGAGGTACCGGCTTAATGAGCAGCGTAAGTAAATATTTTCACAACAAGACAAAGAGTAAACACAGAAATGATAAAAATTTTAGGCATCCTAGCAAGAAATACTCTTTAAGCCACTACTAACTGCCAATGTCCTTGAGTGGTTAGCTTGCGTGTTCTGTGCTGAGCTAACGTAACGCGTCGTACGTCCACCCAGTAATAGGACTCGCCCATCAAGGAGCGCTGTCCGAAATTAGATGCATTACATTTATTATATATTAAATAATAGGTTTTATACTAGAATATAAATAATTAAATGATCTTTAAAATGATGAAGGTTTCATAAAAATACGCTTTATAGTTTTTGCGTGATTCTCAATTTTTTATCCGCATTAGACATAACTTTACAAATTAATTACACTATGTTATAAAAATATAATTTCAAATATTCTCAGATCAAATTACTTCGGAAGTTGTCTAGATTATTATATATTCTTTTCAAGGAAATAAAACTAGTCGTTTATACGTGATGTTCAATTAAAACCATTAAAAGTCGTATAACAAGAGTGATTAGGTTACTTCTAGGCAAGCGTGCTCCATCGTCGACCACATCATCGCTTACCATCAGGTGAGATAGTGGTCAAGCACGAGCCTGTCAACGTTATATAAAAAAAGCTTGGACACCAATGAATTGTCAACGCTGAAAGGCAGCCAGCATTTATTGGGTGATGGGGCCCACTAGCAATGTAATGGCAGGCTGATACCAGTCCGTGCGCGTGAATACAGGCTGTAAAAAGACACATCACATAGCCGACTGTACGTATAACAAAAACAAAAAATATATATATATACGGTCGAATTGAGAACCTCCTCCTTTTTTTCGTCGGTTAAAAATAGCTTAGCGCAAAAATTATTGCTGGGAAATCAGGTCCTGGGATAGTGTGAGTCTTGATAATGTGCACATAATTATGGAAATGAGGAAATCTACCTATGCTTAATTTTAACGACGGAAAAAATATTTAAAAAATCTAAATTATTTTCTTTTAATTTATGAAATAAAAACATGTTTATTTTCAATTGAGGTTTGTTTTTTTTCACAATGAGGACGCCTAATAACTTCCAATCAATAAAGAGTTTGTTTCATCGCGATAGATCATTGCGAGCTCGGGAACTTAGGGCACCCCGACACGGACAGGTTAGGTTAGAAGGCTTTTTTTTTGTGAGGTTGGCAAATCATTCAACGCCCTTTCGCTCTGGGTGGAGTGGGAGGGCGTGTCAGACTTTCACTGACTAAAACCCACCCCTGTTCCTTCAGTTGCCTGAGTGCCCAGGGAAAAGGCCCTGCCATCCCCTTCGTGGTTATTTTATTTTAAACCATTCAGAAGTAGGAGCCCCAGGAAGCGGAGCTCCATCGACCACCTCACCTCATTATGGATATTGAAAGTGGACCAATTGATCGTCTCACAATTTAACGGCCTTGCTCATAAAGTGAAATTGTCAAAATATTACTGCCACTAATATTATTAATTTCACTAGTGAAATTATAATAGCACGGGTTTGACAATATCCCTGCGACATATACAGGGTGTAACGGAAAGGTGTGGTCATATTTTAAGAACTGCATCTGACCATCGATATGAACAACTTTTTTCAAGAAAATCCGAGGAAATTCTAAAAAAAATTTTTTACCTCCCATACAAATATTGATGAGCTGATGATAACTTTGTATGGAAATTCCAATTTTTTTTTTTGGAATTTTCTATTTTTTCTTAGAAAAAGTTGTTCATTTCCATGGGCAGAACCAGCTCCTAAAATATGACCACACCTTTCCGTTACAGCCTGTATATGCGTATACATGTACAAAGGCCGCTATGTGTCGCTAGTCTGGCGCAACACATCACTAGCATGTCGGTGACGCGAACCCATAAGTTTTGCCCCAACAAAAATCGCTCGATGCTGGTAAAAAAGTTTTCACTTCCAATCCTAGGATCCTAAGACCAGCTGTCGTGCTTTTATATATTCATCCATCAAGGCATTACAACTGTGTTTTTTTTTGTGTATGTATGCTTGACTATCGCATTAGGGCAATCTGTAAAGATAGTTTTAAGTTGTTTAATATTAAATCATCATCATCATCTTCCTGCCCTTATCCCATGTTACTTCGGGTCGGCGCAACACGTTTTTTTCTTCCATTCTGTCCTGTCAGCCGTCACGCTATCACTAACTCCCTTTTATTTCATAACACTCCTCACACAATCAATCCATCTTTTCTTTGGCCTCCCTCTCCCTCTCCATCCATCCACATTTATATTCATATCTCTTTTAGTTACATGTGTTTCATCCCTCCTCTTCACTTGACCATACCAAGATAAGGTTCCCTTTCAACTTTTCTGTTTCTGGCGCCACTTTTAAACTACATCTAATGTAGGTACTCTTTTCTCACTTTATCCATTCTTGTTCAATAATAAATAAATAAATAAAACTATACTTTATCCATTTCCACAGGAATCAAACTCCTGACTTCAATAAACCAGATAGTGCAACAGCGAGCCGACCTCGAGTCCAACCGGGTCACTCTGTCCAACCTTCTGGATGAGCTAAGAAGGAAACTCAAGAGAAGAATAGACGAATGTCATCTGGAGAAGAAGGAGCGGATGAAAGTAAGTCATCGTCTACTGCAAAATCAAAAGTCATTAACCTATTCGTTCATCTACCATTTAGTGGGTATGCCTTTGACTTGAATGAGCCCTGGTTGTAGGGAGTATCCTGCTCACTCAAATGTCTCGCTGATGGTGGCAAAAAAAAGAGTAGCACTCCGGGAGTACCGACCGAAGTGAAAACTTGAACAAGAAAGCCCAACGCGCCTAAAGAAGTTTTCACTTCAATCCAAATAGCGGTGTCGGTGTCGGGGGCGAGTTCAATTGTTTTTTCCCATCTCAAAAATGCCCAACGCGCCTAAAGGTGGTGATCCATTTGCGAGCGAAACCCACGAACTCGCGAGCCAATGGTTTAAACCACTAATGCAGTACCTACTTAAAAGTCTGCGGACTTAAAAACCAGCGGATTTGCTCGCTAGTAGTAACTCTTTGTGTATGCTTGAAATTCTAAGTTCGCGATCTTCTCTCCTCCTTTTTTGTTCTTTCTCCTGATGTAACAGTACACCCATAAGTAACAAAGTAACTCCGTCTGGGAGCACGCCATGACTCCGCCAAGGATGAGAGTAGACTGTTTTGCCCGCCAATGGATCACCAAGGAAAGCCAACGAGCCGGCGAGCCAACGATTTAAACCGCTGGCTCACCGGTTCGCAAATGGATCACCCCCTTATACAAGTTTTGGAACGAAGTTCCTTATCGCGCGTTGTGAAAGGGGGCTAGACGGAAAAAATTCTTACGAAAAGTTGTCACGACACTAATGAGGCTGTCGATCCAAAAAGATTGTGTTGGAAAAACAATCTAATAAAAACTTCTTGTATTTTTGGTGGGTAGGTACAAAGTTTGCAAGCAGATCAAGCATTATCAAACATTATTTGTTATAGTTGTTGTTATTGCTAAAGAGTTGAGTTGGGCTGAGCTAAGCTGAGCTGAGCTGAGCTGAGCTGAGCTTAGCTGATCTGAGCTGAGCTGAGCTGAGCTGAGCTGAGCTGAGCTGCGATGAGATGAGATGAGATGATGAAGTATAACTTCTTACGTGCGTGCGTGTGTGCGTAGTTAATAATAAAAAAAATATTATAAATTAAAAAAAATAAAATTATATTACAATTCCTTCACTAATTAATCGAAAGGAACTTCGTTCCATCCGGGTGTCCCTTGACACCTCTCAAGTTTTTTTCACTTCAATTGTTCTCGAAGCTTATAACGTGCACGTCTTTCTAAGTACATCAATCTTACATATAATATGTAGAAATTCTACATTAACGATGTAATCATAGTTTTGTAACTAATTTAAAAGAGTGTCCATGTAGTTTCTTGCACGTTTTTCTCCATAGAGATCTACGCTTTGGAACGTGCAAATAGCTTCATCATTTTTTGACTGACCAACCTTGACAATTCAAAAGTGCCTGTAAATGGTGATTAAAAGTTTGACACGTTTTGTTACTGCAGATACCAGTCTCTAGTTTTTAAGACCCTTTTGTAGAAAATAAAGAGATACCAGCCCCCCTAGCCATATTACTTGTCTATTATCGTAATACACTAACGCTTAGTATAAAATGTATGACAATGACATTACCTGCGATAAGTCACGTGACACTTATCTAGGCAGGTAATGTCATTGCCATTGCCTCAACCGTTAGGGCCTACCCTGGGGTCGCGTATAAATTCGAAAGAGAGTTACCGCGGCCTTGGCACAGGCAACTGTAGGAACACGGTTACCCGTGTAATAAAACTTATAAAAACTTAACTTAATATAAAACTTACGTTTTAGTCAGTAAAAGTCTGACACGCCGTCCCGCTTCACCCAGAGCGGGAGAAGTCATTGTATGATTTCCACAAATCGTCCGACCTTTATAAATTTTCTAATTTCTTCTTTTCAGAATCTAAAACAAGCAAACCAAAGACTCGAAAAGGAGCAGTTCAACATAGTGTCAGAGATCGAGCACCTGAAGAGACACTTGGAGAAGGAGGAACATCATCACTTGCAGCATGCTAGGACTGCGGTCGCTCAGGTAGGGAATGGAAACGTAGCAGAGTAAGTAATGAGAGGCGAAGTTTTGAAAAAAATCAGCAACAATAGGGTATTTTACGAAAAAAACTAATAAATCCGTCAGTGAAATAACCAAAAAATATTGGACACGTAAACTAAAAATGAGGGCAATAGGGAGCGTGCAGGAACTATAGATGGCGCCACATAAATGTCAATGTCAAATATTTCTACAGTACAAGTTGCGAATTTCACTCATTAGAGATGGCAGTCTACGTTACGCGTGCTGCATGTGTGGATGATGCGTGTGTGTATACATATATGACACGGAAATGTCAATGACAAGTTTTTAAAGGGTAAAAGTTTCGAATTTACTCCACTAGATGGCACAGACTACGCCGTGCACGATCCCTATACAATGTGCGATGAAATGTCGCGTGAAGTCACGCGGCGCGTCACTTTTTACAACCAAAGTGACGTAAGGAGACCACGCCCCTGAACTTTGATGCATTTTTGTTTTTGTCATTTTTATTGGTTTGGTAAAACGACGACGACGACGACCCGAAGTAACATGGGATAAGGGCAGGAAGATGATGATGAAGGTAAAACAAAAAATACGTGTCGAAGATTTTTTTAGTAAAATACCCCATTGCTTGGCAAGCAGTGGTGGTATTCAAAGTAGCCAATCAAAAATAATGCAAGGTTTATAATGCAAGGACAAACCAATCTCAAGATACCAAATCATTATTTTCTTCGTCGTCACACTGGGAGAGTGGCCGTGGTAGTCACATCAGGGGCCCAGAACAGGGGTGGGTTTTAGTCAGTAAGAGTCTGACACGCCCAGAGCGGGAGAAGTCATAGGATGATATGATTTCCCACCCCAAAAAAAAAAAAAAAAAAAAACTAACTTGTCAATAGTGTGTCGGTAGTGTGTCAGTGGTGTCTCAATAGAATAGTCATTGACATTTGGTATTCTATCATTTTGAAGTTTTTGCAGAAAGAATTGGGCCCCTGGGCCCCAATTCTGTAACTTTGAGTTAAGCAACACGCCATCGACACTCTATCGACACACAACAGACATTATTTTGCCACTGTTGCAAATTTTGGTATTCTGCAAAAACTTCGATATGCTATTGACGTAATATTGTAGAGCAGACTACCAATTATTACAATAGTCTTATTATGGCGTTTCAATGGCACTACAGTGGTTAGTCAATGACCATAAATATTTTATAGAATACCAAATTTCAAAAACTATTCTATTGAGACACCACTGACACACTACCGACACACTATTGACAAGTTAGTTATTTTGCAGAATTGGGTCCCAGGGGTGCTGGCAAGCTGTGGGTTGTGAACCCATCGCTATTCCTTCCGTAATGTAGCTCTTCATATATGTACATTCGTGGATATGGACCATTGGGTGCAGTTTTGACTTGGCCGATCCAACGCGCTCTTGTGCCTTCAACTTTTCCCTGCACATTCCACAGACGTGTCTCCTCACCGTGTGATATGTCCAAAGAAAATGAGAATACGACATTGGACGATGGAAGACAGACATTGTTTGATACCGAGCTCTTGGAGAACTGTGTTTTGGTTCGAAACTGTGTCCATTTCTAACGCATTTTTAGAGTGAAAGTGACTCAAATCAAAAAATGCAATTTCTGATGATTTGGAAATGAGCAAGAAAGTCCGAAAAAGTTACTTTTTAATTCGAATAATAACAAAAAGCAACAATAATAAAAATAAATAATAATAGCTTAATAGCCACGAGCCTCGATCAACACCTCAGGAGGCTCTCGTTAGGCGGCTGGATCAAGGGCTTGATTCAGAAAGCAGTATTTCTGGACACGGCTCGCATTGTCAGGCGGTTCCTCTCTCTGGAGCCCTGACCGCCGGTAACTTTGACCCTGTTGCCGATACCGGTGGTATGCTATTTTTTATATTTTTAAATGTTTTTTATTTTTTTTTATTGAAATATTTAAAAATATAATATGTTAAACACATGAATAAACAAAATGAATTAATAATAAATAATAATTTTTAAATATTTAGGTACTTAGAAAAACATAAATAAATACAAAAACATTTAAAAATATAAAAAGTAGTTAATTAGTTAATTATTATTATTCCGTTTATTTAATTAATATGTTTAAAAAATGAATAAACGGAATAATAATAATTAACTAATTAACTACTTTTTATATTTTTAAATGTTTTTGTATTTATTTATGTTTTTCTAAGTACCTAAATATTTAAAAATTTAAAATTGTATGTTTATAAAATTGAATAAATGGAATAATAATAAAAAAGCAATCGAGTTAAATACCCTATTGTACAAGGCCAGTAGCTCGTCCTCTGCTACGTAGGATGTGCACGGAGAGGTTTGTCAAGTTAGGTGGCCAAGTAATTTGTTTGCTGGCCTCGCATCTGCGCGTAACGTCACCATGGCAAACAGTGGACGACGATCTTACAACACATGCGTAGCTCAAGGGGCCCTCCTTGTGAGGATCACCCAGAGGACACGGCGGAGCATACGGTGGAGATCTGCCCCGCTTGGCAGGAGCCCCTCCGTGACCTCGTGGAGGCGATCGGCGGCAGCGACCTCTCGCGCCCTGCCCTGGTCCAGGCCATGGTACGGAGCGAGAGGGAATGGGGAGCAGTCTCCTCCTTCTGCGAAGGAGTAATGCTCGCGAAGGAGGAGGCGGAACGGGTGAGGGAGGCTCAACAACAGAGTCGCCCTCACGCCCTCAGCAGCAGCCGCCGCAGGAGACGCCCTGGGCGTAAGACGTCGCGAGAAGATCTCCAGCCACCGTAGACCCGGGCCTACGGACGGCGAGTAGTGGGTAGCTCGCCGTCCGATCAACACAAGGCCCGAGAGTCGACGGCGCGTAGTGTTCCACGCGCGCCTCAAACTGTTATCAGCAAAACATGACGGAGCCCGTCATGGCCGATGCCTGCCCAGGGGTTGTGGATAAATTCGAAACAGTTACCACGCCCTTGGGCACTCAGGGCAGGGAAGGAACAGGGGTGGGTTTTAGTCAGAGTCTGACACGCCCTCCCGCTCCACCCAGAGCGGGAGATGTCATTGGATGATTTCCCAACCTAAAAAAAAAGAGGGCCCTGCTGTGGGTCCCTTGATAGTTTGATATGATCACGTTTGTGTTCGACCTCTGTTCCCAGGCTATTCAAGGAGTGGTGACGAAGTGCTCCGTCCCCGACAGCTTCTTCAGTCAGTGTTCCGTGGCAGATCTACCGAACGTGGTCAGTAGGAATGTCGCTAAGAACGCACCTTCTAGGAATGTAAGTTTTTAGCTTTAAGACCCGCCAGGCCTATATGGAGTAGGTAGGTAGGGAACAGCGACTGCGCAAGTCACCAGGTATCCTATGATCAATGGTTTTTTTTATAGAAATGTTTTATAATAAGTAGAGAGATGAAAACCTTCTGCCAACTTAAAAGTTGTTCAGTTTTTTAGTTTTAAAGGCCCGCTAAAATATCAAGATGAATCCATCCAAAGGTTATCAGAAAGAGATCGCTTTGTGCGATAAAACTGCCCTTTGTACACTTGTTTTTTTTTAAATGTACAGCATGTAACAAAAACCCTGTCCGATCGAGTAAAGGCGTATCCCTGGTTTAACATAAGTACTAGAAAAAAAATTTAAAAAAAAATGAAACTCATAAAAACAAAAAGATATTGATTTTTTATTTTCATAAAAAGAATGCGACATTTAACACTAAATATGGCAATCATAAGTTGTCAACACTCCACCGGACGGCGAAATCATTTTATTCAAAGCGTACCGCCCTGCACTAGCCGGGCTGTAGGCAGAACTTCTCGCTTTGGCGGCACGCGACAAACAGCGCATAAAAGGATAAAAATACCGTCTCGCTCAGGCGGCTTTTTCACACTAAACTGTACGTGAACTTTGTCGAGAGATCAGTGTTGCCTTTGATAAGTTTTTTTTTCCAATTATTTTCATTGGGGAAAAATAATAATCTCATATCCATGAAATGGTTATGAGATTCTTTAGGATCGGACAGGGTTTTTGTTACATGCTTTAAGTTGGTTGGTTCTTTTTTGTGTAATTTGGTGTACATAAATGTCGTGGTTTCCACCAATAACAAGAGGAAACCATCGTAGTGATCAATGCTTGTACCTTCTCTTTATGAAAAGATGAGGTCTTTGCCTGGCTAAAGTCTACGTGGTATTAATTTATTTTGTAGTAGATTCTTCTAGCTATTTTTGCATGTGCAAGCTTGTGTGTGCCTGCACCTACTGTTCTACCGTTTTTAACTGAGACAGTGCCTGTAGTAGCTGCGTCAGGGGTTTTATCGCCCTTCTGCTGGCGAATTACCAACAGGTGATAACACTGTCCCCAAGAGTGGTGGTATGCGGAACAGGGTGTAAAGTGTCGTAAACCTCCATTGAAAAGGGAGGATTCTCCGATCCAACCGGTGTTGAGTCTGGTCTGGACAACTGCCCGATGGTTGTTGTTGGGCAGTTGTATACAGGGTGTTAAAAGACACATCACAGAGTCGTTAACTACGCATACTGTACGTCTAACAAAGTAATTTTGCGCAAAAATTATTGCTGAGAAACGACTTTTATTTTTAGGTATGAAAAATAAAACAATTTTTTTTTTGCTCTAAGCCACGTAGGTACTTGTCGGATACGTTTGATATTCATTGCGTTTTCGTAACTGCAAATTCGTAAATTCGAAATTTCGAAAAAAAAAAACGAAAATTCAGGTAATGTTTGTATAAAAAAAGATTAGTAACAACACTTACAATTCATTTTTGTAACAAAGTAAAAAAGAATGCGACTTTGATCTTCAATATCTCCAGAACCAGTGGTTTCCAAGGTATGGTCTAGTGAAAAAAAATGATCCAAATAATGGGTAGAATATGTGGCTTTCGGCTTCGGAAACTGTCTTTTTACACCCGATATGTACAAATCGCGCGGAGAATTCTGCTTGCGCGATGCAGGATTTGTGTGTTTAGTGCGTAGGCGACATAAATGTCGCCACAAGTGCAGCTACCTCAAGCACCGTCTCCGTTAAACGTAGGCGTCTATAGACAAGATTCCCATAACGTGTGATGAAGTTTTAGATAAAGAAGAAAGCAAGTCCTCATTGATTTTAATGCGTTTTTCTGGCATCTAGGCTGACAACAAACTGGCTGCCGCGCGCCTAATGCGTGACATAGCTGAGCTGAGGCAGCGAGTGGCGCAGGTTGAACAGAGGCTTGCTAATGAGCTGAGGGTGAGTATACACACTGTAGTTTGGGATCTTGACCTTCCAGATCAAGGTCAAGATCGTGCAACATAGCAGAGCTGAGGCAGAGGGGGGGGGGGCGCAGGTCGAACAGAGGCTAGGTAATGAGCAGAGGGTGAGTTTACAGATTGTAGTTTGTGATCTTGACCTTCAAGATTAAGAGCAAGATCGTGCGACATAGCTGAGCTGAGGTAGCCGGTAGCGCAGGTTGAACAAAGGTTGCTAATGAGCTGAAGGTGGGTTTACAGAATTTAGTAACTTGACCTTGACCTCCAAGATCAAGGTCAAGATCGTGCGAGATAGCTGAGCTGAAACAGCAGGTGGTGCAGATCGAATAGAGACTTGCTAATGAGCTGAGGGAGAGTGTTTGAAAGTCACCGCGGCCCTAGAATGCAAGGGCAACTGAAGGACCACGGGTGGGGATTAGTCAGTAAGAGTCTGACACGCGCTGCCGCTTCACCCAGAGCGTATATGTCATTGGATGACATCCCACCCCCAAAAAAATAAAAAAGTGACAGCTCACAATTTTGGGACCCATTAATATTAGTGTTTTTAACCAGTGGTGCTTGGCAACTGGGCTTACCCCAGTTGTAAATTGTTTGTTCTGTCTACCGCTTGATTAGAAGGGAAGTGGTAATTATGTGTTTTCTTACTCCTCCGCTGTCTTTTCTTATTAATTTCGTTGCGGGACCCAAGACAGTTTAATCGTTTCTCTGGGACTCGTCGAGCTTCATTGCCTCGGCGTTTTTTTCCGGTGGTCGCCACTGTTGATTCTGGCTTAAAGAAGTTACAGTGGTTTGGGAATAGTGTGGCGGCCTTGTCCCCAAAAAAAAAAAAAAACGCCAGCTCCACGCAGAGCGGGTGAAGTTATTTGAAGATTTCACACCCTCAAAAAAAAAAGGCGAGTAAAGGTGCACTTGCTAATGAGCTGAGGGTGAGTATACAGACTGTTGTTTGTAACTTGACCTTGACCTTCGAGATCAAGTTCAAAATAGTAAATCTCGATCAGGATCTGGCTGAAAGCCGTCATCATCATTCCAGAACCTGTCCTTACCCTATCATGGTTGGCGAATCATGTCTTTTTCCCGGACTGCGCGACTCAAGGGAGGGTGATGAATGTGTTTATCAGCCTATGTATGTATGTATGACTAGCACTTCACCCGCGACTTCGTTCCCGTGGATTTCGTAAATTACCTATGAAGTGTCATGCAGTTTGTGAGTGCACAAATAACGTGGCTTTCTATTGGTAAAAGAATTTTCAAAATCGGTTCAGTAGATCCAGAGATTACCGATACTCCAAATACGATACCCCCTTAGTAAGACTGGATGTCAGACTTTCGGGCTTCTGACGACCCGTAGCGACTGGCAAAAATCCACGATTGACAGCGTGCTTTCCGAGGCACGGAGGAGTCTCGGTATGTAAAGATGGTCACCCATCCATGGACCAACCCCAGCAAGCGTAGCTTAACCTGATGGATAGACCCGTGCGGCTGTTATTACTTTAGCCACGAGCTCCTCTATTATATATTTTATTAGTATATTAATTTATTAGTATTTGTAAAATAAGAAAGTGTACATATAGAATGAAGAAAACCATTCGGCATCCGAAGTGGAACTATTTCTAATATAAAATTTCGACTTACAAAATATTACGCAAGAGTGAGTTTTACCCCCCATCCCCCAAAATAAGGGCATGTAGAGATTTTTTAACCCCGCCCCCTCGAGACCCTTACATAATTAATCAATGGCTCCTAACACAACCACTCCATTTTCAGCGTAAGAGACAAGCTGAGCAGGACATCATCCGCCTGAGGAAGGAGCTGTCCAGCACGAAGAGCTTCGTAGCTTCTCTGAGGCTGCCTCCGCCGCCGCTCAGGAAGCAATGCTCCAAGTTTGCGTAGTGAAAATAAAGGCACTTGTCATATTAATGGTGTTTGAGAGTTTTATTTATATCCACTTTACATGTCGCAAGTGCGACACGTGCAACACATACGACACGTGCCACACATATGACACGGGTGACATATAGGACACGTGCGACGAATGCATCACGTGCAACACATGCGACAACTGCGACGCAAGCTACACGAAAAAGAAGAAGCAAAAAAACTTTTTTACAAAAAAAACAACCGACTTCCAAAAAAAAATACACTAAAAATTTAAAAATACTTCCGAAATTAAAGTTATTTTTAAATTTTTAGTGTATTTTTTTTTGGAAGTCGGTTGTTTTTTTTTGTAAAAAAGTTTTTTATTTTTCGCTTTTTAGTTGTTATACCCCAGAACTAAAATCCCCAATAACATGGAACGTGGAATTTAAACATTTGGAGAACACAAAAACGTCATCAAGATATGCCTATTTTTCGTTTTTGTTCAGTTTCTCAAAAAGCGCTAAAGCAATTGCGATAAAATTTATATGGGACCACCTCGGGAGTATATTCTTTCAGATAAAAACATAATTTGGAAAATCGGTCCAGAACTGACGGAGAAATGCGCGGACATACATAAAAAAAAAAAAAAAAAAAAAAAAAACATACATACAGTCGAACATAGATATATTATATCTATCATACACCACACATCGAGCGATGTGTGGTGTTACGCGCATGGATAGAATTAGGAATGAGTATATAAGAGGAAGTCTGAAAGTGGCACCGCTGACTGAAAAGTTGTGTGGAAATCGGTTGTCGTGGTATGGGCATGTGATGCGGAGGAATGAAGAAAATGTCGTGAGGAAAGTCTTGTGTATGGATGTGGATGGCTATAAGAGTAGGGGAAGGCCAAAGAAACGATGGTTGGACTGTGTGAAAGAGGATATGGGTAAAAAAGGGGTGACTACAGAGATGACGACTAATAGAGGAGTATGGAAGAAAAAGACATGTTGCGCCGACCCCAAATAAATTGGGATAAGGGCAGGAGAATGATGATACAGTCGAACATAGAACCTCCTCCTTTTTCGAAACTCGGTTAAAAACGAAGGAACAGATAAAAAAAAAAGCTACACGTGTCGCTCATGCGACATGTTTGACACAGACATGCAATACGTATGAGACATACGACACGTATGACACTTGTGACCCATACGACACGTGCACCACATACGACGCGTGCGACGAATGACATGTTTGACACACTCGATAAGTTTGACACACGCGCCATGGATAGCACATGCAACACGTGAGCCACGTGTCACTTTAGTTTGATAATCTTACTACCATCTTTGATTGTGCTCCACTAAACTGACCTAGCAACCACGGTTGCCCGAATTTATTGCGCGCAGACTGTTAAAGAAACCAATGGTGCTCAGGCGGTGTGGTCCACTTGAAATCGTTTTTTTACTGTGGTCGCGTTGTTTGAGCTTTGAGAAGTAAAAATAAGTACTTACTTGAAAACAATATTACAATGTAAAACTCACAAATTTAACATATGTTAGTATTAGTTAATATCTTACATTTAGTTTTCCGAACTCACTAGCCATATATAAGCCATCAAAGGCTTCTGTGGTTTGTAGCATATATATGTAAAACTTTATTATAAATACATATTTTGATTCACCAATAAAAAAAAAAAAACGTACGACATGCAGTTTACTAGCAGTGGGTACACCCAGCGCCCCGGGCCAAATCTTGGTGCTGCCCCATAGTTAACATAAAAAGGCAATATTATTTTTTGCTACAGCTTATGTAAAATTACAGCACACGATTCGGATAGGTAAGATTTTCTTGTGATAGACAAGAAGTTACGGGGTGGCAAGAAAAGTAGAAATAGTAGTGCTTATCCAACATGAAAAAGCGGCAGCAGGTAGCATTTCTCGCCTCTGGTAGTCTGCCGCCCCGGGCCATGGCCCTCTTGGCCTATGGGTACAATACGCCACTTGGTACACCGCAGACCAGCCCCATTTTATTTTAAGTTCCTTCCGGCAATCCAAAGGTTGTCTGGTAGATATCGCTGTTAGCAATAGGACCGCCATTAAACCCATCCATAGATTTTAGTTAATGTTGGAGCGAACTAGTCTAAAGATGGCGGCACATAAATGTCAATGGTGTCGATTCTGATTTGCACATACTAAACTTAATTTAGGCTACTGCTATCTTTTTCTCTCTAATAAAAAAAAAGAAAGAGATGGACGTAAATTAGAGCTGACAAATTTGAGCTAATATTTCCATACAAATTAAGGGTACGGGTGAATCTCCTGACGTTTTGCAGAAAATAATGACGTAGTGTTGCCGACAATGACGAATCGTGGGAAATTCAACTTTAACAGAACAGTATTAAAATTTTCTAGGTGTATTCATTGCCTAGTAGTACAGACTGTTGTCAACATTACCTGACCCACCCTATAATCAAACGACTTTGGACCCTCTGCCTGTAACATTAAGGTTTATTTAATTTATATGAGCTCATCACACAAGTGCACGAGGACTCGATGAACAAAAATACAATAATAGCACAGACACTCAAATTTGATCTTTAACACGTAACGTTAAGGTAAACCCACCCAACATAGTCGGCGCCACCGGCATTATATATGTTTTGTTAAGCTATTTTAATCATTATCTCGTTAACATTAAACTTGAAAAGCTTTTAAGTCACACTACATAATTACAACCCATTCTTTAATTTCGCATATTCCCAACAAGTTCTTGTGGCTTTGCGGTTTGATGCTGGATTGACGACGAACAGCATGTGGGTTCGAAAACACAGTCCACCTATACATCAGTTTCTTTTTTAATATGTTTTCATTTCTACAATATTGCTTGCAATATTAAAGAACGACCAATATGATTTTCGCCTAATAACTTATCTTGTAAACGGGTGGGTAATTTAAAAAACTTTAAGTTCACAGTTCTTTATAATGAATACGAATATTTATTTTTCAACTACCCACTTATTACAAGTTATGTGAAAATATTACCATTTTCAAAAGTTTATGTATAGTCTGTAGTTCTTTACAATAATACAAGAAATAGTTTTGGAATATAAATTCTATATTGAAAGCAAAACAATATCTTTGTCGCAGGATTTGATCTCGAACCTTGTTTTTCTCAGTCTTACACACAGACCACGAGACCAGAATTACTTGAACTCAATCATTAAAATAAGCTATTACACTTATCATATTATAACAAATAGTTAAAAATATAACCAAATGCTAACGTTTTAAAGATCAAATTTGCGTGTCTATATTATTATTGTATTTGTTCATCAAATCCTCGAGCAGTTGTCTGATAAGCTCATATAAATTAAATAAACCTTAATGTTACATGCAGAGGGTCCAAAGTCGTTTGATTTTAGGGTGGGTCAGGTAATGTTGACAACAGTCTGTACTTGTGTACTCTATACACTAGTATTGAATTTCCCATGATTCGTTATTATTGGCAACACTCCTTTCTGCAAAACGCAAGGAGATTCACCCGTACACGTAAAAACATCTCGACTAAAAACACGGTACAGCGGAAGGCGTAAACTAGTTTAACATCTCTAACTTAGTTCATAGCTACAGCCGTCCTTTTCTCGCACTGCCTTTTAGTAAAAGATAGCGATTCCCTAATTTTAGTTTAGTTATTGTACAACAGAACAAGTATTTATGCAGTAAAAGTTACGGATTTCACTCACTAGATGCCAGTCTACGTCATGCGTGCTACATAATTATAAGGCACGAAAATGTCAATGTCATGTCAAGTTTATAGTAAAAGTTTCGAATGTAGATGACACAGACTACGCTCTGCACGTGCCGTATAAGATTTGTGTTACTATTTTAGTGTACAATTAAGTTTATTGTATCTATCTACCAATTTGGTAATCAAAGTCTAAGCAAAAATAACACACAGAATTTTAAGTTTCCCCATTTATTTCCATCACACATCTCAATCAGAACTCTTAATGTCCTCATCTCCGAAGTCTCCGCTGGTAGAACCAGCGTGGTGCTTAGCGCTATGCTCCGCCAGCGTCTTCCTGTTCTTGAAGATGAGGAGGCACTCGTCACACTGATGGAGACCAGAGTGTTCTAGAAGATGCTCTTTCAGTTTCTCGTTTGTCTCCATGTCTTGGTTACAGACTGTTGGGAGCAAAAAGAGATTGTATTAAGGAACGACCAAGTAAGGAAATCCCACCAACACGCACAAATCGTTTTGAGAAGATATTCATTGCACGTACAGATAGGGAGTGGCATTCCCTGCCGGAGTCTGTGTTTCCTGACAGCTACAACCTGGGAGTCTTCAAGAGTGAATAGGTTACTTCTAGGCAAGCGTGCTCCATCTTCGACCACATTGTCGCTTACCATCAGGTGAGATAGTAGAGATTCAGGTACGGAACTTTAAAAAGGTATTCTCTAACATGTATCATTTCGACGCCGCCCCCCTATTACATCGGTTACGGATAACTTTTTATTTCGGATATATCCGATAATTTCGGTTACGGTTACAGAGCTCCATAGCATTCCTGGAAGAGACCAGGCGCAGGACAACGGCTTTACGTGCTTTTAAAGTACGGATTAGTTAAGTCGCACTTACTAGAACAGATGTTATCCAGACTATCACCATGCGCGTTCTTAACGTGCAGAGCCAGATGTCTAGCCAGCGCATAATTCTTAGAGCAGTGGTTACATTTATACTTGTTGGACCGTGGCCACTTCACGCCGTCAGGAGTTATGAGCTTTCTCGGTTGAAGTGGGACCCTTGAAAAGAGGTTGAATTTAGTAACCTAAGGACTTTGATGACGAGCACACCGTCTGATCAGCACCAGGCCCGTGAGTCGACGGCGCGTAGTGTTTCACGCGCGCCTGAAAGAGATGATTGACAGCCACCACTGACGGGACCCATCATGGCCGGTGCCTACATACCTAGGGGTAGCGGATAAATTCTTAACAGAGTTACCGCACACTGGGCACTCAGGCAGGGAAGGAACAGGGGTGGGTTTTAGTCGGTAAGAGTCTGACACGCCTTCCCACTCCACCCAGAGCGGGAGATGTCATTGGATGATTTCCCAACACACACAAAAAAAAAGAAGGACTTTTATGAGACTGTTTAAGCAAAGAGATGCCTACAGCGTAACCGGGAAACCCGATCTGTTGCTTAAAAGGGGTTATACTAGTGGTGATTAGGTACTAATCACTGATTAGCAAATTAAGTGGAATTACCTGCCGGAGGTTGTTTCCTGATAGCTACAACCTGGGAGTCTAAGTCGAGAGTGAATAGGTTACTTCTAGGCAAGCGTGCTCCATCTTCGACCACATCATCGCTTACCATCAGGTGGGATAGTGGTCAAACACGAGCATATCACAGATAAAAAAAGGTCAAAACTGGAGGCTTATACCGAGCTGTGTCGGTTCTTCGATTTTTTTGAATTTTTCTTATTTATTATTATTACTAGCCCGTATTCTCCCACAGCTGGGCAAAGGCCTCCCTCCATTCCTTCCAACGGTCACGATTTTTTCTTAAAAACTCAATTTTTTTTTTATTAAAAACAATAAATTATGAGAAAACTCCTACACTCGAAACAATTAATTGATTCTTATCTAAATACTGATAAGTGAGTGATCAATTTAAAAAAATGGAAAAGGTCTGTAATAGCAATAATTTAGATTTTTTGTATTTTTCCCGAAAATCGGCGAAAATTATTGACTTTAAACTAACCCCTAGTTAACTGGACTCGTCCGATAACGCGACAATAGATTTTTAATAATAATAATTATTATAATTTTTATTTTTTTATCGCACGGCCTCACTGGTGAGGCGTAGAGCGATGGCGTGTTAATTTGTTGCTAATGTCCTCTAGTATAAACCCTTTCAAAGAATAGGTCGAGCTTCCCTGTCACCCTGTGTGTTCTATTTCTTTCTAGTTTTGTTTTCTTCCGTTCTATTCTTTTGTTTAACAAAGGGGTTGGGGTGGTAATGATTAAGGATCATCATCGTCAGCCTTTTAATGTCCCCACTGCTGGGGAACAGGCCTCCTCTCTGTGAGAGTGTGGGCAGTAATTCACCACGCGGGCCCAAAGCGGATTGGTGGATGTCACATGTCTTCGAATTTTTGGCTCTGGTACTGAAGTTTCCTCACGATGTTTTCCTTCATCGTTTTGAGAGAGAGCAGCGGTGATGAAATAATTTACACAAAGTAAAGCGCCTGCCTGGACTCACGACCTAGAACTCGTAAGTTACCACCGGGCCACCACTGCGCCCATCATGAAATAATGATGGTATTATAGAATCGAGTGAAACCTTCCGATAGGATTCCATCATTTAATAACGCATAAATGGAAACATGCTGAAATGTTGTATGTTCCTGTAATTTTACTGGCACCCAGAATAGAATATATGACTAAAAATATCTGTTTGGTCCGTCCGAGGCCCACGCGGAACACGGTGCGACGCCATCTAGGGAACAGACAAAGTCTATTCAGGGAAGTTCCCTAAGTCTGTTGCCTGCAGCCCTGCAGGTTACACCCTGAGACGGCCGGAGATCATGCATGCATACGGCACCCGATGCGTCTGCTACGGATTGGAAGGAAGGTCGTATCCTCCCGCTCCATTTCCGTCGCCTCCTTTGTGACCATCACTTCCTCGCAGAAGGCGACGGCATCCCACACGCTTTTGCTACCAACCATGGACTAGACCACGTCTGATAACACGATAACAGCTGAGGACCAGGACTGCGTGGGAAGCCATGTAGCTTCCAATTCTCTCCGCAGATAATGTCATTGCCCATATTACCATACATTTTGTACTAAGCGTTTGGCTTGAGCGCTAACAGAAAAGTTATTTGTCTAGACCCGCTAAAACACCAAGAAACTCACTTTTTCCTCTCTTCATTCCTTAACTCTCTTCTAGAGTCAGCTTGAGCATGCAAGTCAAGGTGCTCAGTCATCATGTTGACAGGCATCACGATGTTACACTTTCCACAGACGGATCCTTTTAATTCGCCGTTCTTCTTGCAACGAGAACAAATGAATGTCTTGTAGCTCTCGGTGGCGGTGACCAGCATTGGATACCTGTAGAGGAAATATCATCATCATTTCAACCTAAAGATCTTCGCTGCTGGACATAGGCTTCCTCCAAGTGTCGCCACAATGACCGGTCCTGTGCGTCTCGCATCCATCGGCTACCTGCGACCCTCACCAGGTCATCGGTCCACCTTGTGGGAGGCCTTCCAACGCTGCGTGTTCCGGTACGCGTTCGCCACTCTAGAAATTTTTGGCCCCATCGAGCAATGTGTCCTGCCTACTGCCAGAAAACATTAAAACATCACAAATGTAATCTCCTAAGAAATACCAGTAGGTATAAGGCGTCGCTCGAGGTGGTAAGCGCCTAGCCGCCTAAATCGCCAAAACCCCGCCTGCCTACTTTAACGCAGGCGGGATTTAGGGGTCACGGGCGCTCAGACTGGGAGAGTCTGTACGCCAATCGAGTGATGCCAGGAAAGACGTTGACATTTTTTTTTTTTGTCTGGGTGGGAAATCATCCAATGACATCTCCCACTCTGGGTGGAGCGGGAGGGTGCGTCAGATTCTTACTGACTAAAACCACCCCTGTTCCTTCCCTGCCTGAGTGCCCAGGGGTGCGGTAACTCTATTAAGAATTTATCCGCTACCCCTAGGCATGCAGGCACCGGCCACGATGGACCCCGTCAGTGGTGGCTGAAAAACATCTCTTTGAGGCGCGCATGGAACACTACGCGCCGACGACTCACGGGCCTGGTGCTGATCGGACGGCGAGCTACCCTCTGCTCGCAGTCCGCAGGCCCGAGTCTACGATGGCCGATGATCGTCTCTCAACGTCCTACGCCCAGTGCTTCTCCTGCGGCGGTAGCGGCCGCGGGTGTGAGGACCACTCCGTTGAACTTCCCTCACCCTTCCCGCCTCTGGCTTCGCAGCCATTACTGCTTCGCAGAAGGAGGAGACGGCATCCCATTCCCTCTCGCCCCGTACCATGGCCTGAACCAGGGCCGGGCGCGAGAGGTCGCTACCGGATATCGCATCCACGAAGACGTTGGCATACGGATCACGTGCAGCCGTGCACAGCGAGACTCAATGGAGACCATTTAACAATGTCCCCGGGGATGTCACAAAGGGGGTTCCGATGTAGTCTTCGAGTGGCCACGGAGCCCCTTCCATGTGTGGATGGTGATCACCGGGGTAGTTTTAGTGAGGTAAAAATCCCAGTCCCCAATCTTTCCCCAAAAGTTCAGGCGCCTTTGATAATTTTCTCTCCAAAAACAAAACAAAAATGGGTGCAACCACATTTTACCAGTTAAGCTTATGTACTTGTTAATAGAAACCCATGAAAAGCCACAACCATTAAAAGCGGGGCACTGCAGCGCTGCTTGGCAGCAGAAATTGGTGTCAGAACTTGATGAGTTCTTTCAAAAGGAGTCTCATCATTATAATTTCAATTGAAAGATGTCCACAGTTGAAGATACACAAGGGTCGCCACTTGAACCGTTCCGGACTCGCATCCAGCGGTCTCCCTTGGCCCTCACCGGTCCATCGTTCCATCTTATGGCAGGACATCCAGCGCTGTGTCTCCCGTGGCCACCACTCCAAGACTATTCAGCCCCATTAGTAATCCGTTCCACGATGAAGTATTCTGCCCACTGTTGCTGAAGTTTGGCAAGGAGGTCTACTACTACGTAAATAGGCTGCACTGAGCTACCTTTGCTTGCAAATATCACACGGAATATTAGTCCTTTTAGCTTTAGCTTCACAACCTAACACCTTTTTTCTGTCCTCTCGCCTTTTCGCCAGGTCAATAGGCTTCTTGGGTAGCTCAAGATCCTTTTCCGATTTTTCGGAGAGTTTCGCTTCTGTCTTAACACACTTGCTCGAGTTTAGGTTTGCAAGGCTTGATGACACTGGAAATAAAAAAGGAATAGTTATGATCAAGAAAATGTCGGTAGTTTTTTTTTTTGCACGGGTTTTGCGTTTAGCCAAGGTTACATTTAGAAAGGAAACTTTTTATGATTTTTTTTCAGTTGTTCAGACCGTACTGGTACCGTACGGTGATATACATACTTATGAGGGTATGTCAAACCGCTATATTTATTCTTCAGTTTAAAAAATCTGACTGTTGAAAAATTTGCCCTAGGATGTAATATCGCTAGTCAATACATATCCAATGAGCCCAAACACGACGGAGCTATCTTATTTGGTTGGGGAGTTCCTACGGTCACCTGCCAGCAGCTCCTTAGTACCATATTATTAAACTATAGGTGGCAGCACAAATCGACACGAGCGCCAGTGTGGTAAGAAAATTAACTATTCAGAGCTGTTATCGTGTTGCCGTCTATTTGTTTACATTATATTATTCTTATTATGATTAATGATAAAATATAAGTACCGTCCGATTAATAGTGATCGTCCGCGTGGTCAGAATATGTCAAAAGGCCAAAAAGTGTTTGAATCTGGGCATGTCATAGAAGTAGAAGGATATATTTACTTACTTAGAAATTTATTTGTATTGATTAATACCACTACTTATAAATCTTAGCAATTTTTACAAACGACAGTATTAGTACCTAATTCCTAAATGTTTTTGAAAATCATCATTACATGTTTTTTATTGCATTTATCCACTTTTGTCGTTTATCACACCTGTAAACATCCAATAGGCCTCAGGGTGCCGAAAATCGTAAATAACCGTCAACGTCCAATATGCCACAGGGTGCCTCGCCGACTAGCGCGGTTTCAACCTCTATTATTAAAGAACTAAAGGTCATATTCCTGTGGAAATTTTTACATACTCGGAGAGTGTTAGTATCGTAGTTTTACAAACATTTCCATAGACAAATACTGTTTCGAAAAAATTAAAAAAAAGTTTTTAAATGCATGTTTACGTTTGTGAATGGCGGACGAAACTTTGCTAGAATTGTGTGTTTTAAACAGTTTTGTGTTTGTTTATGTGTTATGTTGAGTATATATTTATTGCTGTGTTATTATTACGTCGTTATAACATCGGTTTAGATAAATATTTTGAAGAAATATTACGTAATAACATTTTTATCAAGGTCAACCGATTTTATTCGTATTGTTATTGTGAGCGTGAATGATGTGAGCTTGTATGTGTTATTCAAAGTTTGAGGGTGAGGGTATGTATTTATTCTAAGGTAGTTATTACATAGTATTAGAAAAATAACGCAACACAAAACGCAACGCAAACGCAGAAACGCAATTTGAAAAAGCAGTTACTTTGTTTTGTTTCCGTAATATGAAGTTTGAGTATGAATACTATGAAAATATTTTATCGGACTGTACAAAAAAAAACAATGTTATTAGATTACTTGTCTATTCATAGTGTAACATGCAAAATTTCGTGTAGATTGATACAGTGGTTTTATCAGAAACAAACTTATCACGTGAACAGACACTATTCCCGCCAAATCGTTTATAACAGCATTTGATTAGAATTCAACTCTCGTAACACAAGTATTGTTTACATTTTGTTATAAGGTCTGTTTATTCAACAACCCAAAAAAAAATACTTCAAGTGCCTCGCACCAATAGAAGCGTCAGCGAACCGTTTTATGTAAACAAAGTCGTAAACATCTCAATGGCGGGAAACAGCGTGGGTGTTGACGGATGGGACGGTTTCGCCCCGCAACTCACTGGTGAGTCGGACAAAAAAAAAAAAAAATCGGCTGTCAACCCGGGTTGTCGTCGGGGTTCAATGACAACCCGGATTTGGCCGCGGGGGTTGAAGGGTTAACCATGGAAAGTGAGTAGGTACTTACTATTTTCGTAAGAAAGTAATAAAATTTTACACCATTCCACTTATTTTTATATTTCTTTGAAGTGTTCAAGCATCCCGAAATGCAATAATACATTTTCACTTAGTTATTATGTTATTTTTCACTTCTGTGATTATTTTCTAATTTCCATAAATGATTCGGATTTGCGCCACCAGGTGGCAGAGTCTTCGTCATGCACGTTCCCTATATTTTTTTAATGTGAATCATCTATTGGCGCGGCTTGTCTGTAAAATCAACTCGAATGCCGTGACGGAAACGGTAACCGTCGCGCAACAATGCCCCCACTACGCCGCCGCTCTCGACTCCCTTCTCTCTAGAAACATCTATGCGAAAAAAAAAAAATATATATACGGTCGAATTGAGAACCTCCTCCTTTTTTTCGTCGGTTAAAAAGTAACATAACACACAATCACTTGTTGTAGTTGTCTGTTGTAATAACAACCAACAAAAACAACAACAATTTTGAATTCTAATAATAAAATAGATGTTTCACATCTGCCGGGCGTCCCGTGTCGGCCAACTTTTTTTTATATTATATAAGGTGGCAACGACCATAAAACAATAAAGAAAGACAAAATCTTAGTTGCAGCCATTTTGATGTCATTATCTTTGATCAAATATCGGTGTTGCTGTTACATTTGATGAAGTTTTCCTACTTCTTTGATTTAAACGTACATGAGCAAAGCAGCAATGTACTGCAAAGTGCCTATCAAATTGATGTCAATGTCAACTGAGGTAAGCGAATACACCTATTATACCTACTGCGCCTGCATACAAACGAAGTAGGTTACAAAAATCTATACTATCACTTTCATTATTCAAAGTATTAATCTTTCTTCAACATCAGTACTGGCAAGATTGGATCACTTCAAGCAAACCTGTGCCCACAACCCGCCCATAATTACATCCAATGGTGTAAGTACACCATTGGATATGAAAAACTATTTGAATTCTTTGATGTTAGGGGTTTTTTTTTTGGGGGGGGGGGGGGAAATCATCCTATGACTTCTTCCGCTCTAGGGTGGAGCGGAAGGGCGTTTCAGACTCTTACTGACTGAAACCCACCCCTGTTCCTCCCTGCCTTGAATGCCCAAGGGCGAGGTAACTCTTTCGAATTTATCCTCAACCCCCGGGCAGGCTTAATGTTAGGGTTATTGGCTATCTTTCACCAGTGACTAACTGGCCTAAGTAGTTTACTGAACTTTTGGCCGCGTGCCGAATTCCGTCAAAATCATTATTAGGGCGACAAGAAATCGGTGACGTTCGCGTTCACGACCAATCAATGAACATCACTGAAGGCTCAATTACACCTTCCGATTTCAAGGGACCCAATTTAGGAACAAACTAACTAGGCAGCAGGAAGCGAGCGATTACACTATCCTAAATTGAACTCCTATATCGGGCTCCTAAGTCGGCAGTGTTGCCAACTCTTACAAATTCGAGTCCCTAGACAGAATATCAAAAGTCGCTCTAAACTCTCTTAAAAATTGATTCTACCAGGAGCGGACTAAAAAATAAAAAGAGCGGACTCAGATTTTTTTCCTGGGAAAGGGACTTTGTGAAATTTAATTTAACTTTAAACACAAACAACAATACTACTAACCTATTTGTAGCGACAAAGTCGCTAAATTGGCAACACTTAGCTCTAAATCGGAGTGATGCGATTACACTATCCTAAATCGTACACAATTTAGGAAGTCAAATCGAGACCTTTCAATCTCACTAAATCGGACACAAACTGCTCTAACTGCTATTACACCTTCCTGTTTCCTAAATTGGGTCCCTTGAAATAGGAAGGTGTAATTAAGCCTTTACTTATAAATCATATGTGTCAATGATGAACATTCGGAACGGCTTTTGACGTGATTCGGAACGCGGCCTTTGATGACAACCGAGAATTCCTTATCATTGATATTGCGTATCACAAAGTGGATAACAAGTACGGTGCATATTATAATGTACTCTGTGTACGGTGCTCTTCGTCATAATCACTTGACGCCTGTATTTTTCATTGTCTAATAACCTGCTAAATTGAGTAACAACTTTTGAACAATATAAGAGGGTTAAATACTCTTGACACTTGATAGTTACCATTTGATATTTTACGTGTACACTTGTAGTGAATTTGCTCATATTAATTAAACTCGAAATTAAGTGATTGCTCGATTTATACAAATTGGTGTTTTGTGAAAAATATCCAGGGTAAGTAAACCACAAAATAAATAGGCAGTCTACGTATCTTTTAAGATCGAGTAAGTTTTCTATTGTTAAATAGCATTAAAAAATTAAATGGGTCTTAGGGCAGCCGTTACACAGTCAATCTAGATCGCGATCCGACCAAGGTTGATCGGTCGACCGCAGCAGATTGCTCGATCTTGGTGCGATTGAAACGACACTAGATTTAAACGCGTTTACAACCACATAATGGATTTTGATAAGAGAAAAGCTTGCGTAGCAAAACTTGCGTCAAACCATGGTTAGGTACTAAAAAAAACCGGTCAAGTGCGAGTGGGACTCGCGCTTAAAGGGTACCATCATACAAGTTTATACTTGTCAACTTGTTGCCAATATTATGATCGAGCTAAAACCGCCAAAAACAAACATTTTTCCAATACGGTAGTTTAATTTATTTTTATTATTTGTTGTTATAGCGCTAACAGAAATATAGGTACATTCTGTGAAAATTTCTACTGTCTGTTACGGATCATCAGATATAGCCCGCTGACAGATGGACGGACAGAGGAGGCTTAGTGACAGGGTCCCGTTTGGTTACCCTTCGGGTACGGAACCCTGACAAGGAACATCTACTCATCTGAACTTGTTAGACGAAATTCATAGGTTTGAGGAAGAGGAGGATTATACTGTTGTCATCAGACTCCATTGCGGTGCGAATGCTGACTGACATAACTTTGCATTAGACCCTCAATCCAGATCACAATCCGGAGATCGCTACCATGGATCTAAAAAAATCTAGATATTATATTTATGTAATTTTAAATTATCTAAAATCTTTTAATTTTTAGTTTTAATAATCAAGCATAAACTGTTTGAATTCATTTATTTCTAAAGATTCTAAACTTGTACAGAAATAAATACAAAACATTACTTGATTTTACATTTTTAGGGTTCTTTAGCCAAAGGGTAAAATGGGACCCTATTACTAAGACTCCGCTGTCCGTCCATCTGTGTGTCTGTCTGTCTGTCACCAGGCTATATCTCATGAACTGTGATAGTTAGACAGTTGAAATTTTCACATGATGTATTTCTGTTGCCGCTATAACAAAAAATACTAAAGAACAGAATAAAATAAATATTTAAGGGGCTCCCATACAACAAACGTGATTTTTTTGCCGTTTTTCTATAATGGTACGGAACCCTTCGTACGCGAGTCCGACTCGCACTTGGCCGGTTGTTTAATTAAAATCTAAGTAATTGTAAACCCGTCAAGCCCCTCATTAGCAGACAATTAAAAACCTATCATCGTCAGGGGCCTGACGGATTAAGCATTAAGATGACTATGATGATGAGTCTTCATATTATTTTAAAATGAATTGAGGACCATTGTGTCTAATAAGTTCTTGTGTAAGGCACAAATAAAAGTGTTTCTTTTTCTTTCTAAATTTTGTATCAAAGTTTATATGAGTTTGTATTGTAAGTATTTAAAATTTTGAACTTTTAATAAAATTACACCATAATTGTGTAAGGTTTAGAGGTATGTCGCCCCCCACTATTTCCCACGCCAGAGGTGTTCCACGGAGCCCCAGTATGGTTTTGTCTCAATAGAAGAGATTACGTATTTTTTTTGTTAAACGTGAATTTGAATTTGCAACAAATTAACAAAATAACGGGAACGCGAATCGAATATCTGTCACTGTCAATGTCAGAAATTCAGAAAATGGTGGCGTAACGATTCATTTTACGCATTTTGACAGACGCAACTTAAAAAACGTAAGAAATTAGTGAAATATACGTTCCGTTTGAAGCATTAGTTAGTGATTTACCAATTTTTTTTTTAATTAATTTAAAATGGACAGAATCCTCAAATTCAGGCGACCGACTTCTAAACCCAACCCCCATAATTTTCATAAATTATGGAATTTAAGAAAATTATGGTGGTTTTTAAAAATATGTATGGGCACAGATAATATAATACTATCGTACAGATATATTATATTATCTGTGCCCATACTATGATACTCATCGCAAACAAAGAAACGGTACCGCCGTAACTACGGGTTTTCGTTAGGCACAAGTAACTTTTGCTTTCGTTCGGGCCCGTCCTCTACACTGCAACAATCTTTGACCGTGCCACGGCCGGGGCACGGCGCGGTGGCGCCACGGTGTAACGTGAATCATCCTTTACTGTATCAAAATGTCACTATTCAAATTTTAATAAATTTTTTTTTCAAGAGGGAAATGGATAAATTCTTAAACTTCAAACAGCGCCATCTATTGGTACAAGAAATTTAGATATTTAAGGATTCGTTCCAATAATCGTCTAAATTTGAATTACAAGCCCATTATTCCACAATTTTATGCTTAGGAAATTATTAAATAAGAAAATTTAGATTTTACCATATTCATTTTCAAAATATTAATTTTACTTAAAATTCAATAAGGAATCGATGCATATTACGCTATCTATTGAGATTTATTTGAACTAAATTTCCTCGTTTCGAGATGAGACCCCGTGGTATGGGGTAGTGAATAATTATGTTTTTAAGTACCCCTACCTATCTAATATAATAATAATATTTGTTCACTAGATAAATTATTATCTAGATTTTATTGATGTTGAATATTTAATTTTAAGATGCCTGCACTGAGAAAGGTTTCTGCAAAGCAAATGGAATTACTTGTGAAGTTTGCGGAGTCCAATCCCGATATTGCATTAGGTCGTCGCCTTTCGGGAGGACCACAAACTGTTCAAGTCATCCAAGAAGTTTGGAACTCCTTAGCACTCAAACTAAACTCAGTGGCAGAGGGAATTACTAAATCATCAGAGAGATGGCGAAGAGTAAGTTTATATTTAATTTCCTCTTAAAATATTTTTTATTATAGCCTTTATTGCCAACAATATAGACATTGAGTTCTTATAGTTAATACTACTATATCTTATCGAGTGTCGGCGTATCTTTGTGACTTAAAGTCCTCCTCCAGCTTTTTCGACTCTTCCCTTAAGGCGTATATAGCCGCCAAGTGGCGCCCTCATTGAATAAAAATTCGTATCTTAGCATATAAAATAAATATTAAAGAATCCAACGTCACGTTTGTTACAAAGATCATAATCATCCCATCCATACGCGCAAGGCGTTTTGAGAAAACATTCATTGCGCGTACAGCTAGGGAGTGGAATTCACTACCGGAGTCTGTGTTTCCTGTTAGCTACAACCTGGGAGTCTTTAAGTCAAGAGTGAATAGGTTACTTCTAGGCAAGCGTGCTCCATCTTCGACCACATCATCGCTTACCATCAGGTGAGATAGTGGTCAAACTCGTGCCTATCAACCATAAAAAAAAAGAGGATAAAGTATTTTTATGTTGTTAAAACAGGTCTCAGAATGTTTCGTATTCAAAGTAGTAGGCAAAAGTGTCAGAAACGGCCGTTTTTGGTAATAAAAATACTTTATCCTATTTGTAACAAACGTGACGTTGGATTCTTTAATATTTATTTTCTAGGCTATGCTACGATTTTTTATTCAATGAGGGCGCCACTTACGGGAAGGTAGGCCCTTAATATAGCTGTTCGCTACTATAGTGCGCCTGCATTTTTTAATTTCATCAGACCACCGTTTTATTTGTCTTCCTCTCTTTCTTTTTGTTTGTAATCTAGGAGTCCGTTCTGTTATGACCTTTGTCCATATATTATTATTTTCTCTGAGCATGTCCTACTATGCTCCCCTGAAAATATACTTCCTAACAACTAAAATAAGTACTTCTAATAGGTACACTCCATTCACTTCATCATTAGGTACTATAAATAGACTATCATAATGCTGCTTTCTCATGTATTTTTAACCGACTTCGAAAAAGGAAGAGGTTCTATGTTCAACTGCATGTAAGTTTTTTTTTATGTCCACCGATTTCTCTGTCAGTTGTGGACCGATTTTACTTAAAGGAAACATTCCTTTATTTTTAAGAAGAAACAAAACTGCATTCACAGATTTCTCGATAAGCTTACCTAAACCGGGAATCGAACCAGCTTAAAATAAAAACTCGCTATTTTATTTCACTAGTCGATACAGTTAATGTTAAAGATAAAATTTCTCCAGGAAACATTAGGTTTTATTCTCGTCTGACAAGATATACATGAAATGTAATGTTTAGTACACAAGGGTTTTAATCAACGTTACCTAGACTAGAACTTTCACTTTCAACAAGTAAAAGGCACGTTATAATTTTCTAATAACTCTAACGTCCAAAGACATGTTATGAAGCTTGCTAATTTATCTGTAAGTACTTTCTTGAACATTCAACACTCAATCTACCTATATTTATAATAAGTTGAACCACATATTGAATACTTACCCCATGTTGCGGTATGAATGCAAAAATACTCTATCGGAATGGTTAAAATCACAAAAATACGATGAAATTGAACTACTATTAACCAGAATATGTTAAAGTTTACCTGCACCCAATCTTAACATACATCACCAGATCAATCATTAACACATACATGTACTCACACCCATACACCACTCACACCCACCTTCCACACACACACAAACATACACACATACACACACACACCCACAAACCCTACACATACCTGAACTTGCTACAGCAATTTTGTAATCATCCTAGAATTCTAAATTTGTTTATTTTATTTTTCATTTCCTTTTAATTATGTCTCAACAGTATAAATTATTACCCATGGGAAGTTGCGAGGTAACCCCATCACAAGTATCCTTATAACTTACTGGGGTTGCCTCAATTTTGTGCTGTAGAACAATTGTGTGAGAAACAATAAAGTTTTTTTTTATTATTTATTTATTTATTTAAATAAGAAAATCGTATAATAGGTGTGACGTCCACTTGTCACAGGGGTAAGCACAGATGGTTTAATAAAACAATAGTTTGGTGTGTTGCAATACCAAGCTGGGCGCACGTCCGCCCGGTATCAGTGACAGCTGTCCAGTGACACTTCTACCCGCGTGGACCTACCTCCGCTTCTATATTATTTAATCGTCACAGTAGGGTAGTTTGATAAAAAATATTGAATACGTATTTTTTCTTTTGTCTCGTAAACAAAACATGAGGACGATACATCATCAGCCTTTTAATGTCCCCACTGCTGGGGCACAGGTCTCCTCTCAGTGAGAGGGTTTGGAACGTAATCCACCACGCGGGCCCAGTGCGGGTTGGTGGATGTCACATGTCTTCGAATTTTAAGTTCTAGGACGTGTCGGTTTCCTCACGATGTTTGCGACACTTTTTACCAGTAAGTGACGTCACGAGCCCCCACTTGCGTTTTTACAAGTTTTATTTAGTTTCACCTGTATCTTTAGCATTTATTATTGATTTAAGCAAAAAATACGTGTACACTATTTTTGTTGTGATAAACTAACTTTCGGAATAAAATTATTATAATTAATATTTTCATACCCAGTAAATATCCCTCTATTAGTAAATAATAATTCTATACACATTTCCTTCTGAGACGAAGCGTTATGACGAAAAGTTTAATAAAAATAAAACGTTACGTGTATATTATAATATTAGAATGGATGATAAAGTAAAATTAATGCTAGATTTCATGATCTAAGACCAAATGTTTATCAGAGAGATTTCATCCTGAACAATAATCCTATCGATTGGTACAATATAAAAACTTTTTTACAAAAAATAGAACCGACTTCTTCTTTTTTGTAAAAAAGTTTTTATTTTTCAATTTTTAGTTGTGATTCCCCATTAAATTGTGTTAACAATGGCGATAGCAGCAATCGCGGTTGATTTGCTGTGATTTTCTGAAGAGTTCCGTTGTCTGTCTCCGAAACGCATCATCAGATCGATATGAAATTTAAATGAGACTATTTCGGAACAAACCTCTTTCGTACAAAAAAAGAATTTTGGAAATCCGTGTATAAATGACGAAGTTATGCCCGAACATACATTTAAAAAAAAAAACATCCGAATTGATAACCTCCTCCTTTTAGACGTCGGTTAAAAATAGCGAGTGATTATTTTTTTTAATTTTTAGCTGGTTCGATTCCCGGTTTAGGTAAGCTTGTCGAGAAATCTGTGAATGCAGTTTTGTTTCTTTTTAAAAATAATGGTATGTTTCCTATAAGTAAAATAATCTATCTTAAGGATTTAAAAGTGGTTTCCCTTCAGGGCCCATTGATATTTTCCATCCTGTATATATTTTTATAGTTATAAATGTACAAAATGCTTTTTATTTTTTCTATAAAGTACTGGATCGAGTTTAAGGCCAAAACAAAAGGCAAGGCTGCAGACTCAAGGAGGAAAACCGCAACTGGCGGAAGGGCTAACATGCTTTCTCCTCTAACTGAGTTTGAGAAGAGAGTGCTGGCAATGTTGGGTCCTGCAGCGGTGGAGGAATTACCTGGTGATGTTAGTTTCATTTTATTATAGTATTATATTATCTGTGATTATCAGAGGTCGGTATAAGGTAGAGTTATTTTTGTACTTACACTGATTTCATACAGCGAAAGAATAAAGTGGATATGCCTCAAATCTCGAAATTAATTTTAAAGAGCAGAAAAATCCCGTGATTTATTGAATAAAAAAGCTATTTACTTTAACACAATTTAAACCACTGCACGCGCGACGTTGCCAAATTTACATCAACTACATCGGATGTCCGAAGTTGCAAAATTCCAATTCCAATGTTGCCACATTTGTAGTTCACAGCAAAAAGGCTTGTGAGAACAAAAGAAAACAATAGAGGTTTTTATTATTATTTATTTGTGATATTGTTGGCCACACGGGATTGCCCCTTAGAAATCCCGGGCAGATCCATATTAATATCAACATTTCGATGCAAGTACATAAATAACTCTACCTAATTCCGACCTCTGGTGATTATAGCGACCCGCCCCAGCTTCTCTCGGGTACAAATTAAATACCTAAATGTTCCTCATGAATCACTCTGTCAATTGGTGAAAACCGCAAAAAAATGCGTTCAGTAGTTTTTGAGTTTATCGCGTTCAGATGCGGCGGGGAACTTGATTTTATAATGTGTAATGATTATTACACAGACCTTGCAAAACTCTCAAGCGCCCGAGTCACATTTGAAGCGTAAGCGGGTTGTTCACTTTAAATCGTTTTTGTACTGTGGTCACTCTATTTTAGTTCTTCATACTAAAATCGAGATGGTACTGTATATTAATTACGCTTTATAGTATTTAGTTTTACTCATTGTTTGCTGCACCGGTCGACGTCATTACGTCAGCGTCGGCTGTCGCTGAAAACTAGCGCTGGGGCTCTGTCTCGCATAGGGTTTTTTTGTTTTGTTTTTTTTTTTGTGGGGTGGGAAATCATCCAATGACATCTCCCGCTCTGGGTGGAGCGAGAGGGCGTGGCAGACTCTTACTGACTAAAACCCACCCCTGTTCCTTCCCTGCCCTGAGTGCCCAGGGGCGCGGTAACTCTGTTTTTAATTTATCCACAACCCCTGGGCAGGCATCGGCCATGACAGGTCCCATCATGAATGCTGACAACTCATTGAGGCGCGCGTGGAACACTACGCGCCGTCGACTCTCGGGCCTGGTGCTGAACGGACGGCGGTCTCGCATAGGGTCACAGCACTAAGCTGAGCGATGGTCGTTTTGCGTGGATGTGACGCATGTTTACCCTCAGCTTTTCTTTTTTGTTGTGTTTCTCTGTCTTTTGCGTCATGATTACCGTAAATAAACGTATTTTCTATCTATCTTACCTATTACTGATTGAAAAAAATATCGTAATTTTGTTAAAAATAAATATCATTTACTTAAAATATGGTGTATTACTAATAGTATATTACCTCTGAATTCTCTAAAGACAGTTAACGAGTTTCTAAAGTTTTTAACTACAGTATGCAACACAACAATGCTCCAAAGTTAAACGTCCGTTTCATGGCGTATCTCCCCTACAATATAGTATTTTTTTTTTCAGACCTGGCAAGACAGTAAAAACATAGCCAAAAAACGAGCAAAACCTGTTGATGATTCAGTAATTCCACCTGTGCCGGAAAAGGTTCAAAGAAATGTTAGTGCCCCAGAAGAGACTTCCGTGCCAGGACCTTCAAGTCAAGAGTCTGGATTAAATATTAAAGGTACGAGCTTCTTCTTTTTTATATTGATAGACTCAGGCATAAATAATATAATACTAGCGTACAGATGCCTCATCCCATACAAAGAAAGGGTACCGCCGTAACTACGGGTTTTCGGCTGGCACAAGCAACTTAGTTCTTCGTTCGGGCCCCTCCTCTACACCTCGCTAGATGGTGTTAGCATCGATGGCTTGCAAGTTGAATGAATTTACATGAAGTCTTACCAATATTTTCTCACATTGAGGAATTATTTTATAGTATTTTTGGCACTTCATAACAGTTTTACTGTATCAAAATGTGTCACTATTCAAATTTTAAAAAGGCGAATGGATAAACTCTAAAACTTCAAACAGCGCCATCTATTGGTACAAGAAATATTGATGTCTAAGGATTCGTTCCAATAATCGTCTAAATTTGAATTACAAGCCAATTATTTGCTTAAGGCAGTTTATTAAATAAGAAAATATAGTTTTACCATATTTATTTTCAAAATATTAATATTAATTAAACTTCAATAAGAAATTCGATGCATATTCCGCCATCTATTGAGATTTATTTGAACTAAATTTTCTTTATTCGATATCGAGATGAGACCCCGTGGTATAGATTTTAAAGATTTCTTTGATTGAGATATAATGCCTTCAAAAATTTTTGATAGCTATATAAAATCAGGGTGTAATATTATTGTTATATTTTGTTTTGCAGAGTGGGTTATTACCTTGGAAGACACTGCAATAAAGAAGGAGCTAGACTCCTCAGATTCCGATGACCCTCTGAATTTCAATGAAGAGTATTTACAATCCTCTGACCTTCACACGCTTGAGCCCGAACCGGAATCGGAGATCGAACAGCCAAGTTAGTATTTAATTAGGCGAATGAATAAACTCTAAAACTTCAAACAGCGCCATCTATTGGTACAAGAAATATAAATGCCTAAAGATTCGTTCCACTATACATCTAAATTTGAATTAACAGCCAATTATTCCACAATTTTATGCTTAGGGTAGTTTAATAAGAAAATACAGTTTTTAATTTATTTATTTTTTTCAAAATATTAATCCCACTAAGCATGAAACTTACAGAAACTTTCTACAATGTTGATAGACCTTAGGAACGTTTAAAAAGAAAGATCATATAAACATTACGGCTATTTTCATTTAACATGTATGTTTTAACATACCAAAATGTTAAAACAGATGTCGCAACAACATTACGTATAAAAGTTGTTTTTTAAACTTTGAAGCAACAACTTACTGTAAGTTATGTTAATGATATTCCTACAATGTTATTATTATAACATTGCAGGTGAAACATTGTAGCAACCTAATTTTTACAACATACTTTATAAAAAACGGATTGTTGCACAAAACTATTTATAAGTACCACCACCCACAGGGGTACCGTACAGTGACAGTGTTCATACTATTAACATAATTTATTTGACCCAATAAACGTTTATTATTCTCGTTACTCCACGGTTACAGTCCACGGGATACGAAGGGTTTAAAAATTTACTAAAAAGCTATTTTTTATTTTCACAGAACACACAGCCGCAGACACATCAAGACGGAAACGCGTTAGAAGAGTCGTACGAAGACCTATAACTCAATCCAGACTGAATACCGTAAACCATATAACAGTTAACGAAGTCAGGAAGGCCTTATTGGAAAAGAATAAAATTAAAAAACAGTTCTATGCAGAATATATGGTAGAAATAAGGAAACAAACTCAAGCGCTGGTCACTATTGCAAAGAAATTGTCAGAGAGATAAATACGTGGCCAAGTGCGTGATTTCGCATATTAAGGGTTCCGTACCAAATATTGGTATTTGTTAGTAAACGTAATAATAAATATTATGACCAAATTTCAAGTTCATAGGTCAATGGGAAGTTAAAAAATTCTTCGTAACAAAATTTTGTGACCGACGACGGCCAGACGTTCGTTTGGAGAGAGTCCAGAGAGGCCAGAGTTCCGTTTGGACCCTTCGGGAACGTAACCCTAAAAAGGACGCCATTTAATAGTCTACGGACGGAATGGGAATCAATGTTATCAATAAAAAATATTATCTCATTTATTCATTTGTAAATACATATAAATTATATTTTTAAATATAAAAAATAGTATCCCACCGGTATCGGGAACAGGGTCCAAGCTACCGGCGGTCAGGCTCCAGAGAGAGGAACCGCCTAACGAGAGCCTCCTAAGATGTTGATCGAGGCTCGTGGCTATTAAGCCATTGGCTGACACGACTATCGGTACAATGATCGCTGAGTCCACATCCCACATGTCGGCAACCTGGCGAGCTAAGTCAATATACTTGATTTGTTTATCTTTCTCGGCTTCCACGAGGTTCTCGTCAGTGGGACGGTAATGTTTAATGACTCCGTTTGGACCCTTCGGGAACGGAACCCTAAAAAGAATGCCATTTAATAGTCAACGGACGGAATGGGAACCGATATTATTAATAAAAAATAATATTATTAATCAAACATATGCATCTTGACTCATTATTTTTAAAACCCACAGTTCCCCCTGACATTGTAAAATTAATAAATTCGTTTAATAATACTAATAGCTCTGGTTATGATGACATTACAACAAATGTTATTAAATCTGTTTCAACCATTATAGCACCAGTACTTACTTAGTTATATAAATAAACATGTGTTTAAAATTGGGTGTGTTTCCGGATAGGTTAAAATTAGCTGTTATAAAACCACTATTTAAGGCCCTACTACCGGCCAAGTGGCGCTCTCATTGAATAAAAATCGTAGCATATCATAGAAAATAAATATTAAAGAATCCAACGTCACGTTTGTTACAAAGAGGATAAAGTATTTTTACGTTGTTAAAACAGGTCTCAGAATGTTTCGTATCCAAAGTAGTAGGCAAAAGTGTCAGAAACGGACGTTTTTGGTACTTACTTTTCTTTAATATTTATTTTCTATGCTATGCTACGATTTTTTATTCAATGAGGGCGCCACTTGGCCAGTAGTAGACCCTTAAGGTGAATGCTCCAGGGTAGCACGCGAAAATCAAATTTTCTTACGTTTTTTGAAATTTGCAGGTCAGTGTCAGGTTGTATCTTGGTCAAATTTGATTCGCGGCCGTAGCAAGTATAAAAAAATTATCAATACATCTCTCTCAGTTAGAATTGATGCCAAATGTCATAATTTCATGAAATACTTACATTTGGCATCAATTCTAACTGAGATAATTGTATTGATGATTTTAATGACAACATGAAATTTTGACTAAAATACAACCTGAAACTGACCTGCAAATTGCAAAAAATGTAAGAAAATTTGAATTTCGCGGGCTACCCTGGAGCTTCCACCTTAAGAAAGGTAGCAAACACGATCCAGCCAACTACTGTCCTATTGCCGTACTATCCATATTCTCTAAAATTATAAAAAAAGTGATATTCAATACTTTATACACATTTTTTGAACGTAACAATCTTTTTGCTGATGAACAATAAGGTTTTTGAATAAAAAACATTTTTAAAGAAAATACACTTAAAATTGAAAAATTACTTTAATTTCGGAAGAAATACTGCAGTAAGTCAAATTTAGAAAGTATTTCGTTTTTAGAAACAGAAGACAGTCACTTTGTTTTCCAATAGAATGCGGATGTAACACGGTAGGTAATGTTTTTGCAGTATTGGGCAGCAAATCTGTCGAGTCAGCCTTCACGGCAATCTTCACTGAAGATGTATTTATACGACTTTTAATGGTTTTTAATTGAACATCACGTCTAAACGAGTAATCTGATTTCTTTGAAAAAAATACATATATGCTACTCTAGACGATTTCCGTCGTAATTTGATATCAGAATATTTGAAATTATATTTTAATAACACAGTGTAATTAATTTGTAAAGTTATGTCTAACGCGGATAAAAAGTTGAGAATCACGCAAAAACTATAAAGCGTATTTTTATAAAACCTTCGCCATTTTAAAGATCATTTAATTATCGGACAGCGCTCTTTAATGGGCAAGTCCTATTACTGGGTGGACGTACGACGCGTTACGTGAGCTCAGCACAGAACACGCAAGCTAACCACTCAAGGTCATTGGCAGTTGATAGCACCTGAAGTAGTTAAAATACAAGAACGCGCCTGTTTCAATGATTTCACATATTGACCAGTTGCGTAGATACTATAGACACAAAACTACATGAATTTTAGGAATTTTCCACTAAAAATCAATTTGCGAATAATTCAAACGGCCACGGACTGAATTTCACTCTAAAAAATACCGCCAAAGAAACTCATAATAAAAGTTATTTACATTATTCATGAGCACTGTAATACAGAAGGACGTCGTTTGAAAAGCAAACCTTAACAGCAGTCCCTGGTCCGTCAAATGCACTTTTAAAGGGTGATGTTGATGACTAGTATAGATACAAGTGTTGGGAGGTGCACTGCAATCGGCATACATTTACGACGCAATTGCTGCACGGCGAGCTTGATCAAAGCATTTACGTTGTGACAAAATGCTTAGAGTATAAATTACAAAGTCCCTGAGGCACGTGGCAAAAAATTTGCGCCCGTCTTAATGCGCCGTAAAGATGGCAACAACCTCTCGCAGTCCAATTATGGCCACCTCCTTTAGATTGACAACTCGTTAAGAGATGAATTGTGTAATACTCACGATCTCTGATCGGATGGTCGAAAGCCGCGTGAACGAGCGCACGAAACCGGCCCGTGGTCCTCAACGAGCGCACGCACCATTCACAAATCATGCAGTCTGATTGAGTTACCTGATAATAAATAATATACTTATTTTGTAAGTTGGTAAGAATATTGACGTGTAAAAGTGTGTTTTGTCAATCTAAACTAGATTAAACCGAAATTTCCTAGCCTGAAAAGAAACACACCGAAACAAAATCAGAGGTTAGAGCCATACAAGGCATACAATCCGTACTGGTCAAATCATATGATAACCATGTAGGTTAATGTATTTTTAAAGGGTGGAAAATCATCAAATAACTTTTCCCGCTCTGGGCGGAGCGGACGGGCGTGTCAGACTCGTTCTGACTAAAACCTACTCGTGTTCCTTCAAGACCTACACAAACCGGGACGGAATGTCAGAGGATTTTGCCACCGGTCAGCGCACACTAGCCGCTTAGATATTTGTAGCATTCCGGCGGCCTACCAAGACATCCCGCGACGGCGACATGCCGCGTCACGCCGAAGTATGCCTTAAGGGTCTACTACCGGCCAAGTGGCGCCCTCATTGAATAAAAAATCGTCGCATATCATAGAAAATAAATATTAAAGAATCCAACGTCACGTTTGCTACAAAACGGCCGTTTCTGACACTTTTGCCAACTACTTTGGATACGAAACATTCTGAGACCTGTTTTAACAACGTAAAAATACAACAAATGTGACGTTGGATTCTTTAATATTTTATATGCTATCCTATTATTTTTTATTCAATGAGGCCGGTAGTAGGGCCTTAAAATAAATACGTGTGTTGTGGGTAGCGGCACGGGCGTAAATGTGTTGTAGATGACTAGATGTACTCCTGCTTGCGCTGCCTCACCCCGCGGCATGTCACGGTGTCCTTCGGCGTGCCGTTGCTTACCGCAGTCCGCTGCTGCATCTCAACGCGGGATCCTTTAAATAGCGCGCTCTCCAATGCCGTGTCAAAAATCCCTTAAGGTGCGTCCAAACATTGAGCGGCAAAGGCGCGGCGCGGCAGCAACACGCGGCATGTCCAGGAAACAATTCTGCCGCGCTCTAGTTAGGACAACCCGACGAATGTTTGCGCGGCAATATGCGAGACACGCCACGCATTTGAATTCAGTCTAAACCTAAACTATAATGAAGGCGGTTATCAGTGTTTTAAAATACAAGGGCGGGTCAATAAGTCCGTGACTTTTGGAATAAAACATCATTTTATTTTTCAACGTAGTCTCCCTTGAGCTCTATACACTTTGTCCAACGCTTCTCCAATTTTTTTATCCCTTCCAGAAAATATGATTTGTCGAGGTCCTCAAAATAGGCCTTTGTTTGCGAGATGACTTCATCATTGGAGTCAAATCTTTTTCCACCAAGCCATTTCTTCAGGTTTGGGAACAAGAAGTAGTCACTCGGAGCCAAATCTGGAGAATAGGGTGGATGAGGGAGCAATTCATAGCCCTATTCATGGATTTTTGCCATGGCAACTGCACATGTGTGCACCCTTGCATTGTCTTGGTGGAAAAGAACTTTTTTCTTGGCCAAATGAGGTCAGTTTTTTTTGAAATCGTCATTGAATCGGTCCAATAAGTTGGCATAATATTCCCCATTGATTGTTCTTCCCTTTTGAAGCTAGTCAATGTGGATTATCCCGCGTGCATCCCAAAAACAGTCGCCATAACTTTATTGGCTGACAAACCCACCTTGGCCTTCTTTGGCGCCGATTCACCCTTAGAAACCCACTGTTTTGACTGTTGTTTGGTCTCTGGTGTGTTGTGATAGATCCATGTTTCGACCACGGTTACAAAACGGCGCAAAAACTCCTCCATATTGCGATTAAACAACGCCAAACCTTCCTGTGAAATTGTTACACGATTGCGTTTGTGGTCGACTGTGAGCAAACGCGGCACCCATCTTGCGGAAAGCTTTCTCATGCCCAAGTGATCATTCAAAATTGAAACCACTGAGCCATGCGAGATCCCTACGGCTTCCACAATCTCTTGCACTTTCAATCTTCGGTCGGCCAACACCATATCGTGAATTTTTTCGATTGTTTCGGGTGAAGAGACCTCAACTGGGCGTCCAGGACGTTCGGCATCTTCAGTGCTTGTACGGCCACAACGAAATTCAGTAAACCACTTTTTTACCATTGAAATCAATGGTGCAGAGTCCGCATAGTATTTACCAAGCTTAGCCTTGGTCTCGGTAATGGTTTTTTTTCGCAAAAAATAATGCTTAATAAGCACACGAAATTCACTTTTTTCCATTTTTTCCTCAAATTACTGGGTAGTCTGATAAAGATAGCTGTCAAACACAAACTAACTGACGCAGCAAGTTCAAATTTTGACAGGAGTCAACTGACAGATGCCTGTTGACAGGAGTAGTGTTGCTTTTTCAGTAAAGAGGTCAGAAATTCAAAAAGTCACGGACTTATTGACCCGCCCTCGTAGCTCTGCTTATTATTTGAAATCGTTAAATGAGCCATTTATTTCAATCAGTCTAATTGATGTTTCATTGTCCATTTTTGAGAAGCGCAAACACGTCCAGACACGATTACCGACGAACGATACTGAGCAATGTTTGCACGCAGCAGCTAGATCGCAACGTTCGCGCGCGGCTGTTGCCCAAACACAGCGCGGCACGCCGCGCGCGGCTGCCGCGCACGCTTGCCGCTCAATGTTTGGACACACCTTTACGATGCCACAAAATCAATTTATAACATTGGCATTTATGTCGTATTCCTACTAGATAAGTTGGAATGTCCTTTGAAATGTAAATCAACTACCATTCCGTCCCGGTGTGCGTAGGCCTCCAGTTGCCTACCCGGGCCTGCGGACGGCGAGTAGCGGGTTAGCTCGCCGTCCGATCAGCACTAGGCCCGAGAGTCGACGGCGCGTAGTGTTCCATGCGCGGCGAACAAGAGTTGTCAGCAATGCGTGACGGGGCCCGTCATAGCCGATGTCTGCCCAGGGGTCGTGGATAAATTCGAAAGAGTTACTGCGCCCCTGGGCATTCAGGGCAGGGAAGGAACAGGGGTGGGTTTTAGTCAGTAAGAGTGTGACACGCCCTCCCGCTCCACCCAGAGCGGGAGATGTCATTGGATGATTTCCCACACCAAAAAAAGGGAGTGACGACGAAGAAGAGAATAATTTTTTTTATTGAAATCCTTTCCACCCTTTATCTCGAACCGTTTATGTTGTCATAGCAACTCTCACCTTAACTCCAAAACAGTCATTAAGAAGATGGTCATATCGTTCCTCGACGCCCTCCCAAACGTAAGTGTCTCCGAAGTATCTCAGGTTGGTGTCTCCACCACAGAGCCGGCAGCAGCGGCTTGGGACTCCATCGCCGTCCCCAGAGGCATGCGCGTGGGTCTGGTGGGGCTCCTAGGTTAAGTTAATCAGTAGATAAATGGCTCAACTATTTTAAACTAGCTTCTTTGAACCGTCGGAGAGCCTCCTGCCTGGACACATGTTGCTATGGCCGACCTGGATAACTTTGAACAGACTCCGTACTTAAGTCGGCTCCAGTTAGGGTTGCCAACCGATCTCAAAAATAGAGTATTGTACCGACTCTATTTCATGTAGGTGTACTCTATTATCTGTAATAGGTACTAATAGAGTACGCTAAAATACTGTTTTTTTCACAATGTTTACTATACTAATACCAGTCATGTATAGGTACCCATTGTCATAACCCAAAAATGTAACGTTTACTGATAATAAGTCCATTGAAGTTAATAAAAAAAAGATTAATGTTTGGAGTCAAAAATTCTTTTAAAAATGATGAAAAATTGTTGTGCCGCAAAAGGCACAAATAAATCTTTTCAAAAATAAAAAAATAAGTACTCTTTTTTTCTAAGGTTAGACTATACCCCTGTCTGAAATCAGAATAATCTATTTCTTTAAAAAAAAGTTGGCAACCCTAGCTGCAGTAAAGACAACTTCCATAGGTGGGGGTTCTCGGACGGTTCCAATCTTCAGTGTTTGTGTGGTGGCTTTCTGCAGACAGGTCCCACCTTCTCATCTTCGACGGGCTGCTGCGCTGAGTGCCGCGGGTCCGATTCCTGCATGGAACAAATATTTGTATGGCCTACATAGTTATTCTGGGTCTGGGTGTATGTGAGTTTACATGTTTGTGAACTCACAAACATGTAAACAAGAATATTTCCTAGCGTGGGGCAACGTTAAAAGAATAGAAAAAAGATCTTGCGCCAAATGCTGTTAGGTACATGAACAGGTACTTAACAACCTGTTAATGCAAGGATCTGATGACAGCGTCGGCGGACGGCATTTCCGTGGTCGAATATTGGACCAGCAATATTCGACCACGATTCAATAGGATAAGGTATTTTTACGTTGTTGAAACAGGACTCAGTGTCGAAACACTGAGTCCATCACTGTGTCAAAAACGGTCGTTTTTGGTACTTTTGTTTACTACTTTAGATACCAAACACTTTGAGTCCTGTTTCAACAACGTAAAAATATCTTGAGCTTTTTGTAACAAACGCAACAGGATTTTTTCATCTTTATTTTCTACGCTTTGCTACGATTTTTTATTCAGTGAGGGCGCCACTTGGCGGCTATATACGCCTTGATGTCTGGGATGAGCTTTTGAGGAAAAAGCAACACGCCGATTTGAGTGGACCTGTCCAGACAGTGGAAGCATTTGTCAATAGTCGAATAGCTCAACTTAAAACTATTAAGGAGCTCAATGACTTGACGAACAATACCAAAGCTAAGACATTTGGGTAGGCCGCAAAAGTACAAAAGCTGTCAGACAACAACGGCATCTGTACTGCCAAAGATTACCTTTTATAATCATTTATTCAGTACTAGCGACCCACCCTAGATTCGCTCGGCTACAAATCATAAACCTTTTTTTTTGGGGGAATCATCCAAATCCAACTGATTTCGTCGTACTGAAAATTATCGAACTGATAAGACTTCTTTCGTTCTGGGGGCAGCGGGAGGGCGTGTCAGACTTTTGCTGACTAAAACCCTTTTTCCGTCTTCGACTTTGTTTTAAAATATGTACCTAGTGATTACTCCTTTAGAATAAGAGACTATATTAGCTCGTGGCTACATAGTAATAGCCGCATAGCTTGATCTTCAAGGTAAAGCAACGCTTGGCGAGGTCGACCCGTGCAGGGTGCACGGGACAGACTGCTTTCATTCATTACATACCGAGACTCCTTCGTGTTTCGGAACCACGATAAGCTGACGGTAGAGGAGCTGTCATACGGGTCTTTGACAGTCAAAAGCCAGAAAATCTGACACCAGGCTAGCCAAGGGTACCTGTGCTCAGTTACTGGATTGGAAAGGTCAGATAGGCTGTGTCTCCTTAGAAAATACTGGTATTCAGCTGCATTCGGTTAGACGGGAAGTCGACCCTAATATAGTCAGGCGGAGGTTTGGTAGATTAATTATAGGTATGTAGATAGCGAGACCTACTTACTTCGGAAAATAATTCATTTAACTTCTGAGACGTGTACAAGACATTCATTTTAGGCTCTCGTCTACGAAAAAGTGTTCGGAAAAAACTGTTGATATATTTGAAACAAACACATAATTTTGCCAACTATTAACCTAAAATTACACAGCAGTACTTTATAAAAAAAATGACGCAAAATTATTCGCCAACCATCGTTCAGCAAATATTTCAAAAAATGGCTCCATTTTTAAAAAGTCATGTGTCACGATCACTATCTATTATTTAGTGTATTATCTATGATCACTTTAATGAAATGTTGCAAACTTTATATAACTAATAAAGTCTCGAACAGCTAAACTTGCACTTGTTATGGATATTCTAAGTACCCTTATCAAGATTTCTGAGTCAGAAGCACAATCTCCACCAAAGGCCGCCAAGGAGCACCGAGCTACTTAGTGATTTGGATGTAGAGGTCAGATAGGCAGTTGCTCTGTGCACTGATAAGTATTCAACTGAAATCAGTTAGACTAAAGCCGTAAATAGATGTGAAAAGGCTAGATGAAGCTTGCCTGAGTAAATGAGATTTTTGTAGTGATGTGTGAGTCAAGTTATTTGATTCGAGTAACTCGAATCGAGTGAAAAACCGCAGTATAGTTTATTTTGATTGTCATTTTGTTATTTTATTAGTTTGTTGTCCGTTGACGACCCGCGCGCGACCTGACCTATTCACCTTGTTAGTTGTACCTGTTCTGTTGTGTATAAAATGGCACCAACTATATGAAGTGTGGCGTCGGAGTTCTTTGTTAATAACAATGAAAATAACACAGTGATATGCAAATTGTGTTCATCTGAATATAAATACATAGGAAATAAATAATAGACCTGATCAGTGATCAGTTTTTTTTTGACGTGACAACGTCTAATAAATCGATGAATGCCGGCTGCATGCACGGAAAAGTGTCCCGTTACGCTCATTGTACGCATGCGCCGCCAGTTTAACGTGACAACGTTGATGAAATATAGATATATTTCATCAACGTTGTCACGTTAAACTGTCGTCCGTAAACCAACTTTACAGACAACCAATTTTTTTAATTATTTTGTTTTTGTGATAGGCACGCGTTTGACCACTATCTCACCTGATGGTAAGCGATGATGTGGTCGAAGATGGAGCACGCTCGCTTATAAGTAACATTTATTCACTCTTGACTTAAAGACTCCCAGGTTGTAGCTATCAGGAAACACAGACTCCGGCAGGGAATTCCACTCCCTAGCTATACGCACAATGAATGTGTTCCTAAAACGTTTTGTGCGTGTGGATGGGATGTTCACCAATTTGATTATTCAGTGAGCACAAATAATTATGTTCCATTGTTGTAGGCTTGTATCACTTGTAGGTATGCAGCGAACGCCGAGCAGCTCCTAATCCCTAGTTTGCCTTTCCCTACAGTACACGGAGAAAGACGTCACTAAGTCAACTCGAGTTGTGAATCGACTCGAGTAGACAATTAACAATTCAACATCATTGTTATTACCAATCAGCGTAGCTCGAGTCGAGCTTCGAGCTCCCTCTCTAACGTCTAACTCTCTGAGTCTATACCTCTACACTCTACAGACAGAAAGCACCGAATCGAATCAACTCAAGTCAGTAGCCATATCAACTCGTCACATCGCTAGATTTTTGTCACAACTAAAGTCTACAATAGGGAGCGTGCAGGAACTATAGATGGCGCTACATAAATTTTAATGTCAAATATTTCTACAGTACAAGTTGCGGATTTCACTCAATAGATGGCAGTCTACGTTACGCGTGCTGCATGTGTGCATTATGCGTGTGTGTATACATATATGACACGGAAATGTCAATGACAAGTTTTCAAAGGGTAAAAGTATCGAATTTACTCCACTAGATGGCACAGACTACGCCGTGCACGTTCTCTATAATATGTAGGGTAGTCACAACGAAGGCTGGCAATACTTTGAAATGTCAAATTGTGGAGTTTTTGGCGGGATTTTCTCGAGTGAAGTTTAGTGTTGTATAATAGAATCAATAAGGTGCTTAACATTTATCCGTGTCCTACCCGGGAATGCAAAAGAATTATGGATGAATGGCTCCGTACTCTCTCATATGAGGAACTAGAGTATTTAGTTAGACCATAACGCAAAAAAGTCCTTCTGTAAACATGCACAACACATACGCGTAGCGTGGAAAGGATTTGTGTGGAGGCACCACGCAGGTCCACTCTACACTTACACCTTGCATACCTGCACTACACGCACAAAACACACACACAACACACTATACAACAAAATCCCACTAGCGATACTAAAAATTTTAATAACTGGTTATATGTAATTTATTTTTAGCTTTTGACTTTTATTTTAAAATTCCTGTTTTGTAATTTTTATTGTTTCGATCTCTAATTTTTAATTTTAATGTTAATTTCTTATTTTTAATTTGTTAATTTTTAATGTTTGATTTTTAATTTTTATTTTTTATGTTTGATCTTTGATTGATTCCTAATGTTTAATTTTATTTTGATTATTCTTTACTGATTTGGAACACTGTCGTCTCCCTCCTGGAGGTGGGCGTTAATGGCTGCGACACAGTTGCCAACTAATGTAGCTATTACCGTACGCTATCATTTTGTAAATGTGTTTTTGTTTCAAATAAAAATTATTATTATTATTATTATTAAATAGTGGCTGTTTTAATTATTCGCTTGATTCCTAGTGGATATTGTGGTATAAAATTAAATTTATTACTATCATTGTAACAATTAATTTCATTTTTCCAGAAATACTAGAAACACAATTGTGTTTGGAATAAAACTGTGTCGAGTTAACAAAAAAAATATCTATTAGGTAGGTACATAAATGGCCATAAAATTGTTTTGATGTGTACTCCAAAAGTCGTCTAATAAGTCGTTAATTTTTTTTGTCGACAAATCTATTTTTGTCACTAAGAGCGATTGCGCATTACGTCCGATACTTAGCCGTGAACGTGACGGTCCGGCGTGGCCGTAGAAATATTTGTTTAGTAGGTTACGCACTACCGATCCGAGTTCGGTCCGAGTTTTCTCTATATCTGTATTTTGACGCATAAGTATCGGACGTAGTGCGCAAACGCTCTAAGGGTGGTATTGCATTTATCCTAGATCTTTGTCCAATGTGAGTTTGATCAAAGAAATAAGACGGCTTCGACAAATGTGAAATGTGTGAATTTAAATCAAAATGGCTGCAACTTAGATTTTGTCTTTACACAATGTAATTGAATGTTGAGTCATTTAAACGTAAAAAAACGCTTTTAGGAATGTTTTTCCTCGACTTGTAATTATTTATTTTATCTTGAATGCTTTTTTCTCTTCACTTTTCGATCCATGGCTTCACCCAAAGCTTTTTCAAGTTTAATTTTTTCTTTTTGTTATTTGCAGCACATATAGTTGCTCCACGTTCCTCCATTTTCTGAGACTACGTAAAATCTTGGACAAAGATATTGGACAATTGTAATAAGCATCCGCCAAAGAAATTTGATCAAATATAGGACACAGATATTATAAATGATTTGATTTATTATTGATGATTTATATAGGATAAAATATATAACAAAAACTCGTCATAACAAAAGTCGTCATTTATAGTGAATAATTCGCTAAAATGGCCACACAGCTGCAAAAACATTAAAACTGTGTAAGGGTTGTATTACATTTATCCTAGATCTTTGTCCAATGTGAGTTTGATCAAAGAAGTAGGACGACTTCGTCAAATGTGTCATCAACACCGATATTTGAGCAAAGATATTTGACATCTAAATCAAAATGGCTGCAACTAAGATTTTGTCTTTCTATTAATGTACGATGTTATTTTCATAACAATTTAATTGAATGTTGAGTCATCTATACGTAAAAAGCGTTTTATGAATGTTTGTCCTCGACTTGTAATTAATTTATCTTGAATGCTTTTTTCTCTTCGCCTTTCAATCCATGGCTTCACCCAAAGCTTTTTCTTGTTGGAACGAAGATCCTTATCGCGCGTTGTGAAAGGGGGCTAGACGGAAAAAATTCTTACGAAAAGTTGTCACGACACTTTTTGCTATAGTAAAAAAAAAAAAAAAATTATTACTATTACTTTTGTTATAGTTGTTGTTATTGCTAAAGAGTTGAGTTGAGTTGAGTTGAGCTGAGCTGAGCTGAGCTGAGCTGAGCTTAGCTGATCTGAGCTGAGCTGAGCTGAGCTGAGCTGAGCTGCGATGAGATGAGATGAGATGATGAAGTATAACTTCTTACGTGCGTGCGTGTGTGCGTAGTTAATAATAAAAAAAATATTATAAATTAAAAAAAATAAAATTATATTACAATTCATTCACTAATTAATCGAAAGGAACTTCGTTCCATCCGGGTGTCCCTTGACACCTCTCAAGTTTTTTATTTTTCTTTTTTAATAATAATAATTTAATGATAATAACAGTACATATAGTTGCTCCACGTTCCTCCATATTCTCAGAGTACGTAAAATCTTGGGCAAAGATATGGGACAACGGTGTAAGAGTCAGATAAACGTATCTACATTTTCTCAACTTTACAGGAAAGCAAAAATACTGTGAAAATTCGGCTCTTTAAACTTTACCAGCTTTTTAATACAGATAAAATACTAGTATGGAAAAAAAATAATTTTCTATGTATTGCCATACTCTTAGAGCTTTGAAAAAATTAGAAAATATTTATTTGTTTATGCTTACATAGACGCAATATATATATTTTTAAAATTCGGTTGACATACGTTAGTGTGGCCCTTATTATTTTCAAACTTATGTTGTTATCAAACTTAAATACGTCATTTGTGAAGTTAAGTTTTATTATGTCTATGTAGTGATAAAATGAGTAATTAAATAGGTAATAAATCAATAATCTTTATTTACTTCTGAAATTACAATTACAATTTAAATAATAAAACCTGTAATCAGCATATCAGCGTTTAGAAAAATATTAATTATCTTCATCATCTGTTGGAGTTCCAACTGAAAACCCTTTATAAAAATCATGGTATTGCGTTGGAATGATGCCTTGTCTGCATAAGTCTTGTAAATCGTCATACTTTTCACTAGAAATGGGTAAGGGTTTGTCATATGCATTTTTCAACACAATTTGTTCCACAGGTAGTCTTTTGCCTCTTCTGATAATCTTAATCATTTTAAAATCATCATCCTCCAGATCATATTTAAAATATATATGTTTATTGTCTTCTTTACGATACTGCAGCCATCTTATTTTTAGCCAGTTGACAGCATTGCCATCACAGTCCACCTTTGCTTTCTTAACTAATATAGTTTTTAGGTATTTAATGTCTACGAAGTCTTCTGTTCCCATTTCATGGACGTCATATGGATTTTTTCGGGAAGCTTTTCGTATAATTGTATAGAATCCAGATGGATGAAATAAAGGTATATTCTTCTTAGCCAGTTCAATAGTTGCGTGGATGTTATCTGCTTCCATTTGACTGTGCCCAGGTTCAAAATACTTTTGGTTAATCTCTGGTATATTGAAAGCTTCAATGCAGTACAGAAGTAGAGCTGATAAATATACATTACGACATTGGCTCGCACAAGTATCTGACATAAATGTAATTGGTTTACCATCAGCTTTGGTTTTCAGATATTTCAACAAACATGACCCGATTTCAACAGCCCCTTTTTTTCCAATACCTTCGTGCCAGCAATAACAGAAAACGTTACGCTTTTCTGTCTCAAAATCCAGCATGGTAAAGTTGTAAATTGCTATTCGCCGTTTGTAATAAATTAGCTTAGATGATGATGAAGGGCAATTACAAATGGCTTCCAAGTCATATTCAACGAAATGTATATCACCAGATTCTGCTGACATTTTCGCTTCATCACGATGTCGTCGTGCAGTAACTTTTCTTTTTAAATGTTTTTCGTACTCTTCTTTCTGCTTCTCTTTTTCTTCTGCGTTCAAATGTTGGAAAGTAAAACATTTGTCACACAAATCTTTCCGTTGTCTATAGAAACCAATATTAAATTCTTTATTAAAAACCATACGGTAATAAGCTATGTCAACAGGTTCTCTTTGCTCTTCACAACATTTACTTCTATAAAGCTCGTACATCTTGACTACATTCAGATCTTGGTCTAAGAACTCTTTTTTTGTATCTTTTCGGGAATAGTGTGCTGGCATTCGGGGAAATGATTTAATATGATCTCGTATAAACTGCCTGGTATCTTCAGACTTTTTATTATGAGGCACGTGTTTGCCCCGTTTATCAGCGTCAACAACATTAGTTTCAGTCAGTTTTTTTTAAACAAAACCTCGCAAATGTTTCTGAGACACTTAATGTTGCTAAAAAGAATTTTTGACATACCTTTTCCTTTTCTGTGGCTCCACTTTTTTTTAGAAAATATTTGTTTGTCAGTTTCCTTTTACTGTCTAAGTTAGCAGTTCGTTTTGTTTGTGTAGGTACTCGATTTACTAAGCCTACAATATATTGCCTTTTCTGATTTATATTATCAATGTTCCAAAAAGATGAAAAGATTCCCAGCCGCTCTTCTTCACTAAATCTGGTCGTACATTTTTCTCGACACATCCCCATACACTTCGATTCACCCAATAATTTTCCTGGTTTTAAAACACCTTTACTGGAGAGGTAAGGTTCACCTTTTTGTCTTCTGTTTTTCCTCAAATTCTTCTTCCATTCCTTGGGCTCCGCTTGACCTCTGCGCTTGCGTTTCCGATTTTGAAGACCAGGTATGACAGACTCAATCCCAGCAATATCGGTAGTATTAGTTTCTATGTTTGTATCAAGAGTATTACTAGAATGAGGAATGTTTTGGGTCATAACATCATTTATTTGAACATTATTTCTTGTTTCCGAAATTGAAAAATCACTTGATGACAAGATACATTCATCTGGTGCGGGCTCGCCATCATTGCTCGAATGTGATAAATACAAATCCTCATTTAAATCAATAAGTGACACATTTTCCAATGTCAATAATTTTGTGGGTAACGGCCCAGGTTCACCAAAAACAGAGTGAGATTCATTTTCTAAAGTTGTCGTTAATTTACTAAAGGATGGTTGAGGACAAGGGCTTAAGCAATTGTTGATTTCTTCAACGGCAGCATTGCAGATGGTCTCGATTGAATGAGTTGGTTCCTGAGACAAAACAAAACAAAACAAAATTATTTAACCGTAAAGTAAATACTATCATTGCTGTAGGTATAGGTACTTAATATTGACCCTAATGAGTAAAAAGGGTTTGGTTTTATAACATTAGTAAATTTTAATCGTAAATTACACACATTTTATAATACAAATAACACAATATTAATATTACTATTAGTATTTTCCGAGCTCAAACTCTGTTACACTTAACCTTACCTGGGAATCGAACCCTGAACAGCACGTTTAATGCAAATTAATAACAGTCAAGACTAAAACATAGGTATTAAAGATAACTCACCTGTTCAAAAATCTGATGGAATTCGTCGTGAACCTGAGATGGTTCTCTTCGTTCCAACGATTCCAAAATCTTCCAATTTCTACTGTTTTTCTTCATTTTATTGAATCACTGTATTATTGTCACTTAAAATCACTATTACGAAGTAAAAGCAAAAAAAAAAGTATTCTCCTAACTTCAAATCAGGGGGCTCCCCGCACTGCGTGTTTCAACTCGTTGAGACCTTACATCAACTTTTAGGTGCCAAACTAACGTAAGTTTATATTTTGTCAATGGACTATAATACTAATCAAACAAAATAGTACTGCCACAAAAACGTAAATCGTAATACATCGTTTTGGCCATTGACTTGTATTATTTATCTAACAAAAATGTTTGTGCCAATAAAACGTAAATACACAAACGTTACACTGGCCCTTTAAACTAAGCATCAAAACAAAATTTTGTAACGACCAAAACAACGTATAAGCTTTTACGTTCTTATGGTTTGTATAATATTGCCAAACAAACTACTTTCTAAGAATAAAAATATTGTTTTTAGAAATACGTTCCTATAGCTCTAAAGAGGTAGGAAGATAATTAGAACTATTTAAACGGTATTCATAATACGTTTTTCTGGTTCCATTGAAAATGATTCTTATGCAATTTCGTTTTTTTGGAATTTGATAAATATTGACTTTACCGTTACGTCGTTTTGGCAATTCATAAAGGACTATATTGTGAACCGTTTTATGAAAAAAAACTTTTTTTGATTTTTTGTAGATACGTTCATCTGGTTCTTATACCGCGAAGTGTAATGGGTAATGGGCATCTGTCAAAGAAATTTGATCAAATATGGGACATAGATATTGGACAAAGATATAGGATCATCATCTGCCTAGCCTTTTCCCAACTATCTTGGGGTCGGCTTCCAGTCTAACCGGATGCAGCTGAATACCAGTACTTTACATGGAGCGACTGCCTATCTGACCTCCACAACCCAGTTACTGGGTAATACGATACCCTTTGGTAAGACTGGATGTCAGACTTTCGGGCTTCTGACGACAAAGATATAGGATAAATGTTAAAAAAGAAACGATGGTTGGACTGTGTGAAAGAGGATATGGGTAAAAAGGGGGTGACTACAGAGATGACGACTAATAGAGGAGTATGGAAGAAAAAGACATGTTCCGCCGACCCCAAATAAATTGGGATAAGGGCAGGAGAATGATGAATGATGATGATATAGGATAAATGTTATACCACGCTTACGTCTTTGGTTACATCTGGTCTGCATTCTGAGGAAAAAAGTGACAACTGACAGTGTTCAAATTAAGACTTGGCTTAAAGGTCATGGTATAGCCACAACATAAAAAAAATAAATTATGTCATGTGTCAACTTTCTGTCAGTTCGTGTCAATTTGATTTATGCCAATTTATTCAAGCAACGCAAACTAATCTGTGAACGCAAATGTCGCAAGTTGTTTATTATTACAAAAATAGTGTCTTTAACAAGTGTAACAACTTTCTTTAATTTAAAAACACTTATCAATGAGTGCCTGCAAATAAACGTCTTACGTCAGGCTATATAATGTTAAGCCATCATCGAAATATTAACTAAGAACGAACAAAAAAATTCACCACTGTAACCTCTATTAAAAACATCAAAATGGGTGGGAAAGCTGAGAAAGGTACTCCAAAGTACATCGCGAATAAGATAAAAGCTAAAGGTTTGCAAAAACTGCGGTGGTACTGTCAAATGTGTGAAAAACAGTGTCGTGATGAAAACGGGTTTAAATGCCATACGATGTCAGAGTCTCATCAGAGACAGCTTCTTCTTTTCGCCGATAATGCTACTAAGTACATCGACGATTTCTCCAGAGAATTCGGTGATGGATATTTGGAACTGCTTTCCCGACAATTTGGTACTAAAAGAGTCAATGCCAATAAAGTCTATCAGGAGTATATTTCTCATAGGTAAGTCGCTTTTTTCTTGTTATGTTGTAGTCTCAATAGATAACAGAGTATTCTGTTCAATTCTATGGGTGTCTTATAATGCAACCATGTTATTTTATCACAAAAATAGGCTATTATTGGTCTCTTCATCAACAAGTCACATTAAATAATTAAAAAAAACCCCCAATGCTTAAAAGAAAAGTGAATATTTAAAAAACACAAAAGAGCTGATGACCTTGGAACGGCTGAACCGATTTTGATAAAAAAAAACGCGCGTCGTAGCACTCTCGTAGCGATGTCGGTGGCGCGTGAGTTCAATTGTTTTTCCCCATCTCAAAACTGCCCAACGCACCTAAAGAAGTTTACACTTCAAAAATATTTTCAATTTGTTTTTTTTTCAGAGACCATATCCACATGAACTCTACACAATGGGAGACCCTTACGGAGTTCGTGAAATGGCTCGGCCGGGAAGGCAAGTGCGTGGTCGACGAGACAGAGAAGGGGTGGTTTGTAGCATACATCGATAGGAACCCGGAAGCTATAGCCGCCCTCGAGGCTAAGAGTAAGAAAGAGAAGATGGATAAGGATGACCAGGTAAAACTTAAAGCTTTCATTTCATTTAAACCAGTTAGGTACCTATACAGAGTGTAAAAAGACACATCACATAGCCGTTAACTATGCATACTGTACGTCTAACAAAGTAGCTTTGCGCAAATGACTTTTATTTTTAGGTATGAAAAAAAAAATATTTTTATTACGCGCAATGTAATGCGAACCCAGGTAGGGATACATCGCCGCCGGGCAAGACGCGGTTCTTTCGGCGGCTTATAAATCCGCTCTGCCGCACAAAAGAGCTTGACCTCCTGGGTGTAGTTTCTGCAGCCAAGTGCCGGCCGCATAGACACTCGGGAAACGCCGGCGGCATTGTGTGTAGAAGCCTTAACAATTTTTAAATCAGAAGTCGGAGCCACCACTAATCACTTTTCAATCTGCCTCATATCTCTGACCAAAGCAAAGAAAAAAAATTACATCACATTTTTTTATCAGCACACTTCCTTTTACAGGAGAGAATGCTAGACTTCATCCGGAAGCAAGTGGAGCGCGGCAAGAAGCAGTCCTCCGAGGAGGAGGGGCCATCGTACTCCGAGTTCAAACGGGAGAGCAGCCAGGAGAAGGTGGTGCTGAGTCTGAAGAGAAAGGCTGAGGGTAAGCATCTCTTCTGAACATCACCACCGATCTAATCTAATAGAGATGTTCTTTGGGTACTGGGTTAGTCCGTAAGTTAAATTATGAAACAATATTGGACACGTAGTTTTTTGCTTTCAAAATCAAAATCAAGTCATTTATTCAAACTAGGCTGAGAGTCAGCACTTTTTGAATGTCAAAGTTCTACATAAAGACAGTCCCCCAAAAATGCCCCTCACCACTTCCTAGTGTTTTAGCTGTGAAGAAGAAGTGGCCAACAAACTCCCCAGCAACACACCTGTCTGTTAAGTTTGAAGAATTTGAATCTATATAATTATATGCAACAATCTTAACATATGTGTATGTAACGTATGTAAAACAGAAAAATAAAGATATATTGTCTAAAATATTTATTTATTTATTTATGCACACACAAAAGCAATTACAAGAGAAAAATGAACAAATACAGATAGAAGAGCACAAAGGTGCTCATAAAATATTATAATCATAAAATTAAATTATCCGCCACTTGTTAGCTAGCACACTCAATTATGCCATTAAAAACGAACTCAAGCATAAACACTAAACCAAATTAAATAAGCCTCCATACATAACTGGTGTGCCTGCTTACATGTACAACGATAGAATCTATCAAAGGGCTGTGATTCGAAGCCACAAGTGATAAACTAGAGCCAATACTAAAATCAGTAAACAATTATTATATGAACTCATATAATCTGTCATAACCATAAGCTAAATATGGAGAAAGAACATCAAGTGTAACATTGTCTTGCGTTCAACACAGCGATCAACTATTAGTATCTTCTAAATAGTCATTGATGGAATAGTATGCCTTCGAACAGAGACTAGATTTAACTTTAGTTTTAAATGCATTAAAAGGCAGGTCAAGAAAAGAAAGGGGTAGCTCATTGTAAAAGTGGATACCGAGACCCTCAAACGAACCATGAACCTTACGAAGACGGTGGGAAGGAACATGAAGTTTATGCTTATTTCTGGTGTTAAAATTGTGGATATCACTGGTCTTTTTGTATAAATGTATATTTTGTCTAATGTATAATATGTTTGCAAAAATGAATTGAGATGCCACCGTGAGAATTCCAATCTCTTTGATACCTGTATATTGCTGTATATTACCAAACCAAGAAAAAATTACAAAGATAAAACGCATCAAAGTTCAGGAGTGGCGGCTTGTTACGTCACTTCGTGGTAAAAATTGTACCACGTCGCGACGTCGCGCAAAATTTTGACAAAAGAAAATAACTGGTCAAGTGCGTGTCGGACTTCTCACACTTAGGGTTCCGTAGGTACTAAATGAGGGGATTTCCAAGAAAATATCTGATTTATCAATATATTGGTATCTGTTAGTAAAATATACGTAATAATAAACATTATCACCGCATTTCAAGTTCATTGGTCAACGGAAAGTTAAAAAATTCTTCAGAACAAAATTTTGTTAAATAAGCTGACTTTGGTGGCTTCTAATTCCTTTGTCTTACAATATTTTTTTAAACGAAAAATATAGTATTTGTCTACTCAACGAGCTCTAAACAACGATACCCCATTTGATGGGATAGGTCATTTTTTTATCTGTATGGGCTCCCTTAAACAATAAAGAAAAAAATGACAATTTGTATGGCTTTGGGTCAACAAGATTCTTATATTGTGAAAATTTGGAGAATGTAGCTCCAACCGTTTGGCTGTAAAACTTGTGTGACAGACGACAGACGGACACGTGAGTGACAACAATAGGGCTCCGTTTGGACCCTTCGTGTACGGAACCCTTAAACTGGCCAAGTGCGTGTCGGATTTCGCACATTAAGGGTTCCGTACCAAATATTGAAAGAAAGAAAGTCCTATTATATTATATTATTATTTCTATTATCCATAGAAATATAAGATCTACTAACACTATCGATAAGGGTTAAGTTAGCAAAATCATATTGTTGTGTATGTCGTTAATTTGTGGCAAATAAATTCTTTTTCTTTCTTTCTATTTTTTCTGGTAATCTAACTAACGCACTATATAAATTTCTTAAGGAAACTGCCATATTGACAGTTTTAGCTTGATATTAATCTAGATTTAAGAACATCACCTATAAAAAACAAAGTTTTCATGTCTTTTTGCAGAAAAGAAACCTAAAATAGACACATTGCCAGCGTCTGCCTTAAAACTGAAGGACAAAGAAGAGTCTTCTAAGAAGCAGAAGATCACAGAAGATAGTAAGAGTAAGCAGTCAGCTTTGGATGAAATTATAAAGATGCAAGAGAGAGCTAAGGAGAAGGCTAACCGGTGAGTAGTTTCTCGATTGCCCAGAAGGAGGATAGAATAGAATAGAATACTCTTTATTATAATAATGATTTATTATCAGGCAACTAAGGCCCATAAATAAAATACAAAAAATAATCTTAAAAAATAATAAACTAATAAATATTGAAAAACATAAAAACTACTGCACACGAAGTGACGGCGTCATGTTACGCTGCGAGGTGTCGCGTAGCTGGCTGCGGAAACGCCGATACAGCACAGCTTTCGGCCAAAACTCTTCCTTGAGGAAGGTCATCAAATGGTGAGTCGGAGCGCGCACCACGAACGACTTGAAATTCGTGTTATGGTGCGCCTTCAACTTCTCCACCCTCAAGGTCCAGTTGGTCTTCACCCGCATGTACTCTACGATGTCCTCAGTCTTCGTAGAGTGATGCAAACGGGACACGTACAGCTGCGTCGTCGGTACTGCAGGACGTAGCAACATGTTAGATCCTGCCGGCGCCGTCCCACACTGGTTGCGATAAGTAGGCTTCCTCTTCTTTCTCTCCACCTTGATGAAGCTGTCCTCATAGCATGTGTTCTTGCTGTTTGTGGTCCATCACAGCGCCTTTAGCCGAGCTGCCCATTTAGATTACAGAACATATAAATGAAGAAAACTAATGGATAATGTTTGTCGAGACTTTGATGTATCTATGTTTGTAATCTATTTCTTTGGCAAACCCTGCCAGGGACTTTGCCCGCGCGAAAGTCGGGATTTATCCAAACGGAAACCGGGATAAAAGTATCCGATGCCTGCAAGTTCCAATCTATCTCCTCAACAAAAGTCATCGAAATTGGTTCAGCGGTTTAGGCGTGAAAACGAAACAAACAAGCAGACAGACAGAGTTATTTTCGTATTTACAATATCAGACTTTTTATTATTCTTTCAAAGTTCGGTTAGTAAGGCTGATATCTCCGCGTTTTTCTCAAAAACTACTAAACCAATTTCAACGATTTTTCCTCTAACCTCATCTTTTATAACACGCTTTTATGTATATCTGTAACTTTGTAGTAAATCTTAGAAGTTACATTACCCACTTCCCGGTTTCCGATTGAGCTGAAATTTTATTTAGTGTAAATAACAATCCATGTTAAGCTAAGTGACGTCATTCTAAATCCAAATGGCCGACTTCCAAAGATGGTGTACTAGTTATTTTTTAGGCATTACCATAATCAATCAATCTGCCTAGTCTTTTCCTAACTATCTTGGGGTCTGCTTCCAGTCTAACTGGATGCAGCTGAATACCAGTATTTTACATGGAGTGACGGCCTATCTGACCTCCACAACCCAGTTACTGGGTAATACCCAGTTACTGGGTACGACTGGATGTCAGACTTTCGGGCTTCAGATGACCCGTAACGACTCAAAGATCCAAGATTGACAGCCGGGACCAACGGCTTAAGAGGGAACAGGGCCTGCGAGGAATTTACAAAATAGGTATTTGAAGAAACTATAACCATCGTGCTCCCTCAAGCCTGCCCCTGTAGAGTGCGATAGGGACAGCTGCAACTCAGACCGATTTTATCACACAATTTTTGACGAAATCGACGTTTCTTATTCCCCTTTTTTCTCCTCGAAAACTGAGCCGATCCAATTATTTATGGCACCAAATTTGTAAGAAAGAGTATGCCTAGGTCTCTGTTAAATGTTTTATGTTAAAACTTTTCTAATTTGTCTGGTAGTCCTCTAAGAAGGGCGGTAAAAATTGGGCCATTTTTTGTAATTTTTGGAGGGTCATATTTTCTTTACTTATTAGGTACTGAAAAAAAGGAAATGACAGGGTCGTGTCAACAACAGACCTTGACTTTATGAAAAAAAAAATGATTGCTCTACAGGCATTATTCAGGAAGAAAAAAGGGGAATACATTTTTATGGAGAATCGCAGTCCCTGTTCCCTCTTAACGTGTTTTCCGAGGCACGGACGAGTCTCGGTATGTAAAGACGGTCACCCATCCATGGACCAACCCCGGCAAGCGTAGCTTAACCTGATGGATCGACCCGTGCGGCTGTTATTACTTGATCCACGAGCTCCTCATTCTCCGTTAGGCATTCATATGGCTATCAAATGAAAAGGTTTACCGAGATAAAAAGCGTGTTTTTTTACTATAATCACAGATAATATAATACTAGCCTACAGATGCCTCATCCCATACAAAGAAACGGTACCGCCGTAAGTACGGGTTTTCGTCTGGCACAAGCAACGTTTGTTCTTCGTTCGGGCCCGTCCTCTACACCTCGCTAGATGGTGTTAGCAGCGATGGCTTTCAAGTTGAATGAATTTACATAACGTCTTACCAAAATTTTGTCACACATTGAGGAATTACTTTATAGTATTTTTGGCACTTCATAACAGTTTTACTGTTTCAAAATGTGTCACTATACAAATTTTAAGTAGGCGAATGGATAAACTATTAAAACTTCTAACAGCGCCATCTGTGGGTACAAGAAATATAAATGCCTAAAGATTCGTTCCAATAAACATTTAAATTTGAATTAGGAGCCAATTATTCCAAAATTTTATGTTTAGGGCAGTTTATTAAATAAGAAAATTTAGTTATTACCATATTTTTTTAAAATATTAGTGTTACTTAGACTTCGTTATGAAATTGATGCAAATTACGCCATCTATTGTAATTTTTTTGAACTAAATTTTCTTTTTTCGAGATGAGACCCCATGCTATAATTTTTTTTTATTTTACAGAAAGGACTACTGGATTTGCGAAGACATAATAGTGAAGATCACCACGAAGTCTCTTGGCGACAAGTACTATAAGAGGAAAGCCGTCGTAGAGAGGGTCGTGGACAAATACTGTGCTCATGTGAAGTTGACTGAGGATAACACCAGGCTGAAACTGGACCAGGTGAGGAATATCCACACGTCTCCATTCTCTTACTAACTTGTGCTCGCGGCTTTGCCCGCGTGATAAGAGTTTTTGTGGTGAAAACTTATTTAGGCGCGTTGGCCATTTTTGAGATGGAAAAAACTACTGAACTCGAGCGACACCGTCGCCGTCACCGACCGTCCAACCGCTACGCGATTCGCTACGAGAGTGTTACGACGCGTAGGGAGGCGTGTTGGTCTTTTTTTTAACTGACTTCGAAAAAGGAGGAGGTTCTATGTTCGACTGTAATGTATTTCCACCGATTTCTCTGTCATTTGTGGACCGATTTTCAAAATTCTTTCTTTATCCGAAAGAATATAATACTCCCGAGGTGGTCCCATATAATTTTTATCGAAATTGCTTCAGCGTTTTTTGAAAAACTTAACATAAACGAAAAATATGTCTACCTAGATTACGTTTTGGTTTTCTCCAATTACGAATATGTTTAAATTCCACGTTCCATGTTATTAGGGTTTTTAATGCTGGTGTGTAACAACTAAAAAATGAAAAATAAAAACTTTTTACAAAAAATACAACCGACTTCCAAAAAAGAAAATACACTAAAAATTAAAAAAATAACTTTAATTTCGGAAGAGGGTGTCAAATAACGAAGAAATAAAATACAAACACCGACATCCGAAATTAAAGTATTTTATTTTTGTTTTTAGTGTATTTTCTATTTTAGAAGTCGATTGTTTTTTTTTTTTTTGTAAAAAAAAATATGTGTGTACTTATGTACTCACGTAAGAAGTTATACTTCTTTGGCGTAACAAGATAAAAAACCAAACTGTCACAAAGTTTACAAAAGGAAAACTTCATGAACCACAGACCATAGCTAACTTCAGGGTGGTCGGTTCTAGCTAACTTCAACCTGTGAATTTTGTGTGACAGTGATGCGCGCTCATCTTAAAATTTCACTCTCATCATTTTTTCATAACGCGCCAGAAGTATAACTTCAAAAAGATTTTTTGGTTATACAGAACAGTAGATGATGGCTTTCGTTCTTGTTACAGAATCACCTGGAGACAGTGATACCGTCGACGGGCCGCACTGTCCGGTTCGTGAACGGCGCCTACCGGGGCGCCAGCGGACGGCTGCGGAGCATCGACATCGACCGGTACTGCTGTGATGTTGAGGTACGCAACGCATTTTGATACAAAACTACAGCAGGAGTGGCTTATCCCCTATTCTGAAAATGAGTTACCGCACCCCTGGGCACTCAGGCAGGGAAGGAACAGGGCTGGGTTTTAGTCAGTAAGAGTCTGACACGCACTCCCGCTCCACCCAGAGCGGGAGAAGTCATTGGATGATTTCCCACCCCCCCCCTCTCCCCTCCCTCCTCACATAAAGAAGGGGTGGCTTATCCCCTGGCCAGGGGTCGCGCATGAATTCGAACTGAAGTTACCGCGCCCCTGGGCACTCAGGCAATTGAAGGAACAGGGGTGGGTTTTAGTCAGTAAAAGTCTGATACGCCCTCCCGCCCCACGCAGAACGGGAGAAGTCATTGGACGATTTCCCAAACCCACAAAAAAAAAATGTGGCCGCCATAGGATGTGGCTTGCAGGTGTAACAGACTTGGGGAATCTGTTACCTGAACAGAACGGACCCTAAGAAACAAAAAAAAAACACATTTATTTTTAGGTCTACTCAGCATTTCCTTTCATTTAATACCCATTGGGAATGCATAAAAAATAACTAGTACTCCATCTTTGGTAGTCCGCCATATTGTATTTAGAATGACGTCACTTAACATGCATTGTCATCCAAACTACACATGTACGCAAAATTTCAGCTCAATCGTTAACCGGGAAGAGGTTCAAATTTAACTTCTAAGATTTTTTTACATTAAGGTGGAAGCTCCAGGGTAGCCCGCGAAATTCAAATTTTCTTACGTTTTTTTGCAATCTGCAGGTCAGTGTCAAGTTGTATCTTTGTCAAAATTTGATTCGCGGCCGTAGCAAGTATTTGTCTTTAGAATTAAAATCATCAATACAACTCTCTCAGTTAGAATTGATACCAAATGTAAGTATTTCATGAAATCATGACATTTGGCATCAATTCTAACTGAGACAGTTGTATTGATGATTTTAATGATTATAATTCTATAAATACATACTTGCTACGGCCGCGAATCAAATTTTGACCAAAATACAACCTGACACCGACCTGCAAATTGCAATTTTTTACGTTTTCGTAAGAAAATTGGAATTTAGCGGGCTACTCTGGAGCATTAACCTTAAGTTAGTTACTAAGTAAACTAATAAAAGAGTGTTATATACTTTTTTTATCGCTTATTTCCAGATATCAGAAGGCCCGCTCACCGGTCGTGTAGTCAAAGGCGTTCAATATGAAGACATCAGCAAACTTGCATCGTGACAATAGATCGTAAAATCATCATCATCGTCATTCCAGCCAGAAGACGTCCACTGCTGGACATAGGCTTCCCCCAACTGTCGCCACAACGAGCGGACCTATGCATCTCGAAGCCATCGGCACAGATAATATAATACTAGCGTACAGATGCCTCATCCCATACAAAGAAACGGTACCGCCGTAACTACGGGTTTTCGACTTGCAAAAGCAACTTTTGTTCTTCGTTCGGGCCCGTCCTCTACACCTCGCTAGATGGTGTTAGCAGCGACGGCTTGCAAGTTGAATGAATTTACATAAAGTCTTACCAATATTTTGTCTGCATGCATTACTATATAGCATTTTTGGCACTTCATAACAGTTTTACTGTTTCAAAATGTTTCACTATACAAATTTTAAAGAGGCGAATGGATAAACTAAAACTTCAAACAGCGCCATCTATTGGTACACGAAATATAAATGCTGGAATTGTTACAATAAACATCTAAATTTGAATAAGGAGCCAATTATTCTAAAATTTTATGCTTAGGGTAGTTTATTAGATAAGAAAATACAGTTTTTACCATATGTATTTTTTTTTTCAAAATATTAATGTTACATAGACTTCAATAAGAAATCGATGCCTAATACGCCATCTATTGTTTGTTTGTTTGAACTAAATTTTCTTTGTTCGAAATGAAACCCCGTGCCATCGGTTACCTGCGACCCACTGACGTCTTCCGGTACGCGGTCACCACTCCAGAACTTTTCGGCCCCAACGACGGCTGTTCCCATAATATTGTACATCAATCCGCAAGCCTACTTCCAATCATGGGTCGGCTTTCAGTCCAGCCAGATGCAGCTGAACACTAGTACTTTACATGGAGCTACTGCCTATCTGACCTCCACTGCCCAGTTACTGGGTAATACGATATGCTGGTTGTCAGACTCCGGCTTCTGACTATTGTAGTTAATAGGTAATATTAATGAATTGTACTTATAATAAAGTTTTTAGTTTTTTAAGGAGTTGTGTGTTTTATTACCTGTAGCCTATGCCAATCAGGAATAATTTAGCATTCTACTGGTGAAAGAATTTTCTAAATCGGTTCAGTCCAGAGATTATTTCCTACCAAAAAGAATTAAACCACTTGAGAGCTGATAGACCGATTTCGTCAAAGAACACGACACCACTGCGGGCCGGGAGACTGAGTAAATATAGGCCAGGACGTGTTACGTCAGGGCGAATATTATACATATTAAATTAAATGCCGACTTTTTGATGTTTTTAACCGACTTCGAAAAAGGAGGAGGTTATCAATTCGGATGTTCGTATTTTTTTTTTTTTTTTTTTTATGTATGTTCGGGCATAACTCCGTCATATATTGACGGATTTGCAAAATTCTTTTTTTGTTCGAAAGGGGTTTATTCCGAAATGGTCCCATTTAAATTTCAAAAAGATCTCATGATGGGTTTCGGAGACAGACAACGGAACTCTTCAAAAATTGACAGCAAATCAACCGCGATTGCTGCTATCGTATGTTTATGAATTGTTAACACAGTTTAATGGGGAACCACAACTAAAAAGTGAAAAATAAAAAACTTTTTTACAAAAAAATAGAACCGACTTTCAAAAAAAGTGCAAAATAACTTTAATTTCGGAAGTCGGTGTCAAAAAACGAAGACACAAAACAAGAACACCGACTTCCGAAATTAAAGTTATTTTGCACTTTTTTTGGAAGTCGGTTCTATTTTTTTTTTTTAAAGTTTTTTTAACATTTTTGTTGGATAGATTCCTAATCATATATTAGGAATATGTACAGTTTATAGTACTTTTTTTTTTTTTTTTTTTTTTTTTTTGTGTGACGTCTTGCAGGTCAGCCTAGGAGGCTGTCGCCTGCTTAACCGAGCTTGCCTGTGAAGGCTCTAAATTATTAAAGCCTCCAGCCAGGACTTATTAATTCTTATAAACTAAGTGACTACGCTAAGGGCACTCCCTGCGAAGTACGGGCCTCGGCTTAGGGCGTCACTGGGGGGGACAGCAAGGGAAGGCTGGATCATGTTTCCATTAATTGGGGAATCAGTTGGCTCAGCGGCGCGTGCTGGCAAGAGACTGGGAGGGCATTGACTGGGTCTTCGCGACGGACCTCGACGGCGAGGGCGGAACGACGGCGGTCTGCGTTTGCGTAGTGTGCTGGTTTCCCTACGGCTCTCCTGGAGCAGAGTGGTGGGGTCATCAGGTATGAGTAGGGTATGTCTGGGCCGGCGCACCTTGGAGATGCGGGAGGGTACGTATCGGGCGGCCGATACAATTAGGGGGTTTCGATGTTTCTCAGCAGTATCCATGAAACGCTTGGTGAGTCGTTTCAGGAACTGCTGGATAGTAGGGAGTCGGAAGTCAACATGCAGCTCTTCATTACGGACAAAGTAAGGAGCTCCCGCCGCGTTGCGGAGGAAGCGGTTTTGAAGAGTCTGCATTTTGTGTAAGAGGTAGGGCTTGGCGTGTGCGAAGACAGGGCCAGCGTACGTCATGATTGGTCGAATGACCGTGGTGAACGTACGCATTTTGCACTTGAATGACATAGTGCTATTTTTGTTTAAGATGCTATGAAGCCTACCTTGCGCAAAAGCGGCCCGCGAGCGGGCCTCTCTTATGTGCTGCGCGAAAGTTAGGTGTTGGTCGAGTACGACACCCAAGTACTTAGCCTTTTTCTCCCAAGGAATAGGTTTATCGTACATGGTGATCGGGGGGGGTGGGGGTATTTTGTGTCGGGGTCTCGAGTAGAGGACAGCCTGACTTTTATCGGGATTTACCTCGATTCGCCATCTCCGAAACCACTCGCCCAGTGTAGTTGCGGAGGACTGGAGAATGCGAGCTATTCGATTGGGTGCACGGCCAGTATAGTAGATGGCCGTGTCATCAGCAAATAATGCCAGATGTGACATTTTACTTTTTGGGATATCGCTGGTGAACAGCGTGAAAGCTATGGGGGATATTACGGAGCCTTGAGGGACTCCTGCTCTTATGGGGTGAGGGGAGGAGAGTGCTCCCTCAATACGATAGCGGAAAGTACGATTCGATAGAAAGTCTCGTAAGATGAGTACGAGACGGTCTGGCACTCCTAGTTGATACAGCTTGTAAATTAAGCCATTGTGCCAGACTTTGTCGAACGCTTTCGCTATGTCGAAGTACAAGACACCGGTCGTCATACCGCGCTGGAACCCAGCGCTCATATGTTCTACGATCCGATGTACTTGTTGGACGCACGAGTGTTCGGTACGGAAGCCGAACTGCTCGTTTGGAATGAGATTATTAGCCTCGGCATAATCCCTGAGCCGCTTATTAATAAGCCTTTCATAGATCTTGCCGAAGCCACTAAGGAGACTAATGGGTCGGTAGCTGGAAGGGTTGGATCTGGGCTTGCCAGGTTTGGGAATACCTATGACAGTGGCCTGCTTCCATGCTTGGGGGAAAATATTATTGCTTAAAGCGCCATTGAAGATGGCGGTCATAAGCAAAATTAATTGGGCGGGGAAGAGTTGGATAACTCTGTTGGTGATGCCGTCAGCGCCGGGGGCCTTCCGGGCCTGGAGCTTTTTGATGATGTCCTCCACCTCGTCTGGAGTGACGGGGGGTAGAGGGTCATCTGGGTCTTCGACGGGGGGGAGGGAAGCTCTCCTTTCAACTTCAGCGTCCACCCTTTCAAGGTGGGCCTGGTCAGCTGGTTGGAGGCTGGGTGAGCACTGGGACTCTAGGCTGTCGGCTAGGCACTCCGCCTTTTCAGAGTTATCGAAGGCGACACTCTTGTCTGGACGTATGAGAGGAGGCATGGTAGCCTCAGTCTTGGACCGCATCTTCTTCTGGAGTTTCCAGAAGGCCTGATGGGTGGGCTCAAGTTCGCTCAGCATCTTTCCCCAGCTCGCAGAACGATGCTCACTAATGCGACTCTTTACAGCTCGCTGTAATTTGCGCATGTGAGCCTTGTTTGCGTCGCAGGGGAAAGCGCTGTACGCACGGATGGCTGCGTTCTTCTCGGTTATCAGAGCCCGCACGTCGCCCGGCAGCACCCAGCGACGATCTTCTGTCACCGAGTTTATAGTACTTAATGAGGCCAATATATATATAAAAAATGAGTTTAAAGCCGAACGGTCCTCAATAAAGTAATGGGTTGCAGTAAATAAACGTATGCGCGCTGTGACGTCACAGCGGACTGACGCCTGGGCAGGCCGCTACATTCACGCGGCCTAGCCACACAATAGACACCACAACATACACCCGTTGCGTGGCGTGGACTAAGTTAATATAGACATCTCACGCAACGAAAGTCAGACATCCACGACTCCACACACAGATGTACTCACGCGCTGTATTGCGCGGCAAGTCCGCGCAGCACAGATGCATACATGGGCGGTGTTACACACACACTAACGGCTCTGCGGTCCGGGTCGCGACCGGCTAGCTCTGGGAACGGGACGGACGGGAGCCATACACCCATATACTGCAGGTTTGTAATAAAGTCGGCAGTTGTCGCTCGTCATCCGCCGGGCCTCCCCCGGGCAACTGGGGGTCTCACCTGGCGGTGATGGACCGCCGAGCTGTCGTGAAGATGCGGCGCTGCGAGGCAGTGCCGCCTATGAACTTGCAGTAAAACGATACACATGGGGGGCGTGCTATGAGAATTCTGGCAGGCGTTAACCTAGCCAGTTTCGTGTAGGCGCTGACCCCAAAACCTCTTAGCCTTCAAAAGGCAACAGGACGACGGGCCCGTCTTAACGGGCCGAGGTATAGCCCCCGCGGCCAGAGGGCCTAGCCTAGAAGCCGCTTGCCACGTTCCCTTGCGGGAACGTAGCGAAGACCCACGAGACATCACAGCGCCCGCGCGCCGCGCCACCTGGCGGAGCGCAGTGATTACTCACAGTTAGTGTTGGTTGGTAATAACATGTGTTCGTCCTGAACATTAATCCAAAAAGGAATAATCTTTCTATCCGCATTAAATTTGCAAAATGTATAGTTTTTTAAACACACTTTTTGTGTCAAAATATTAACACGAAGTTACAAAATATTTTCCTGAATTTGATCGCAGCACCAACTGTCGTGAAAAACTGGAAATACTAAAATAGAATATTGTTGAATACTCGATACTGCGATCGTAGTGCTGTCTGCCGGATCCAATGTAAAACATTCCAAAATCAACAACAATATTTTATAAATATAAAAATAATTTTATAAACAATTTAAATTGGACCGAATTGTGAATCTAAACCATTCTCGAATCCACCTGAAGACACATAAAATTTCATTAAAATCGATCCAGCCGTATGGAGGAGTTCAGTGACATACACACGCACAGAAGTAAAAAATTGAGAGAAAACCTCGAAAATTGTGGGCATGTTTAGCGTTTCTATAATATAGAAACGCTAAACATGCCCACAATTTTCGAGGTTTTCTCTCTCTTTTATGTATGTTCGGTCCTCACTCCGTTATTTATGAATTGATTTTGATAATTCTTTTTTTATTAGATAGGGTATACCTTAAGGGTGGCCCCATGTCAGGGACATCAGGATCTGATCATGGAATCCTGATAAAATTGAGAGAAAACCTCGAAAATTGGGCACAAATATTGTTTCTGTTTACTTTTCATAACTTAATCAGGTATTTGCATTTAGGAATCATCACATCATGAAACTGATTTGATGATGGAAACCATACCTTTCCTAAACAATAGAAGTTAGATATATAAAAACTGGTTTTAGTGACAGATACCACTTAATACCTATGCTTTGAAGAAAAAACGTCTTTAGAATATTGGAGGTAACCTCAACTGATCAATATCCTGGGAACCTCATGGAAGGATGGTTACATCATCAGCTCAGTGCCAAGAGGTATGATGAAGGATTAGACATTACCCTCAGAGTATTAAAAGATGATGCGAGCCACAAAAAATCATAAGATAAAAAACTTTTTAACAAAAAATTCAACCGACGAAAAAGAACTAAAAAGCAAAAAAATAAATATCTTTTAAGTTTTCAGTATTGAGCTTATTTACCTACATAAAATATCAAATTTTATATAAACTAATTTTGAGTCGGCGCCAAATTCATTTCTACGTACATTAAAAATTTAGACATTATTAAATAATCAGATTGTTGTTTGGCGCCGACTCAAAATTAGTTTACCTATATAAAATTTGATATTTTATGTAAGTAGGTAAATAAGCTCAATACTCAAAACTTAAAAGGATATTTATTTTTTTGCTTTTTAGTTCTTTTTCGTCGGCTGAATTTTTTGTTAAAAAGTTTTTTTGAAGTTATACTTCTTTAAGCGCGTTATGAAAAAATGATGAGAGTGAAATTTTAAGATGCGCGCGCATCACTGTCACAAAAAATTCACAGGTTGAAGTTAGCTAGAACCGATCCACCCTGAAGTTACCTATGGTCTGTGGTTCATGAAGAATGATTGTTTTCTTTTTGTAAACTTTGTGACAGTTTGGTTTTTTATCTTGTTACGCCAAAGAAGTACCTATAACTTCTTACGTGCGTACATAAGTACACACACACACACTTTTTTTATGCACCTGCCATATCATCTCTCCACCACCCTTGGTTGACTGGTAGAGAATGCCTAAGGCATTAAGTCCGCCTTTGTACTTTTGTTGCATGAAGTGTAAATAAATAAATAATAATTCGAGTTACACATAAAGGTAAAGTTCGATTCAAAATAAATGACGTCTGTGAAGTTTGCGTTTCACTGCGCAGTACGCCAGCCCCTCTCACCCCCGCTGACATACGAATTTGCTACTGCGCAGCGACTCGTGGAGTGTTCCGAGGCGCTGCTTTGATTCTATTCTACCTATACGACCCCTTTTTCGTCATTCGAGGTGGTCCTTCGGGTTCACCGTAACTCGCTCGCCGATGACGCTCGTAGCCTACTGCTCGCCTCATCGGTATTTTACGCACGAACTACCCTCGTCGGTGCCTCTTTTTATCGTCGTGAGTGCGGACTTTGGTCTGCGCTTGAGGCGGTATCACGAAGTAGGTACCTTCAAACCGCCGCCCGGATTTGAAAAATTTCGGTTTTCAAACCGTAACAGTTGCGGGAGTAAAGCCGGTTGCAGACCGAAAACTAAGCTATGCCAAGGCTAAACTAAGCTATGCCAAGCAAGCTAGGCTAAGCTAAGCTAGAAATAAATAGCGTGCACACCAACAGCTAAGCCAAAGCTCAGTCAGCACTGGCGAAGGTGCAAAGGGTGTGCGGGGTAGCGGGAGGGGCTTAGCTTAGCTCGTGTAGCTGCGCATCGGCATACACAACTAACTTAGCTTCGCATATTTTAGTTAGCTCACATAGCTTAGTTCGCATAGTTTGCGGTCTGCACACAAGTATGGAAAACTGCGTCAGCTATGCGAGCTAAGCTAAACTAACTTAGCTTAGCTCTTGGTCTGCAACCCGTATAAGTCTCAACTCGAAGATTACGAAGAAGAAGCTAGAACATCATGTCTGGAAGCAGAGGCGCACATCGCGCCAAAGCCACCACCGACGACTCAGCACCGAGGCCGCCGCTCCGCAGCTCGTCACCCGACTGCTCCATCGCCGCGCGCCCTGCCACCAGCACCGCGCCCAAGCCGTGCGCCTTCGCCGCACCGGAGCGCGCTCAGTTTGCCAAAGAGTACAATCCCACAGGATATGATGTGCGGATTGTTCGTATTCGCAATCAGGTGTAGAACATTGACATAAAGGTGAGGCAACAAGCTTGAAAGAAAATAATTTACTCTTAAAGTTGTCATGACCTGTGAGAAATTGGGCAACACGTGATCCACCTCCAGCCATGTCCTATCCAGCCGTTTGCTAACCCATGGGAAGAACTGGTGGAGGTGTCTGCCTTTGATGAAACTTTCCCACCTACATTGCCATTCGGATAAAAGGTTCCTCCCAAACGTCAGTTTGAGGTTTAAGTAATCTAGAAATCTTGGCACGATCACGTTGAAGTAAAAAGTCTGGGTCCGTAGTCTTTCGTGCAGAATTCCATCGCATCGCATTGCAGCACGTCGCTGCACCTCAAGATCGACTGGATGTACACCTGCAAGTACCGGTAAGGCTTCAGTGCTAACCGTCCTATACGCACGATGTGCAGTACTCCGCGCCTCCATCTGCGTGTCCTGCCGCGCCCCCAGAGACGACCCAGAAGCTCGGACGACGAGGACGCTTTGGAAGAGGCGCCCTCAGCAGCGCACCCCGCAGTCCGTAGCAAACGCTGCGGGACACCCACCCGCGTCAGACCGGACGCCGCCCTCTGCGGCCGCCGCCGCACCGGGCCCCAACATCGCCAAAAAGAAGCCACACTGCCCTCCGCTGGTAGTGGAGAGACTCCTGAACTGGCAGGTCCATTTTAAGGCCCTGCGCGACCTTCTGGGCCGCCCGCCGACTGCCCGCCCGTACCAGGCTGGAATCTGATTCCTGCCCGGGGACGTGGAGGAGTACCGGGTGGCCCAGAAATACCTGTGCGAGCTGGAGAAAGCGACCGGGCTTTCCTGGTTCTCGTACTCGCTGCCAGCGGAGCGGATGTTCAAGGTGGCCATCCGAGGGCTGCCCGTGGACACCGAACCGGAGGCCATCATGGACGAGCTCAAGAGGCTTGACTATGACCCTGAGTACGTGCGGAGCATCAGGAGTCGTCAGGGTCGCCCGGGCTGCAACTTCCACGCAGTCCTCAGCTTCCAAAAGGATGTGAGAAGGATTTATGACACCAACACCTTCCTGATGATGGGGGGAGGTCCGGATAGAGGCATGGAGGGGGAAGCGGGGGCTGTCACAATGCCACCGCTGCCAACAATTCCGGCACTCCTCCCATCAGTGCCACCGACCGCTCGCTTGTGTGCGATGCGGACAGGGGCACGTCGCACGCGATTGCCCCCGGCCCCGCACGGAGCCGGTAACGTGCGCAAATTGCGGGGCGCCGCACCCAGCGTCCCACCGCGAGTACCGGCCTTCAGAAAGGAGGCCATAGACAAGCGTGTGGGCACAGTCGCCTGCACCTCAAGCAGAGCAACCCGGCCGGCCAACAACACCATGACCAAGACCGCCACAGTGGAGGAACACGAGGCTCAAGGCGCCACCCTGATGGCGGTGGCCAACGAGCCCAAAATTAGAGGAGCAGCCCCCACGAACAAGAGGAAGAAGAGGAATTGCGGCAACAGAAAGAGGAAGCAACCTCCGCCCCCCCACTAACCAAGCTGACACCGCTCGGGCGCCTCAACCCCGAGCCACGCTGACCGCCCAGGCGCCAACACAGGCGTGGGCGAGGAAGATCGCAGCTCCAGCCGCGGTTGACGACGACACCACGGCGCAGCGCAAGAAGCTGGACGTCACCACCACCGAGACCAGAGCCATCGACCTGCTGATGGAGGCTGCAAGAGCCTTGAGGTAGGGAGGTGAGCCGCGCAAGATTCAGAGGGTCATTCAAAGCGTCGTCCAGGCGCTTCTCCTTGTGCTGACACCCGAGTAGGTCGCACACACCTACACGCGGCCTATTCATACAGCTTGACACTCATCACAGTACATACACTGTGACGCGACGTTTGGTAAGTTAATATAGGCACGTCGCGGAACATATGCCAGACACGCACGACTCCACACGCATGTGCACTCACGCACTGTTGGGCGCGGCTCGACCGAGTACAACAGTGCCTACATGGACGGTGTTACTCACACAAAACCGTCCACACATACGCCGACGGCCCTACAGCCCGGACCGCGAGCTTGCGGGACGGGCGGGGGCCACACACCAATGCCGTGGGCTTGCTGTAAGCCGGCAGCTCAGTCGCTGGCGTCATCCGCTGGGTCTCCCACAGGGAAGGGTGCGGGTTGGTGGATGTCACACGTCTTCGAATTTTTGGTTTCCTCACGATGTTTTCCTTCGCCGTTTTGAGAGCAGTGGTGGTGAAATAATTTACACAAAGTAAAGCACCTGCCTGGGTTTGAAATCACGACCTACAACTTGTAAGTCGCGGCCGTTACCACTGGGCCACCACTGCTCTGCTCTCAATTTGGATTAATTTATTTGAAATTGGCACGGATTCTCTTGTTCAATATCTAAACTAAAATTAGAGAATTGCTATCTTTTACTAAAAGGCAGTGCGAGAAAAGGACGGCTATAGCTATGCACTAAGTTAGAGATGTCAAACTAGTTTACGCCTTGTGCTTCGCCGTGTTTTTAGACGACATGTTTTTACGTGTACCCTTAACTTGTATGGAAATATTAGTTCAAACTAAATTTGACAGCTCTAATTTACGTCCGTCTCTTTCTTGTTTTATTAGAGAGAAAAAGATAGCAATAGCCTAAATTAAGTTTAGGTTGTGCTTAACAGAATCAACACTATTATCTATTTATAATTTAGCGAGTCTCGCATTTATTACTTCTTCTTCTTTAGCCTCGCCTTATCCCGTTACACGGGGTCGGCTTTCTTTATCATGCGGCGCCATGTTGTTCTTTGTTTGGTGTCTTCAATGTTGACATTGAGGCTTCTCATGTCCTTTTGGACATTTGTCATCCACGTGGTTTGCGGTCTTCCCCTGCCCCGTGGTTTGCGGTCTTCCCCTGCCCCTTTTTTTAGTAGCCATGGGAAGGCACTTTTTCACAACATAATCATCGGGCCTTCGCATCACATGTCCATACCATCTTAGCCTTGATTCGGACATCTTGTCAACTTTAAAACTTCCCCTAATGTGTTCATTGCGTACTCTGTCCTTAAGTCTCGCATTTATTACGATCTTACGAATTTTGCAGTTAGCCGGTAACATAACAAATTCAAAAGGTAAGGAAGTAAAAAAAAAACAAGGAATTGTCTGAAAATGTTGTACTTATTAAAAAATAATATTCTTAAAGGTAAATTAAAAACTACATCAGTCAGTATTTAGCCATAAATTTTAGAGGTAGTTCATGCAACCTACTATCTATTTTACTAATTGCTAGAAAACTATGTACTTTAAGTAAAATCCACCGACACAAAGACTGTTTTTGTGCACCTCAGTGCCACGCGTGTCCGCAATTTTTAGGGTTCCGTACCCGAAGGGTAACCAACGGAGCCCTATTACTAAAAGACAACAAATAAAAAAATAAAGATAACGAACTTCGTAGTTATACTAGGTGGAGCGTAGTTCCAGAGATTACTTCCTTTGTACAAACTTTACCCTTAAACTTAAGGTGAATGCTCCAGGGTAGCCCGCGAAATTAAAATTTTCTTACGTTTTTTGCAATTTGAAGGTCAGTGTCCGGTTCTGTCTTGGTCAAAATTTGATTCGCGGCCGTAGCAAGTATGTATTTATAGAATTATAATCATTAAAATCATCAATACAACTCTCTGTTAGAATTGATACCAAATGTCATGATTTCATGAAATACACTTACATTTGGCATAAATTCTAACTGAAAGAGGATGTCAGGTGAGATGACGATTAATAGGAAGGAAAAAAAAGACATGTTGCGCCGACCCCAAATAAATTGGGACAAGGGCAGGAGAATGATGATACAAACTTTACCTCCTTATAATATTTGTATAGATGACATTTGTTAGTAGAGAGACGCGTGCGGCGAAGGTGCGCATGCGCATCATCTACATACAAGGTAGAGACGACAATGCAACAATATAAATGAAAACACTGGCAAAACTTATCATTATCAACCACTTTTATGACGGCACCAACCCTGACATGTTAGTTTGTTTGTAGGAAGTAATCTCTGGAACTACTGAACCGATTTTGAAAATTCTTTCACCAGTAAATAACTAGATTATTTGTGGATGCTGTGTAGGCTATACATATTTTCGAAATCCACGTGGACGAAGTTCCAAACAAGTTGCTAGTAGCTTATACTCGTATTATAATAACATCACAAATGACTTATTTAATCTACACATTCCATATCACTCTCACTCGTAGCACGAGCAAAATCACATCCCATGTACTTGTTTTCTTTAATTGCTTGAGTTATGACTCTGTTCCATAGGGGGTCTGTGCTGAGCAGATGTGGGTCACAGAACAAGATGACAGCGACTTGAGCTCGTGTCAAGGCGACATTGAACCTCTTAGCACTTTTGACAAATCCTATGGAATGTTTTACGTCTTCAGACAGTAGCGCCTCTGATGAGCGCACGGTAGATATTATGATGAGAGGCCGTTCTTGACCCTGGAACTCTTCAACGGTTCCTATTTTCGGATGCTCCAAAAGCATGTTGTCGAAGAGACGCCGTAGATGTTTTGTCTGAAAAAAAAAATATAATCTATACTAATATTTTTAACCGACTTCGAAAAAGGAGGAGGTTATCAATTCGGATGTTTGTTGTTCGGGCATAACTCCGTCATATATTGATAGATTTGCAAAATTCTTTTTTTGTTCGAAAGGGGTTTATTCCGAAATGGTCCCATTTAAATTTCAAAAAGATCTGATGATGGGAGACAGACAACGGAACTCTTCAAAAATTGACAGCAAATCAACCGCGATTGCTGCTATCGTATGTCTATGAATTGTTAACATAGCTTATTGGGGAGCCACAACTAAAAAGTGAAAAATAAAAAAACTTTTTTACAAAAAAATAGAACCGACTTCCAAAAAAAGTGCAAAATAACTTTAATAATTTCGGAAGTCGGTGTCAAAAAACAAAGACACAAAACAGGAACACCGACTTCCGAAATTAAAGTTATTTTGCACTTTTTTTGGAAGTCGGTTCTATTTTTTTGTAAAAAAGTTTTTTTAAAGAGGTAAAGTTTGCGAGTTTATGAGGTTGGAGGGGGTAATCTCAGGATCTACTGAACCGATTTTGAAAATTCTTTTACCAATAGAAAGCCACGTTATTTATGAGTGTCATAGGTTATAAATTTTGAAATCCACGCGGGCGAAGTGCTAGTTACTAATAATAATCAAATCGACCCATCCAATCTCAACAGCACACACACTGTGTGCGCAAACACAGGTGCAATCTCTGTTCCTTCACGCTCATAGTCCTCAGGGACGGCAGACCTGATGGTGGCACTTCACATCGCTATTCGTGTTCGCGTATTTGTTTTATTCGCCCAAATAGTACGATGTGAAGTAGCTCTATTCGTCTATATTTGCCTATTCTCATGAACAAGACGAATACGCCAAATACCCGAACACCCGTATCCGTCCGGCTGTCGGTTTTTTGGAACATATCAAAGGATTGCGAATAAGTTCGTTTACCGGCCACACATCGCTCACTCAGTAGTGAGCGGTGCGCGTCAGCGGCATTTCTGTAGTTTGCTTACAGCTTTTTCGCGCCAAAATGGATTGGACAAATGACCATGTTATGCGATTTTTACGTTTTGTCTATTTTTTATTTCGTCTCATTGCCTATTTTTTACATGTTTTTAAGGAGTAAAAGTTGAATCTACTTCAAGTACGACTTGAAAAACGACCAATAATTTCCATGTTTTCGCGATTTTTTATGATCAATTTAAGTTGTAAATATCGTGTTTTGAACCGTAGAATAACCAAGAATGTTTATTAAACTACAACATACAAAGTTGATACGACAGAGGGGCTTTCCTTTAAACTGCCTATACTAGGTACTATTTTCAAGCTCTGTACCAAAAATCAATTAAATCGGAGCAGTAGTTTAGTCACAAACGATTTTTTAAGTTTTGGCCTCGTTTGAACACGATGTATCTTTCCTAACAGCTGATTATGTCTATACGCACAGGTCATGCACCTTAAAACGATAAATCTGAGTATAACCTACGATACGACGCGTTGTTGCCGTTCTCACGCAAGTCGATGAAGTGCGATGTTGCCGCTTTGTTACCTAGGTATCTAAGGTCAGTTAATTTTATTTATAAAGGGTGGTTGCGTTTTACTCTGAATTGTAAGCTATTTAGTTTGTTTGAAAAAAAAAACCTCATTTATTATTATTTTTATACCGTATCGAATTAATACTAAACACGTATAGTATACGTAGTTTAATTTAATGCCCCTCTGTCACATCAACGTTGTATATTTTTATCAGATCTGAACAGAGAATGTTTGATTGTTTAATGTTGAACCTAAAATGGGTCGATTCTGAGAGTCCTGGTCTTAATAGGAATTCAACACGAATATAGCGAACAAAGACGAAAAAAACGCGAACATCGAACAGCGATGTGAAGTGCCACCATGACACTTGCGGGGAGAGATCAGGCGCAGTACCAACACAAACACGTGCGCACCGAGGCACAGGGGTGTCATAATTTTGACTGGCCTGTTGGTCTAGTGGTTAGTGACCCTGACTGCTATGCCGGAGGTCGTGGGTTCGATTCCCACCCAGGACAAATGTTTGTGTAATGAGCACGATCATTTGTTCTGTGTCTGGGTGTAATTTATCTATAATATGTATGTATTTAGAAATATATAAGTATGTTTATCAGTTGTCTAGTACCCATAACACAAGCTCTGCTTAGCTTGGGACTAGATGGCGTTGTGTGATAGTTGTGGAATATTATTATTATATTATATTTATTTATTATAATTTCTAATGGAAAACCCAATAACACTTTTTGCCCGATCCGGGCATCGAACCCAAAATCCCACGCTCAGCAGTCGTGCTTACAACCACGAGGCCAACGAGTATAAGTAAAGGTGGCCCACAACACCTTCATACCATAACCGTGCTAGGAATGTGTCAAGCAAAAAAAAGCTGGCCATGTGCGTGTCGGATTTCACACATTAAGGGTTCAGTACCAAATATTGGTATTTGTTAGTAAAGTATATGTCATAATAAACATTGTCAAAATTCATCGTAACAAAATTTTGTGACAGACGACGGACGGACAGACAGACGGACACGTGAGTGACAACAATATGGCTCAGTTTGTACCCTTCGGGTACGGAAACATAAGAATATTTTTTTGTATTGAAAAGTATGAGAATGCCCACCGTTCCGTCACCGACCAACACCGTCACGTGCCATGCACGTAGCGTATCCAGCTAAATATATATGCATGTCAAACCTTGGCGCGCAGGTGGCGAAACGGTGAGCAAGCGCATTATAAAAGTCAACTGAAAGAACAGGGGTGGGTTTTAGTCAGTAAGAGTCTGACACGCCCTCCCGCTCCACCCAGAGCGGGAGAAGTTATTTTATGAACCACCACCCCAAAAAAAAAGTGTGTGTGTACTTATGTACGCACGTAAGAAGTTATACTTCTTTGGCGTAACAAGATAAAAAAACCAAACTGTCACAAAGTTTACAAAAGGAAAACAATTATTTTTTATGAAGCACAGACCATAGCTAACTTCAGGCTGTAGGTTTTTTGTGACGGTGTGCGCGAGTATCGTAAAAATTTACTCTCATCATTTTTCTATATCACGCCAAAAGAAGTATAACTTCAAAAATACAATTGAAGGAAATTACCTGTGCAAGATACGGTGTAATGATACCAATGTCATCAGGCGATATGTTTTTCCTATACAGTTTACACATCGTAAAAGCAACCATAGAGGACTCTTCAGGATTATACCAAGACGGACTATCCGCTGCTCTCGCATTGTTTCCTTTAACACCATGGACGAAAATCCCACCAGTTTTTACTTCATCTGTCATTTCAAATATCTCATTAACAACATCAATAATCTTCGGAATAAATGGTGCGTTTCGGTCTATTTTAGCAACTAAAGATGCGTCATAAAACATTGTGCTAGGCAGAGTTAAAACCTCCGGCAGAGATCTGTAGTTATCAGTTAACTGTGTGACCAACTTATTATTAAAACCATTTTCGAAAGCCACAAAGTCTTTTTGGTATGGGAATGTGTCAAGCATTCGGGACAGGAAGGAGATGTCCATGCCGTATTCGACGCAATATTTCGACAGCACAACAGGGCCAAGCTGCATGGGGTCGCCAGCTAAAATTATTTGACCACTTTCTTTATTGACAAACGTCATAGGGATCATAATCTCTGGTTCTAATGCGTGTCCAGCTTCGTCCACTATAATATGTGTGTAGTGACCTTTGGGAAGTTCCATTTGGGACAATGATCCTAGACAGTGACATGTCCCGATAGTAACTCGATATCTCCCGACATATGACGCCGGGACATTGACATTAATGCCTCCGTCAACCTGATGAGTTGGTCTTGACGTATTTTCTCTGGCTATGTTCAAAGTAGCGCAGTAAGGTTTTATTACTTCTGGAATGTTATCAGAATTAACCAAATAGTGAGCTATTAGTCTAATTATTGAACTTGAAAATAAGTTCCGGTATTTCAATAATCGTTCTGTTATTAAGTTGGCAGCACTGTTTGACGGTGTTGCCACTAATATTCTACTGTCTGGTATTTGGGTAAGTATTTGCAGTAAAGTCTCTACAACTGTGACGGTTTTTCCCGTGCCAGGGGGTCCATATATGCAATATGGCATCGGACGACACTCCCCAATTAAAATATTTTTTACAGCCTCTTTTTGATTATGGTTCAAAGATGGATTGAACCATTTCATAGTTTCTAATTGTTCCAATGGTACCTGCGGTGGTCGTGTTACTAAACGACACGGGAATAAGACATCCGGACCCAAGGTAGATATAGCCAAATTAATTGCATGGTGCGATTTTCTGATCTGCATCCTGTTGAAGTGGAATTCCACAGAAACATCGGATCCACGGTAAGTTTCATGATATCGAGGATGAAACTTTATCAATAGTAAGTCCCCTCTGATAACATGGACAAAGCCTTCATATGAAGCAGATAGGTCGTCCCATAAGTCTTTCACCACAACTTTGTCCCCTATAATGATAGAGGGCCTCTTCTCAGCCAATTTTTTAACTTCAAGGCCAAGATACTCCTGATGTTTCGATAAATATGTCCTTGCCATATTAAAATTCTTCATACTGAGCGTTGCTTGAATCTCTTCCAGATACAGCAAAGTGTGCCATCTATCCGTATAGTTGGTGATATTCAAATTTTGCAATAAACATGGCAAACGGGTGTCGATCCTATGTAAAATTTCTTCCTGATCATAAGTGGCTTCATAATCGTTGCCTAAAACCGCGGACCAAACTGTGTCTGGTATACGGTAAATTCCTATTCTTACTGCAACGAAATTAGGAGTTTTCTTTAACCGCACTCCGGGTACATGTGCCTCATCACAGCCACTCCTGATTTTTCTCAGCATATCATTTGTTTCGCCGAATCCGTTTTTGTAAGTATTTCTATTATTAATACTTGGGTCAGTATCAAAAGAGTCCCCTAATACATTTATTGTTATCAATCTCTCAATTTTGAATCCTCGAAATGTTATGATCATATGTTCCTTGGACCTCCCATAAAATTTTGGAGTGCATGTGACATCTAAAGAAATAGTTGATTTTGGGAACAATTTTGTTGGATTGTTTAATATTGGGCTCACAGTGATTTGGGAATCTCTTTTCTTGCAGAGTATCATCCATTTATGTACGACAATTACTTGATCACCATTGTTTTTTATTTCCATATTTATTTGAGGCCTGTCGTGAAAATTAACGTCTTCAAACTTCATAGGGAAAGTTATTTCAATGTTGTGTAGTTTTTCCGTTTCTAAACTTCTTTGCTCTATGTCGTCCACTGAAGTGGATTGGGTTTCTGAAGTGGATTGGGTTTCTGAAGTGGATTGGGTTCCTGAAGTGGATGGGGTACTTGAAGTGGGTTCAATAGTGGGCACAATTTTTGCATGTTCTGTTATATCCATTTTTATCACTCTCCATATGCTGGAGCCTTGATTGCTCTCCACGGCTTCAATAAGAACCTGTAAAAGGAGATGTAACGGTCAAATACATTAAACACGTCACACTAATATTATAAAGGCGAATGTTTGTGAGTGTGTTTGTTTGTATGTGTGTTTATTTCTTCACGCTCAAACGACTGGACCGATTTAGATGAAATTGGTATGTATTGTGACAGATAATATAATACTAGCGTACAGATGCCTCATCCCATACAAAGAAACGGTACCGCCGTAACTACCGGATTTCGTCTAGCACAAGTAACTTTTGTTTTTCGTGCCGGCCCGTCCTCTACACCTCGCTAGATGGTGTTAGCAGTGACGGCTTGCAAACTGAATGAATTTACTTAAAGTCTTACCAATATTTTCTCACACATTTAGGAATTATTTTAAAGTATTTTTGGCACTTCATAGCAGTTTTACTGTATCAAAATGTGTCATTCAAATTTTAAAGAGGCGAATGGATAAACTCTAAAACTTCAAACAGCGCCATCTATTGGTACAAGAAATATAAATATCTAAGGATTCGTTCCAATAATCGTCTAAATTTGAATTACAAGCCAATTATCTTACAATTTTATGCTTAGGGCATTTTATGAAATAAGAAAATACAGTTTTTACCATATTTATTTTCAAAATATTAATATTACTTTAAACTTCTAAAATCGATGCATATTACGCCATCTATTGAGATTTATTTGAACTAAATTTTCTTTGTTCGAGATGGACCCCGTGGTATTGTATTATTATCCCAGTCTACACCCGGCACCCTAATAAAGTAATAACAATCGTATGGGACCTTTCGTATGCGAGTCAAACTCGCACATAACCGGTTTTTTTTTAATAATTGTAATAATAATAATAATATTTATATGTATATATACAGTATGGATTCGACATATGGGCAATAAATGAAATCACATGCTTGTTTAAGAGTTTACTGACGATGTGCAAAAAATGAACGAAATCGGTCCAGTAGTTTAAACAAAAAAAATAGTTTTAATTTTCAGTAAATTTGAACACTCTGTAGAATTGCAGCACTAGGTCAATGATCTAACATACTTTGTTCCTTAAATCCTTGAACTTTGAAATGCGACGTTGCCACTCTGTGCAATCTATCGCTCAAGCTCTTTTAGGCATTTGAGCTGTTGCCATTCTGTACTCTAGGTAAGTAGGTATTGTACCCACGTTCTCTAAACAGAGTGTTTGACTTTTACTGAATTTATTTGATATTTATTTTGTTTGAAAATTTAAGTTTCTTAATTTTTTGAATTTTAATTTAATAATAAATTTTGTTATACTTCTGTGGACGAGTATAACTCGTGATTTCATTTATTGACCATATGTCGAATCCATACTGTATATATATGTATTTACAAATGAATATACGAAATAATAATAAGGTTGTCGACATGTGGGATGTGGACTCAGCGATCATTGTACCGATAGTCGTGTCAGCCAATGGCTTAATAGCCACGAGCCTCGATCAACACCTCAGGAGGCTCTCGTTAGGCGGCTGGATCAAGGGCTTGATTCAGAAAGCAGTACTTCTGGACACGGCTCGCATTGTCAGGCGGTTCCTCTCTCTGGAGCCCTGACCGCCGGTAGCTTGGACCCTGTTCCCGATACCGGTGGGCTACTATTTTTTATATTTTTAAATGTTTTTTATATATTCTTTTTTAAGAAATATTTAAAAATGTATTTAATATGTTAAAAAGATAAATAAACGAAATAATAATAATATTCCACAACTATCACACAACGCCATCTAGTCCCAAGCTAAGCAGAGCTTGTGTTATGAGTACTAGACAACTGATAAACATACTTATATATTTCTAAATAGATACATATTATAGATAAATTATTAAATATTAAAATTATTAAGTAACATCGTCCATGGAGTTTCTTGCACATTTTTCTCCATTTTTCTACGCTTTGGAATGTGCAATTAGCTGTGAAGCTAATTGCATATCTATCTCTAGTGCCTGTAAATGGTTTATCTGAAATAAATGCTTTAAGTTTATACTAACCTTAGCTCCAACATGCGGTTCACCACCGTTGATAACACAGATTTTGTTGAAATATATTTGTTTTTCACAAATACCTTCTTCTCCGTTCCATTTTGTTATAACAGTTGACAGCAATTTACTTCTCAATGCCCGGAATGAAATTACTTCTAATACCTGAAGAAATTAGAATGTTATCGTCAATCGTCAGACATTAAACTTTAAGCGCCAGCAACTCTTCATTTCTTGAAGTGGAAACTTCTTTAGGTGCGTTGGGCAGTTTTGAGATGGGAAAAATAATTGAACTCGCGCGCCACCGACACCGCTACGCTAGCGTAGGACATTTTTGATCAAGTTTTCACTTCTGTCGGTACTCCCAGAGTGAAACTGTTTTTTTTACTATTGTTGATTGTACTTGACCTCTATCTCACCTGATGGTAAGCGATGATGTGGTCGAAGATGGAGCACGCTTGCCTTGAAGTAACCTTGGCACTCTTGACTTAAAAACCCCCAGGTTGCAGATCTCAGGAAACACAGACTCCGGTAGGGAAATCCACTCTACATCTTACTTTAGATTGATTTTTGTCTTAACAAAAATGTCTTTTGAAGGAAATTTTCATAAACGGTATTTTCAAAATGTATAAAACTGATTAAAATCTCATATGAATAAAGTTTTTCAAAAAATAGTAGATTTAGAGAGAAATGATACAATTATTACTCTGTATCAAAGTACCCCAAGCAGGGTTCTAAGTGCAGAATGAAACAATAGCATGTTTACTTATGGCAAAACTATGATTGAAATGCACAGTACCAATAAAAGTTAATTAACTGATGAGATCATTTTGAAAAATGACATAGAGTTAACTTATAAAACATTAAAAGCAAGTTGCTTTTGGGCTTTTCTTCCCTTGAATAATAAATTTAATTTGTATGTTTTATTAATATAGATTAGAGAAAGATAAAATGAATGTAACACCAGCCCCCCTAGCCATATTACATTTCTATTATCGTTTACGCTAACGCTTAGAACAAAATGTATGGCAATGACATAACCTGCGTAGATAAGTGTCACGTGACTTATCGCAGGTAATGTCATTGCCCTACATTTTGTACTAAGCGTTAGCGAAAACGATAATAGAAAAGTAATATGGCTAAGGGGCCAGGTGCGATAGTGATCAAACGCGAGCCTAACAATGATAAAAAAAAAACAGTGGTACTCTGGGAGTGCCGACAGAAGTGAAAACTTTCTCGTTTTCACTTTAAAAAAAAAAACTGTATTCTTCATAAAACTTACGTTCTCATGGCCAATATTCATAGGATTATCTTCGTCATATTTAATTTTACACATCAACTCCAACATATCTCCTTGTATAGGAACAAATGTAGCCACCACTTTATCCAGACTGAACTTCAGGTCACTCGCCTTGATTATCACCATACGATCTTTCCGATAGTCCACTTCACCAACGATAACATGCTCGATCACATCGTAACCGCTCTCCTGAACGTCAATAGCGTAGTCACCCCAATGTTCTCCTTGGTTCTCGAGGATCCGCACCACGACCAGGGATTCCTTGGAATCTTTGTAGCACAGATACACGACCTTGTCATTTAAATATAATTTAAAGGGGCAGGTAGTAGTGTCGTAAAAGAACATTCCATCAATGAGAACGTAATTTTCATCATCACTTATGTATTCTATTTTCCCTGAAAATTAAAGTCGGAATATTAATATAGCATGTACAAGTTGAGCTGTGGTCAATCCTAAGATTTACCAAAACCAGTAAAAAACAAGTGGGAGTCGGATTCGCGCACCGAGTGTTCCGTACTAGCTTGTAGATATTGTTACGTCGACCGTATTACACTGGAACGTTCGAGAATGTGGTCGAAGTTTCTACTACGTTCGAGAACATTCCATTGTGGTACTGTGTAGAAGTTCTTAAATGTTTCTAGAATATTCCACTATAGCATAGTTCGACAATGTTCTGGAAATTTCTATGACTATAAATAAGCCGGGCGGGCGGTGAATGAGTCAGTCTGTTTTCGACTACGGATGCGAACGGATGCGAATACAAGCGATTAAGAAGAGAATAGTGATTATTAGCGAATTAGTGTACTTGTGTAAATAAGTTGTTGAGTTAATAAAGGATATTTGGTTAATTCATCGGTGTAAAATAATTTATCCCATACCCAGCTCGTAACAATATGTAAATAGTTCGTCGGTCACGGGAATCGAATCTCGAACAAACTTAACTTTGCCGTTGGAAAACTGTTGTAAATACATCAACATAGGTCGCAGCTTTTCAACAGCAAATAAGTTTATAATCACTATTTTTTTTTTGTGATGTAATTGAATTTACGGTTTTTGGATTTATTCCTTTGCTTGTGCTCTCAGTTCTATGCCAATGCTTCTTGCCAAATTTCATGACTGTAGCTCCAACCGTTTGGTTGTAAAACCTGTGTGACAGACGACGGACGACAGACACACGGACAGACGGACACGAGTGTGACATCTTTAGGGCTCCGTTTGGACCCTTTAGGTACGGAACCCTAACAACAAAGTAAACAATGCTATTAAAATCAATTAAAAAGTGAAAAATAAAAAACTTTTTTACAAAAAAAAAAACAACCGACTTCCAAAAAAGAAAATACACAAAAAATTAAAAAATAACTAATTTCGGCAGTCGGTGTCAAATAACGAGACGCGAAGAAATAAAATACAAACACCGACTTCCGAAATTAAAGTTGTTTTCCTCTTTTTTTGGAAGTCTGTTCTATTTTTTTTAGTTGTTATACCCCAGAACTAAAAACCCCAATAAAATGGAACGTGGAATTTAAACATACTCGTAATTGGAGAAAACCAAAACGTCATCTTTTCATCATACGTATTTTTCGTTTTTATTCAGTTTTTCAAAAAGCGGTGAAGCAATTTCGATAACATTTATATGGGTTTTTTTTTTTATAATTGTTTTAAAAAAACAATTATGAAAATCGGTCCACAACTGACAGAATAATCAGTGGAAATGCATTAAAAAAAATACATACAGTCGAACATAGAATCTCTCCTCCTCCTTTTTCGAAGTCGGTTTTCGAACTGGGATTGTATGGGCATTGCCAAAACAAAAAAAAAAGATATATTATTATACCATTAGAAGAACACAAAGAGTGGGTATATCTTTTGTTATACAGGGGAGTCTGCTGGATTACATGGAGTAGGATTTTTTAATAAAGATAACAGATGAAGGTAACTGTTCTATGCAAGAAATGCTTTGTTAAAACTAAAATTCAAGGAAGGACCTTTGTCTCCTTTGACCATAGAATGTTAAGATGCCGCTTTACAGTCCAACAGTCTAAATCCAGTTGAAGCCCATACAATAAACAACCCGGCAACTTAACATCACTCTATAAATCTACAGACAATATAGAAAACTTCCCACTCTCAGTGATAATATTCCAGAAGAAACTATTATTAAAAGCATGAAAACCAATGGAAAAGGTAAAGCCAATCATAAAAAAACAGGCCAAGAGCGAGTCACACACACACGAGGCCAAGAGCGAGTCACACACACACGAAGTGTTCCGTACCATTATCTATAAAACGGCAAAAAAAAACACGATATTGTTGTTATAGCGGCAACAGAAATACATCATCTGTAAAAATTTCAACTGTCTATCTATCACGGTTCATGAGTTACAGCCTGGTGACAGACGGACGGACAGTCTTAGTAATAGGGTCCCGTTTTACCCTTTATGGAACCCTAAAAATGCAAAATTATTAGCGAACAACATCGAATTTAATCTCAAGATGAACATAACTAATTGCCAATAACCCAGTCAAAAAAGACATTCATTGTTACAGCTTTTCGCATAGAGCTGAAAATTTGTACAAATGTTCAGAACACTATTATGAATAAATCGAATCAAATAAAAATAGTTTGTATACAAACAATTTTTATTTTTTGAATATATCTATGTTAGTTTGGTTGAACGCGCCAATCTCAGAAACTACTGGATCGAATTGAAAATTATTTTTGTGTTGTCGCTATATAACAACAAAGCATCAATGAAAAAAAGGTGTCCATAACACCTTCGCAAATAATGCATTATTTTAGAACAAATTTGATTACCATAAAAAAGATTATTTTTATTTTATTTTATTTATTTATTTATGTACACAAAACACAAGAGAAAAAAAAAATAACAATTACAGAAACAATAGTACAAAGGTGCTTGATTATAGTGAGTTAACCTTAAAAGATAGACATGCTGTGGCGGACTTTTTCAAATAAATACGTTATTCATCTTATTTAATTAATTTTGAACTAAATTGCCCTTCACATCATTTGATTCCAACGAATATCTTAGGAGATATCATAGTTTTAATCAAGTACCACGCGCACATTCATGATGTGCAAGGCGGTCGATCATGAGGGAAGTGGGGGTGCATGCACTGGTCGGCCACTAGCTCTGCAAGGTACCATTTTGCACTGTATAGCCTATTCATTGAGGAAGGATAGAGACATTATAACATCACACTACGACACAGTAACCATAAACACGGGTGAAACCAGGGGCACAGCTAGTAATAAATATGCACATTTCCATGCCACCTGTGAGGTACTTTAGTTTACTAAGAAAAAGTATGAGAATATTTTTTATAGATAGTGAAATGCTCTACAATTTTTGCATAACTTACTTTTATGATCAAACTTACCGTTAGGCCCAAAAATGCAAAACATTTTTTCAATCTTTGACTATATTTTTTTTTTTTTGCAGAATGGGATTGATGGGGACTTGTCACATTTCATTTTTAATGATGTTCTGAACATTCATACATATTTTATGCAAATAACTGTAACCTTACCCCCATTTTTCGAGCTAACTTGACCGGACTATAACAAAACTATTTAAAAATACGAAAAGAGAATGGAAAGAAACATGTCAGCATTGCAAAGCTCAAAAAGAGCATATAAAGATATGACAACCCATAAAAGCTGGATACAAAGCTTAAAAATGGAAACAGTGAAACGAGAGGCAGTGACGATAATAATAACACATTCAACAGCTTTGACTACTGGCCTATACAAGAAACTACCACAGAAAACAACTCAAGAGGAAGAATACAACAGAGACGATGGGCATGAGTGAGTGGTAACAATACCGGCTGCAATAAGTGGAGATGAGATATTGGTGCCGATTCTCTTATTCAATAACTAAACTAAAATTAGAGAATCGCTACCTTATACTAAAAGGCAGTGCGAGAAAAGGACGGCTATAGCTATGAACTAAGTTAGAGATGTCAAACTAGTTTACGCCTTGCGGTTTACAGTGTTTTTAGTTGACATGTTTTTACGTGTACCCTTAATTTGTATGGAAATATTAGTTAAACTAAATTTGACAGCTCTAATTTACGTCCGTCTCTTTCTTGTTTTATTAGAGAGAAAAAGATAGCAATAGCCTCAAGTTTGTGCATAACAGAATCTGCTCCAATGAGACACATAGAGAAACTAAAGTCTGAAAAGAGCCCGGGATCTGACCTTATTACAAACGAAGCTTTAAAAATCAGAGCACCAATGGTAGCTAAGTATTTAGCCACACTCTTCTAATTTAGTAATGGAGAAAGAACACACACCAACACATTGGTGCCAATCTAATGTGAGAAGATGGAGGAGGCTTATACCCACAGGGGACCATTGCTAATGAACAAAGTACATAACCACGAACAGCTTTGGAAGGAATAGAACAACGTGTCGCAAAAAAGCTACAATAAATAAATAGCTTACCAGTCCTTTGAAAACAACCACTCCTCGGTATATCTGGTGTTTTGGTATCACCTTTTTCTTCCTCTTCTAGTTCCAATTGAAGTTTCAAAATCTCTTCGCTGAGATTATCCTCCATTTCCTTACTGTATTCCAATGAATCGTTGGAAAATAAATAATTAAAAAATGACTTGATGTAGGAAACCATTTTTGCTTATAACTGTAACGACTGGTAACTTATAAATGGTGTGGTATTTAAGGTTTTTAATTTGGTTATTGGACAAATCCTGGGTCAGTGGGTCGTCTTAATCCTTTGTCACATTCAAACTCCCATTCAGTGGACTTAAGATAGTCAAGCTCTTTTCTCAATGTTTGGATTCTCTTTTGGTGCACTTCCTTTTGTGCATTCTTCATTGACTGTTCAATGCTCTGGCCAAGATCAGCATGGTTCAGCGACTGGTCGAAATTCGGAATTCTACTTTGAGGTGTGCTCTGAAATCAGAAAGTTCTATTTAATTGCTTTGAATGGGTATATAGCAGCATAATCAGCCGTATAATGTTCCCGCTGCTGGGACTCAGGCCTACTCTCTTGGAGAGAGAATGGTCCTTAAAACACCACATGGGCCGTAAAACACCACATGGGCCGTAAAACACCACACAGGCCGTAAAACACCACACAGGCCGTAAAACAGCACATGGACCCAGTGAGGGTTGGTGGATGTCACATGACTACGAATTTTAGGTTCTAGGACATACTTCTAGGTTGTTTTCGTTCACCATTTCGTGATCACTGGTGATGAAATAAATTACACAAATTAAAGCGCCTGTCTGGGTTTGATTATCGTCAGTAGTAGTTAGCTAGGAAGTAATTAGCCCTTAGTGCTTCACTGATGAAAATTACCTCGGCTACGCTCATCCAGCACCCTGAGAATATCAAAAGGAATATATAATTTGATCACAACTTACTTGCGGAGTCTCTGGTTCTGATGGAGAATAAGTAGACTGTGAATTGTTACTCGAAGTAGACATAATAAATTTCACAAGTTCGTAAACAGTATCCCGGTCAGGAATTCAACAATAAAAACTAAATAAACAACACGCCACTGACACTATATAGTGCACTCAGTGCACCTGTGCCACTCAAAGAGTGTAATAATAATACGACTGACCACCACTAACGGCCGTAGATAACACACTATCTGACGGTTGCCGTTGCCGACGGTGTTCCACAAAGAGTATCAAAGAGTATAATAATAATACGGGATGTTCCACCGGTGATCTGACAGCAGTTGACGGCACTTTGACACAGTGTTACCAACCTTTACTAAATATTTTCCCCATAGTGTTTTTCTGAATTTCCCTAAAAATCCCAAAATAAAATTTTATAAGTACCTACTGCTCATAAAATAAAACGTAATTGTCCCCCATATTTAGAAAAGGCATGCTCGACAGAGGCATAATTGGAAAGTGCCTGTTTCTAATTATGCCTCTGTCGAGCGTGCCTTTTCTTTTTCTGCGTCAATACCTAATGCTAAAGCAAATTTTGAAATATTTTCAAATAGTTTGCAGTTTCCAGCATCGCAATCGTTCTAAACTTCTGCATAGAATGCAGTTGATGAATTTGACACAATTGTATCCATGTTTTATTTTGCAATTGATGCCATTCCGATTCGACGTCATTCTTGTTGCCATAAACAGAACTTCGGTGGAATTTATCCAATTTAACTCACTGATTGAGTGACATGAATTAATGAATTCGCCGCGCAGTTCACTCGTTTCATATCGTGCGTTCCTTTCTACGCACAAAACTGAAAACACACGCTTTGTTTTTGATTTTGCAAGTTTTGTTTGAAATCCCTAAAAAGATCCCCAAAAATTTCAGTCTCTAAAAATGTCTCTTTTAACACTTCTAGCCCCTAAATTTAGGGACTAAATCCCTAAGTTGGGAACCCTGCTTTGACGGCACTGACCACCCCACCATTGACGCTCTGTTATTTTTTGTGGCTATGACACTGGCTTAGTTACAAGACCTTTAAGCCAAGTCTTTAGTAGCTGTGATTAGTCGTAGTGCCACCCACAGTGCAGATAAGAAGTGCTGCTAATGGCTCAATTACACCTTCCGATTTCAAGGGACCCAATTTAGGAACGAACTAACAAGGAAGTAGGAAGCGAGCGATTACACTATCTATCACTATGAGTGGTGAACTCGAAATTATATTCTCTTTGTTGAACTCCTAAATCGGGCTCCTAAGTCGGCAGTGTTGCTAACTCTTACAAATTCGAGTCCTTATACAGAATATCAAAAGTTGCTATTACGTCTCTTAAAAACTGATTCTACCAGGAGCGGACTAAAAAATAAAAAGAGCGGACTCAGATTCTTTTTCTGGGAAAGGGACTTTGGGAAATTTAATTTAATTACATATAAAAATACTAATAGCCCATTTGTAGCGACAAAATCGCTAAATTGGCAACACTTAGCTCTAAATCGGAGTGATGCGATTACACTATCCTAAATCGTACACAATTTAGGAAGTCAAATCGGGACCTTTCAATCTCACTAAATCGGATACTAACTGCTCTAACTGCTATTACACCTTCCTGTTTCCTAAATTGGGTCCCTTGAAATCGGAAGGTGTAATTGAGCCTTAATGAACGTTCCGATTTCCTAAATTGGCTTGCTTGAAATTGGACGTAGTATCTCTATGTAGTACAGTACCTATGTAGTCTGTGGTTAAATGCTTCTACTCAGTGGAGAAGTTGATTTCTCAGAGGTGAGACGTACTAAGTAAAATGCGTACTGAATCTTAGAAGTACGCGTCCGCCAAAATACTTGTTGCAAAAACTATGTCCATGAGTATTTAGGCGTCTCTAGTTTAATGACGTTTCCATAGCTAGCGAGTATTTTACGGTTTATAGATTATTTACGTACGCGCGTGAAAGTACGCGTTGGTATTCGTATCTTTTCTGCATTTTGTCAGTTATCAATTAAATCGTACTGAAAACATCCCTTCATACTTTACAGGCTTATGACTGTCAGCTTATTTTCTAAACAAGATAATATTAATAGTTTACAAAACAAATTTGCACAAAGTAAGTTCCTGTGACGTACTGATAAAAAAAATATTGTTAAACATTTTCACAGAATATTGTTTCGCATAAACAAACGCTTGAACGCTGCTTAGCGAAGTAATAGTGATTCTATTTGTATGGACATTAGGTTTATCAACGCAAAACAAGTAAATCGACTCGCAAACTTCGAGTGCCGAAGCAAAAGAAAAAAGTCGGAACACTCGTAACGCCGCGTTCCGAGTCACGCCAACATCGCTATTAGCGCGTCAACAGCCGTTCCGACTTAAGGCTCAATTACACCTTCCGATTTCAAGGGACCCAATTTAGCAACAATCTAACTAGGAAGTAGGAAGCTAACAATCACACTGCACTAAATTAAACTCCTAAATCGGAATCCTAATTCGGAAGTGTGGCAAACTCTTACAAATTCGAGCCGCTAGACAGAATATCGAAAGTCGCTAGAAAATCTCTAAAACTGATCCTACCAGCAGGCGTATTCGCTAACTCAGTTGATATCAATTTGATAGGCACTTTGCCGTACCTACATTGCTGCTTTGACGTATTTGAAAACCGTAGTGCCTATTATAATCGATGTCCACCAAGCGATGTGTACCGCATAGTGCCTATCACATTGATGTCAACTGAGTTAGCGAACCTGCAGGAGCGGACCAAAAAAAAAGAGTGGACTCAGTTTTTTTTTTTCTGGGAAAGGGACCTTGAGAAATTAAATTATAATTTAAACACATATAAAAATACTAATAGCCCAATTGTAGCAACAAAGTCCCTAAATTGGCAACACTTAGCTCTAAATCGTAGTGACGCGATTACACTATCTTAAATCGTACACAATTTAGGAAATCAAATCAGGTCTTTTCAATCTTACAAAATCGGACTCTAACTGTTCTAACTGCTATTACACCTTCCGATTTCTTAAATTATGTCCCTTGAAATCGGAAAGTGTAGTTGAGTCTTTACCGTAAACGCGACCATATACAATTTCTTGACATCATGCATGACGTCATTATCGAAGCCATCTACCGATAACAGTGCTTACGCCTCAAGTCGTGAGCACTATGAGCGGCCTGTCTTGATGATGATATGCTCAGACCAAAGATAAAATATTTGATTATAGGTATTTGAATAACCGGAAATGAATTTTGAATGTGCCCGAGTTGTATTTTGATACGACGTTTTCAACGTTTTCTTTAATTCGAGGAATGGATTGAACATAAGCTCTACTGACAATTTCTTCTACATCAGCGTCTGAGGACGATGATTTATCGCTTTGGTCGAAATCTTGATCATGGTTCGAGAGAATTTCATTTAAACATGGAAAAAATTCATGGCTTTCGATAATAAATTGACGCCCAGTTATAGAAAGGCTTCACTCTTACTAATTAATATAAGAATTTTCTATTAAACCTTGTTAACGACATGTTAACAAGAACTGCTGAAAATCACTCCAAGTCACGTCAAAATCGTTCGCGGATCGGCAAAGTACGATTTAGAGCTAAGTGTTGCCAATTTAGGGAAATTGGCAACACTTAGCTCTAAATCGTAGTTATGAGATTACACTATCCTAAATCGTATACAATTTAGGAAATCAAATCGGGACCTTCCAATCTCACTAAATCGGACACTAACAGATAATACACCTTCCTGTTTCCTAAATTGGGTCCCTTGAAATCGAAATGTGTTATTGAGCCTTTAGCGACCACAGCGCTAAAAGGCGTTCCGATTCAGTTATCGTGCTAATTTTGTTTATAGCCAATAGCGCTGTAACAAGTCGGAACAGCTTTGACGCGCTAATAGCGATTTTGACGTGACTCGGAGTGATTTTCAGCAGTTCTTGTTAACATGTCGTTAACAAGGTTTAATAGAAAGAATCTTATATTAAATAGTAAAAGTGAAGCCTTTTTATAACTGGGCGTCAATTTATTATCGAAAGCCATGATGAAGATTTCGACCAAAGCGATAAATCATCGTCCTCAGACGATGATGCAGAAGACATTGTCAGCAAGGCTTATGTTCAACCCATTCCTCGAATTAAAGGAAACGTTGAAAACGTCGCGCGTCGTATCAAAATAAAACTCGGGAACATTTAAAATTCATTTCAGGTTATTGAAATACGTATAATCAAATATATCTTAGGTCTGAGCATATCATCATCAATGCCCATAGTTTTATCCATCAATGCTTTAATTTGTAAGTTTTCGACAAATATAATTGGATTCGCTTTGGCACTACGTCCTTAATTAAAACTATTTTTTATCTGACATTCTAATGAAGCAGTTTCTGAAAAGTAAGAAGATGTATGTAAAGCCTATCAAACAAAACAAACGCATTAAACGTAATTTGTGAAACGTCAGAGATGTCACTTTTGACAGGCCGCTCACCGTGCTAACGACTTGAGCCGTCAGCAAAGACTACAATAATATTATATAGGGTAGGCGTAAGCACTGGTCATGCATGATGTCAAGAAATTGTCGATGGTCGCGTTTACGGTAAAGGCTCAAATATACCTTCCGATTTCAAGGGACATAATTTAAGAAATCGGAAGATGTAATAGCAGATAAAGGGTGAATCTCCAGGCGTTTTGCAGAAAATAATGACGGTGTGCTGCCGACAATGAAGAATCGTGGGAAATTCAACTTTAATAGGTACACTAGTATTAAAGTACACTAGTACTACTAGGCAATTAATACTACTAGTGCACTTTAATATTAGTGTATTAAAGTTGAATTTCCCACGATTCGTCACTGTCGCCAACACTTCGTCATTATTATCTGCAAAACGCCTGGAGATTCACCCTAAAACAGAGTCCGATTTAGTGAGATTGGCAAGACCTGATTTGATTTCCTAAATTGTGTGCGATTTATGATAGTGTAATCGCGTCACTACGATTTAGAGCTAAGTGTTGCCAATTTAGTGACTTTGTCGCTACAAATGGGCTATTAGTATTTTTATACGTGTTATAATTTAATTTCCCAAGGTCCCTTTCCCAGAAAAAAGAAACTGAGTCCGCTCTTTTTTTTTTTTGGTCCGCTCATGGTAGAATCAGTTTTAGAGACTTTCTAGCGACTTTTGATATTCCGTCTAGGGGCTCGAATTTGTAAGAGTTTGCCACACTTCCGAATTAAGATTCCGATATAGGAGTCTAATTTAGTGTAGTGTTTAGCTATTCCTACTTCCTAGTTAGATTGTTCCTAAATTGGGTCCCTTGAAATCGGAAGGTGTAATTGAGCCTTAAGGTGGAAGCGCCAGGGTAGCCCGCGAAATTCATTTTTTTTTAGGTTTTTTGTAATTTGCAGGTCAGTGTCAGGTTGAATCTTGGTAAAAATTTGATTCGCGAACGTAGCAAGTATGTATTTATAGAACTGTAATCAGCGTGCGTCAGCACATAACATCCAGACTCCCCAAATGTCAACCTCACCTGCGCGCGGTACACCCTACCACTGACGGACGAGGCGCTGGCGACCGACCGATAGCGGTATAACCATCCGACAAGCCAACCTAAATTCTCCAGAGCGATGACGGGCAGCAGCGTCATCGTTGCGAAAGGATTGGCTCTGCGGTCACCAACCCGCTTGCCCAGCGTGGTGACTACGGGCATTAAAAACATTCCATGAATAAAGCCCCAACACAACGGCCCCCAGTTCCCGGAGGTCCCGCTATTCCTGGTCAAGGTAGCGGTCACGGTAACGGCGGGACGGTTGTTGCGAAGAATCCCCGGGTGACGGCAGGCTACCAACGACGACGACGACTACATCTGGCTACGTACAATGGACGTTCGATGAGGCTGGACCATCATCTTGCTGAACTTGAGGTGGAGCTAGGTCGCATTAACTCGCATATACTGGGGTTATCTGAAGTCCAAAGACAGGGGGAGGACACGATAGCCCTAGAGTCAGGTCACCTATTCTACTTCCGCGAGGGTGATCAGCTCTCCCAAGGCGGCGTTGGTTTCCTGGTCAACAAGGAAGTTCACTAGCAGCGTTGTAGAAATCAGTAGTGTGTCGGCACGGGTAGCGTACCTTGTACTAAAACTCACTGAAAGGTACTACCTGAAAGTGATACAGGTATATGCGCCGACTTCGACATGCTCTGACGAGACAGTAAAGGCCATGTACGAAGATATTGCCAAGGCAATGCACCGTCGAAAGTAGGACCGTTCGGCATAGGGCGCAGGAATCGCAGGGGGCAAATGCTGGTCAACTTCTTAGTCGCAGGGGCTCTTCTTGATGAATTCTTTCTTCAAAAAGAAACCCCAAAGGAAGTGGACCTGGCAGAGCCCCGATAACGTGATTAAAAACGAGATAGACTTCATCATGACGGATAAGAGGCACATATTTAGAGATGTCTCCGTGATCAGCAGGTTTAACACCGGAAGCGATCACAGGCTTGTCCGAGGCGCTCTAAATATCAATTTTCGAGCTGAGAGAATCCGCATGATGAGGCCTACTCTCCGACCTACGCAGCCCCAGACCGCTATAGGGTTCGAAAAGTTCCAACTGGAACTTCAAAATCGATTCGCTCTGTTGGAAACCACAGTCAGCACTGTTGACGAGAAGGCCGACGAGGTGGTCAAAGCACTACGCGGCGTGTCCCGCAGACTATTCCCGTCGCAGCAGAAAAATAAGGTGTCCAAACTTTCCTCGGAGACTCTCGGACTTATGAGGGAAAGACGAGAGTTGCCATCCACGCAGCTGTCTGCGTCGGATAAGAGGGCCTTAAACCTAAAAATTAGAAAGCTGACGCGACTCGACCTTCGGTGCTCCAACACTAGCGACATTAAGGTCGCGATTGAGCAGAACCGAGGGTCGAAAGTGTTCGCTCAACAATTAGGGAGGCCTAAGAACTGCGGATAGCAGAACCGTGAATTCAAGGTCCGAGATACTCGAGGAGGTCGAGGATTTCTATGGGCACCTTTACTCAACGCGGACGGTGAAACCAGCAGAACATAGTGCAGATGACCATCGAGCCGAGTTGACGCGTCACTACACGGAGGACATCCCAGATGTCGACCAGTGCGAGATTAGGACGGCTCTCGAACAGTTAAAGAACAACAAGGCACCTGGTGATGACGGAATAACGACAGAGCTCCTTAAAGCGGGCGGGGCTCCAGTCCTGAGAGAACTAGCGAGTCTCTTCTTCTCCGTCATCCAAAAAGGTTCAACGACTAAGGCGTGAAGCGGAGGTGCGGTGGTTTTGTTCTTCAAAAAAGGTGACAAAAACTTGCTGAAGAACTATAGACCCATCTCACTTCTGAGCCACGTCTACAAGCTCTTCTCGAGGGTCGTCACGCACCGTTTCGCCAGAAGACTTGACGAGTTCCAGCCACCAGAACAAGCTGGTTTTCGAAAAGGCTTCAGTACCGTGGGAGGAGTACAACCAGCCGCTGTGTATGGCATTTGTGGACTACGAGAAAGCCTTCGACTCCATCGAAATATGGGCAGTTCTGGACTCCCTGCAACGATGTCGTATCGACTGGCGTTACATCGAAGTGTTGAGATGTCTGTACGACGCTGCCATGATGACTGTCCAGATCCAAGATCAGAAAACCAACCATATCCAACTGCTCAGAGGGGTGAGACAGGGGGATGTGATATCCCCGAAACTGTTCACCAACGCGCTGGAGGACGTCTTCAAGACGCTGGATTGGACTGGACAGGGTATCAACGTGAACGGCGAGTACATCTCACACTTTCGCTTTGCCGATGACATCGTCATAATGGCAGAGACGGCGGAACAGTTAAGCCTGATGCTGCACAGCCTAAATGGAGCCTCGCGGCGGGTTGGCCTCGGGATGAACTTGGACAAGACGAAAGTCATTTACAGTTCACATGTCAAACCGAGTCCAATCCGCATCGAAAGGTCGCTTCTCGAAGTTGTGAAGGAGTATGTCTACCTAGGGCAAGTCATCCAGCTCGGTAGACACAACTTTGAGAAAGAAGTTGACAGAAGGATCCGGCTGGGTTGGGCAGCGTTTGGAAAACCTTTCGTCCCCTATGACACAATGTTTGAAGACTAAGGTTTTCAACCAGTGCGTCCTGCCCGTTATGACATACGGTGCCGAAACGTGGACACTGACGGTCGGGCTGGTTCACAAATTCAAGGTCGCTCAGCGCGCTATGGAGCGGGCTATGTTAGGAGTTTCTTTGAAGGATAAAATCAGGAATGAAGTTGTCCGGAAAAGAACCGGAGTAACCGATGTAGCTTGCAGAATAAGCAAACTGAAGTGGCAGTGGGTTGGTCATGTTTGTCGAAGGACCGATGGCCGATGGAGCAGACGAGTCCTGGAGTGGAGACCGCGTATCGGCAAGCGTAGTGTAGGACGCCCCCCAGCTAGATGGACCGACGACCTTAAGAAGGTGGCTGGGATAGACTGGATGCGGAAGGCGGAGGACAGGGTGTTGTGGCGCAGCCTGGGAGAGGCCTATGTCCAGCATTGGACTGCGATAGGCTGAGTTGATTAAATCATTAAAATCATCAATACAACTCTTTCAGTTAGTATTAGTACCAAATGTCATGATTTCATGAAATACTACATTTAGCACTAATACGAACTGAGAAAGTTATATTGATGATTTTAATGATTATAATTGTAGAAATACATACTTGCTACGGCCGCGAATCAAATTTTGACCAAGATACAACCTGACACTGTCCTGCAAATTGCAAAAAACCTAAGAAAATTTTGTTTTTCGCGGGCTAGGGTGGAGCTTTCCCCTTAAGTCGAAACGGCTGTTGACGCGCTAATAGTGACGTTGGCGTGACTCGGAACGCGGCGTTACGAGTATTCCGACTTTTTTCTTTTGGTTCGGCACTCGAAGTTTGCGAGTCGATTTACTTGTTTTGCGTTGCTAATGGCTCAATTACACCTTCCGAATTCAAGGGACCCAATTTAGGGAACAGGAAGGTGTAATAGCAGTTAGTGTCCGATTTAGTGAGATTGAAAGGTCCCGATTTGACTTCCTAAATTGTGTACGATTTAGGATAGTGTAATTGCATCACTCCGATTTAGAGCTAAGTGTTGCCAATTTAGCGACTTTGTCGCTACAAATGGGCTATTAGTATTTTTGTTTGTGTTTAAAATTAAATAAATTTTCACAAAGTCCCTTTCCCAGACAAAAAATCTGAGTTCGCTCTTTTTATTTTTTAGTTCGCTCCTGGTAGAATCAGTTTTTAGGAGACTTTTTAACGACTTTTGATATTCTGTCTAGGGACTCGAATTTTTAAGAGTTGGCAACACTGCCGACTTAGAAGCCCGCTTTAGGATAGTGTAATCGCTCGCTTCCTGCTTCCTAGTTAGTTCGTTCCTAAATTGGGTCCCTTGAAATCGGAACGTGTAATTGAGCTTTAAACCTAATGTCCATACCAATAGAATTACTATTACTTCGCTAAGCAGCGTGCAAGCGTTTTTTTTATGCAAAAAATGTAACTGTATATGTGGTCAAGAAATAAAAATAATAACAAATAGTTACATTATTTCCGATGGAGCAGACGAGTCCTAGAGTGGAGACCGCGTATCGGCAAGCGTAGTGTGGGACTCCCCCCAGTTAGATGGACCGACAACCTTAAGAGGGAACAGGGGCTGCGAGGAGTTTACAAAATAGGTATTTCAAGAAACTATTGCCGTCATGCTGCCTCTAGCCTGCCCCGGTAGAGTGCGATAGGGACAGCTGCAGCTCAGACCGATTTTATCACAAAATTTTTGACGAGATCGAACTTTTGTATTCCCCCTTTTTTCTCCTTGATATCTGAACCGCTTCAATTATTTTTGGCACCAAATTTTTAGGAACGAGTATGTCTCTAGGTCTCTATTAAATGTTTATGTTAAAACTACTCGATTTTGTCTGGTAGTCCTCTAATAGCGGCGGTAAAAATAGGGTAATTTTTTGTCATTTTTGGAGGGTCATATTTTCTTTTTTTATTAGTTGCTGAAAAAAGGAAATGACAGGGGATGTGTCAATAGCAGACCTTGACTTTATGAAAAAAAAAAAATGATTGCTCTAGAGGCATTATTCAGGAACATTCAGGAAAATAAAAAATGGTAAATCCAAAGTTGTTGGCAAAAGTACCAAAAACGGCCGTTTCTGACACTTTTGCCTACTACTTTGGATACGAAACATTTCAAACGTTAAATCTGTGCAGAATAAATTATTTTTCTTTCTTTTAACAACGTAAAAATGCTTTATCCTCTTTGTAACAAACGTGAAGTTGGATGTTTTAATATTTATTTTCTGTGCTGTGCTACGATTTTTTATTCAATGAGGGCGCCACTGGACCGTTAGTAGACCCTTAAGAAGGTGGCTGGGATAGACTGGATGCGGAAGGCGGAGGACAGGGTGTTGTGGCGCAGCCTGGGAGAGGCATATGTCCAGCAGTGGACTGCGATAGGCTGAGTTGACATTATTTTCTATAATTTATTTTGTGTGTGTGTTAATTTATAATGTACTATTGTATATGTAGAAATTGTTTACTTAGGAAAAATAAAGAAAAAAACAGGTTTAAAAAATAAAACAAACTAAAATTTCTGTAAAAATTCATTTATTCACGAAATTATCGAAATAAATGCTTAAAATTAAAATTTTCAAAATACATAGAATAGAAACTGTAATAATATTGTAATAATTACATTTTACATGCCGTGATGCGTGCGATTCTAACGTTAATATAAAATATTATAGATGGCTAACAAATATTGCCATGCCAAAAAATTATAAGTACATTAAACAACTGCAACACATTTTGAGACCACAAACGCCATTATAATATAAGAAAATGCTGATGGTCCATCTGATGGTAAGTGACAGTATACCCTTTGCATACCATACAGCAGAAGTTCACAGAACGAGGGTTTCCTGAAATGACGTACACCAGATGGCATTATTGAGGCGTCGTCCGGACACATGTCAAAAACTGACATAATATATGTCAAGTTGACATCAAAGTCATGTTTCGTTTTCAATGTAAAAGATCTTTCGCCTAAGTGGCGCCAACTGATGGCGTTTTAAAACCCTCATTGACTGAGCAATACCCACACAAAATTCAACAGTCTGTAGAAAGAAACGAAGTGACTGGGTCTTTTTACAACCTTGTGACTTCCTGCCAGGCCCTGCAGTCTCGACATTGATAGCAATCGCTACGTCCTAACGATTACTCGCTACGTCGGAAAAATTATTGATTTTCTTGAAATATGTTCAGATACCAGCAGATCAGTTGATCAGTTTTATTATAAAATAGTGTTTGCAAGTTCAAATTTACGCCGTCTCTGTACATATTTCAAGAAAATCAATTATTTTTACGACGTAGCGACCAATCGTTAGGACGTAGCGATCGCTATCAAAGTCGAGACTGCAGGCCCAGGTTCGTGTTTGAAAGAGTCAGCGCGGCCCTAGTACAGGCAACTGAACGACACGAGTGGGTTTTAGTCAGTAAGAGAATGTTACTTGACGATATCCCACCCTAAAAAAAAAAGCTGTGACTCGGTCCAATCAGGCTCCTAGATAAAGACAATTTTTCTGTACATATCCATTTCAAACCTGGATAGATACAGCTCTGCCTAAGGTCACACCTTGGTCCAACCCGACTTTCAACATGATAACTTGATAAGGCTATCAACTAAGACTGCCAAGGGATGTTGTATCCTGCCGGGGTCGCGGGACAGATTGAAAGAGCCATCATACCCTGGCACAGGTAACTGAAGGAACACGGGTTGGTATTAGTCAGAAGTTATTTAATGACTATCCACTTTATAAAAAAAGGGATGTCGTGTTACCCAGTTGCGGGGCTGTGGAGTTAGAAAAGGAATCGCTGTATTTAAAACACCAGTTTTCAGCTGCATCCACTCGACAATATAGTTGGGAAAACGCTTAGGACCTCAAAAGACGGATTGCTTAGAGCAGTCGACACCAACTGCACGAGAGCAGTCATGTTGCGGTCGAGGCCTCCATAGACGGACTGCGTGGAGCAGTCAGTACATTTTTAGCTACGAAAACAAATGAACTGCTTGAGTCCGTGTATGGCGATCGTCAGTTTTGTAATGAAACTACTGCCGGTCGATTCTGTTAAAAGCTCACCGTGAAAATTTAGGTGGCGTGAATGTGAAGTGAACTATCATTCCACCTTGATTGTATAGATTGACAGCCCACTTCACGTTCACTTCACCTAAGTTTTCTTGGTGAGAATTTTCAGAATAGCACTACAGCGCTTGAAGCTGTCGGCACTGACTCCAAGCAGTCCGTCTCCAAGCAGGCGGCACTTAGATGTAATATTTAACGTTGAAAAACAGCAAATGTGGTTTCGGCATGTATTGCTATTGCATTAGGATTAAAGATGGCATATATATCTAAAGCGAAAATACGTACAGTCAAACGCAAATCAGAGGTAACAATTTAACATTGATAGTGCCTGTATGTCGTAGCAATAAGGGCAATTTACGTAGAGCAATTTTTACCACTTATGTTTGGTTGATTGTACTTGTACGGAAATAAAAATGCTGTAAAATTTAAAGATTGATATGACTATTTTTGAACTTTCAAAGATTGTTTTAAAAAATATCTGTGTAGCCATCTCTAACCAAAATGCATTACAAAAAATCAACAAAATCTAAATTCTAAAAGCTACTTTTGTTAATACACAAAATGCTTCGATTATAAAATCTTTTAAAAATATTTTTAATATTATTAAAATACTATTTTTATAATTGTAATTTTGTTTCATGCATATTCTATTTTATCTGTGCGATACAGTTTTTTTTTATTATCAAAGGCACAATCATATTCTGCCTACCAAGGGAAATATATTTTTAAAATATTGTAATTTATACTTTGTAAATAGCACAGTTTATTTTTAATAATATTATTAAAAGCATGTTTAAAATTCAGCTCAATGTCAAAAATATGTTTAATTTATTTTAAATGTCTAAAAAATAATTATGGATAACCTCGGTTCCTAGAGACCTGATCAGTAAATAACACCACGCCTTTATAACCCGAAGGGTAAGGCAGAAACAGTTCACTAATCCGGTACTTCAGTACTCCAGCACCCTCCGACCGGGCCCACCGCTTCCTATAAGGTACCTAATTAAAATAGGATAGTCTTTTTTATTTTGTTATTACACCATCAAATAGTAAATTAATCGCCATACGACGTTTGTATGGAAGAATGACCGACTAGGGCACCCTTAAACTAAGCAACAATGATTTTTATAAATAAGGCTGATTATTTTTATTAATTAAAATACTTTTTAGTTACTTAAAAACTTGTCTAAAGTGACGTTACTGAGTTCGGCGATTAGGAACCGAGGTTAAGTTAGTTCTACTTACCTACGTATCGCACAGTTAACATTTTAACCATTAAGTTAATTTGAATAAAAACATTTCATACAAACTTTTACACGGAAGGCACTGTGTTAAGCTACGTTTTTTATTTAAATAGAATATGACTTATTTACTAAATGATTACTTAAATCAGTTGGATTTCTGTTTTAATTCAGTATTATATGGCTTTTATGTTCTTACTGCTGGGACACAGAATTGGGAACATAAAAGCCTCCTCTCTGTGAGAAGGACTGGACTGTAACCCAGCACGCGGGCATAGTACGCATTGGTAGATATCACGTCTTCGAATTTTAGCTTCTTGGTCATGCCGGTTTCCATATATTTTTTTTAATATTATTTGATATAGAGCCAGCTCTTGATCTGATCTCGGCTAATAGAAAACGATGTATATGGTCTACGATGAAACGAGCGACCTCGGAAGGAAACAATTCACATTCCAACACAATTACAATGATAATCCAGTCCTAACGTTACCGCTTAAGGCAAGCCGCAGTGCATCCGGCGGCTTATAAACCCGCTTTGCCGCACAAAAGAACTGCAGACATGGCCGTTTTTGCGGCCAAGTGTCGGCCGCACAGACGCCCGGGAAAAGCCGGCGGCACTATGTGTAGAGCTTAGGCTTGCAATGTAGAGTATTTCGCACTAATGCGGTAAAGTGCGGCAGCCAAATCATTTATTGTATCAGGCTGGTCGCGTGGCAGCTCCCACCAAGGCGCATGAAAAACATTCCACGAGCCATTTAACACTAAACATCTCCCACAATAATTTAGTACTAAACATTATGTTTATAAAGTTTTACGTATCATTTTCGAGTGAGTTGAAAACCGTCGTTTTATACACTCTGCTCCAAAACGACCTCGCGATATTCCACTCGCATCAAATGTACTATTTAGATGTCATAAAAAGGTTACGTATGATAAAAATTACTGTATGTCAAAAATATACACGATTTTATGAATTATGTTTGAAGTAGGGCCATGTCATCATTGTAAAAGAGGCCGAAAGATACTGAATTAAAATCGAAATTCCAACTAATAGTTTCGTTAACAACTTTTTTAAAGTATCTAATGATGAAAAGATTTTAGTATACCCTACTCTCTTCTGTAAAATGTTTGTACCGGCTATTAAAATAGAAGAAAAACTTATCTTTTTATGTTCGTTTTTAGGAACTCTTCTCAAAATTGTATTTTCGGCTGAAAGGAACACGGTATCATCAAAAATATTATTTTTCTGTATTCAAGGAAGACTTGGTTTCTACTGATATAAAAACTATTTAATATTATTACTGTATAATTATGAAAAATAAAATATTTAGAAAATAATTTATTTTTCTTCTAGATTTGTTTTCTTATTTAAACTTATTTTGATACTTTACTGTATACGTAAAAATCCTCTTGCATTTTTAGTTTTGGCCGATTTTGTGAACTTGCCCATTGAAAAAAAATTATCAACATGATTATGTAATTATTTTATATAACATATTAAACCAATATATCAGAAATTGATATTATTCGTCAATTATAAAAAATTGCAAAAACGTCGACTTTTCTTTACCATTCCCACCTAAATATGGGTTTAAATCGCAGATAGAGTATAGATTAACTTATATTAGCACCATATATTAGCGGTAAGCTTTGGGAATTACTTTTAATAACTTATATAGTTGGGTAACACCTTCCAAAGACAATGGAGCTTCTTCATAAAAAAATAAACATGTGGTTAGTGTAAACACTGATTAGCAGCATCTTTTTTCAACATTTTCTATTTAAATTAAGACTACGCTAATCAGCATTTAAAATAAGCATATGATTAGCTAGTTTTATAAATAAGAGTGATTGTATCTTGACATATTGTCATAGACAAAAAGTTTCCATACGCGAAGGAGTTAGAGAAAAAATATTTCTTTTATTATATCGCACCTCTGGTGCAACACTGTGACAAGCAAAATTTTGAAAAATGAGCTGGAACGATACATTTTTATGTTTTAATAATATACTGAGATATTTTTTTACTCAAAAATGCTTGTACGAAAAAATGCTTTTTTTGCTAAAGTGGCAGTGTAGCACCGGAGGGTAAAATATTATTTAGTGACTTATCTATTGCTAATACTCTGTCTACGGTTCAATAACGTGGACTTTAAAATGGTAATCATTGATATTTTTCGACAGTTGCCAAGTTAATATAAGAATATGTTAATCGACAATTAAACAGGCCAGTTGTGTTTAGGAAGAGTTCATTGTAACGATTACTTCTTCAATAGTTTTTCTTCTTCAGGGTTGGATTCCTTCTCCGATCTGAAGGTAGCGTTCGTGTGGGGACTTGCCGATGCTGGTGTGAACTGGAAAGAAAAAGATAATTAGAAATAGAATCTATAAACTTTCTATCCATTTTTACGTAGATTACGAGGACAGAGGAGTCTGAAATTTGGCACAGTTAAATTTTATATTTATTTATTTATTTATCACATGGAAAACCAACAGCTTTACATAAATGCAATAAGTAAACTAGAATAAGAGACATTAAGCCAATTATAGGTTTTCACGGCTAGCTATACAGTAATACAACAAGAGATCCTATACACGACAAGATATCAAGAAAAGAAGAGTATCAATCGCCAAATCGGCACCGCCAAACATAAGAAATAAACTACAATAAAATTAATTTAAATAAGAACTAACATTAACACTAACACATAGAACATATAGAGGAGGAGTGCAGAAAGCTAATATTTTTATATAATGTGCAATAGAAATAAATTAAATTGATAATAAAAAAAAAACATTACACACACTACCATGCGTTTGACACGTATTTGTATATACTCTTTTGTTTATGGTTCATAGTCATGTCATGTTTATGGTCTTCTACAATAAAACCTTAAGGTGAAAGCTCCAGGGTAGCCCGCGAAATTCAAATTTTCTTACGTGTTTTGCAATTTGCAGGTCAGTGATGCTGATTCTCTTGATCAATAATTAATAAACTAAAATTACTATCTTTTTAACCGACTTCAAAAAAAGGAGGAGGTTCTCAATTCGACTGTATTTTTTTTTACTAAAAGGCAGTGCGAGAAAAGGACGGCTATAGCTATGAACTAAGTTAGATGTCAAACTAGTTTACACCTTGCGCTTTACTTTGTATGGAAATATTAGTTCAACTAAATTTGACAGCTCTAATTTACGTCCGTCTCTTTCTTGTTTTATTAGAGAGAAAAGATAGCAATAGCCTGAATTAAGTTTAGTTTGTGCACAACAGAATCAGCACCAGTATCTGGTTGTATGTTGGTCAAAATTTGATTCGCGGCCGTAGCAAGCATGTATTTATATAATTATAATCATTAAATCATCAATACAACTCATTCTAACTGAGAGAATTGTATTAATGATTTTAATGATTACAGTTCTGTAAATACGTACTTGCTACGGCCGCGAAAAATAATAATTCTATACCAAGTACTACTACCCAAATCTTGACCAAGATACAACCTGACACTGACCTGCAAATTGCAAAAAACGTAAGAATTTTTGAATTTCGCGGGCTACCCTCAAACTTAAAATTTAAATTATCGCCGGTCGCTTCTTAATTGGTTGCCCATACGCCAGCGTAGAGAGCAAAGGGCGCTTACCACCTTGCACTCGTTTCTTTTCTCTCCAAATTCTCCTAGTTATCTAGCCCCTCACTTTTTATACATTTGCGCCAACCACAATAGAAATCTACGGTCATCGCATAACCGTCTTCTTTTATGTCCCACTCACCGTACTGACTTTCTTCACTGTTCTTTCTTCGTTCAGTCTATCTCTCTGTGGAATGCGCTCCCCCAAGAAATCAGGATGGTAACTAACCGATTAACCTTCAAAATTAAAGTTCGCGAACACATTTGTAAAAAGTTGGCAGTAGTATCCTCACAGCGTTAATTCTTTTTCCAATCATCTATTTGTACCTATGTTGTTGGCTATGTATATTTGTGTATTAAGTTTATTCATATGAGTATATATTTTATTTGTAGTTTACATATGTATTTATGTTCCTTTGCATTTAAATAAAGATGCCCTGTTTTTTTTTGTTTTTTTTTTCCGCACCTGCCACTATTTGTTTCTGCATCACCCTAAGGTTGATTGGTAGAAAATGCCTGAGGCATTAAGTCCGCCTCTGTACTTGTATGTGCGTAAAGTGTTAAATAAATAAATATATATGGCCGAATTACGATCACCGGGCGACCAGTAGTAATAAATGTTATAATTAAGATAAACTAAAAAACACGCTTCTGAGTGACGTTATTTTATTTTTAGTATTCTTTTCAGGCAAACTAGTCCGCGCCATCTTTGGGAGTCCCATATTGGATTTAGAATGACGTCGCTTAGCTAACCATGCATTGTCATGATATTTGTAATTACACGGTTTGCACACAACTAAGTTCTTCCAACACAAAATTTATAACAAAATTTATTAATTCATTCGGCCCGTATATTTATAACAAAATTAATAAACTCCTAAACATATATCCTCTCAATACAGATTGTTGCAAGAGAAAAGTATTGGAATACCTACATAGTCTCACTTATGATGAAACTGAGCAGCTTCTAGCTGTGTCATGATAGGTAGCAATAATACACATATTTTTATTATTATATTTACAAAACCGTATCTCAGTCATTAACATGTCCACTCATAAACTGCCACATATCACACTCACACCTAACTATAGACACACCCTCTCACACTCACTCATTCACTTAACATAACACATAAAGAGAGGATCCGACCACTTTTACAAAACCTTATTCTTGAGTACATAATATCCAATTTTATTGTGAAATGCTAGCATTTAAGAATCCTTATCTTAAGTAACTCGAGGGGGTTGGCGCTGTAAGCCGAAATACAGGTTCCTCCTAGTTCGGCTCCAGATGCTAAAACTTTTGTGTACATAATTCCTGTTCATTGCACTTATTGTAATTTATAACAAGTACTTTTTTGTGTAAGAAATAAATTATTATTATTCCATTTATTTAATCTTATATACATACACTTTACATTTTCAAATATTTAGGTACTTACATATAAAAACATAAATAAATACAAAAACATTTAAAAATATAAAAAGTAGTAGCCCACCGGTATCGGGAATAGGGTCCAAGCTACCGGTGGTCGGGGCTTATTATTATTATTATTTGTGCAAGTGTGAAGTTTTTATGCGGGTGCAGAAATATAAGAACCTTTACCATTTTCAATATTTAACTTTAGGAACATCCACGTTGAACTAGCAGCGTGAAAAGATTAAACAATGTTTTAATAGGCATTTCTATTTTTTTAATTTCCAAACTCCAAACCTCAAGTTTGCAACGCACGCCTTTCTACCAAGGGCGGTTAGAGGTCTACTACATTTGGTTTAAAACCACCGTCCACACTGTTTTAAACCGTCTAGCACGCGCTTTAGTTTGGTGGTTAACATAAGTAAGGATGTAATATTTACCACTTTCGCGTTGTCTCCGTGAGATCTGTCCTCATTGAGCTCGTCGATCACGGTGCGGTTGTTCTCACCTTCGCGCAACAGCTGGAAAATGACATAAAAAAATATGATAAACATACTAGACAGGTAAAATATTCCTCGCTTTGAAATTTAGTATTTTAATTCCACATCCAGTCCAATAGTAATAAAAAAAATACTGAATAGCGGATTCTAAATTCTCTCCATTGAAAATTTTGTATTAAGAACTTGCTCATCAATGTAATCACACAGATTCTATAACTTTTGTTAAACAAATCGTCACCCTAGTGCTTAATTGTCCTATCTACCATTGGGGACGGGGTCTCATATCGAAAAAAGAAAGTTTAGTTCAAATAAATCTCAATAGATGGTGTAATATGCAGTAATATTAATATTTTGAAAATAATATGGTAAAAACTGTATTTTCTTATTTTAATAAACTGTCCTAAGCATAGAATGTGTGCTGCACATACCTTTTCTTTTTATTGGGACAAGACAATATTCCCAAACCACTGTAACTTCTGTAAGCCAGAATCAACAGTGGCGACCACCAGAAAAACGAGGCAATGAAGCTCGACGAGTCCCAGAGAAACGATTAAACTGTCTTGGGTCCCGCAACGAAATTAATCAGAAAAGACAGCGGAGGAGTAAGAAAACATAATTTCCACTTCCCTCCTAATCAAGCGGGAGACAGAACAAAGCTAGGCCATTAGGCACAAAGGGGGTTTTTACAATTTGGGTAAGCCCAGTTGCCAAGCACCACTGGTTATAAACACTAATATTAATAGGTCCTAAAATTGTGAGCTGTTACACTTGATTCTAATAGGTATGGCAAAAACGCTTGAACGCACGGAAATTCGTTCCAGTTTCCACAAGGTCCGTGTAATAGACAACTCCAGACGTAGGCTGAATACTATCCAACATAATATTGCGGTCAGTTTGCCGCATAGTTTTTGCACGTACCTTGTCAACTTCGGGCTCGATCTGCTCGTTGGTGCCTCCTCGGCCCAGCACGCCCTTCTCCATGAGCGTGGCGCGCTTGGCCGCTAAGTACATTGATCTGGAATTATAACATTACATTCAGTAGTTCGTTCGTTGGTTGGTTAGTAGTTTCGTTCATGGGGTGTCTGTACTCCATGCAATGTCCTGGAAAGGGCCACAGAGCGGCCCGGAATGAGGTGACAGACGTCCAGTAACTTATTTAAATTAGTAGGGTAGTTGACTCAATTTTATCGAAAGGTTAAAGAAAGTTAAAGTTATTTTTGTTTAACCAAAATTGAAAAGTTTTTTTTTTCAAATCCGTTCAAATTGAAGTACTGAAGGTGGAAGCGCCAGAGTAGCCCACGAAATTCAAATTTTCTTACGTTTTCTGCAATTTCCACATCATTCTCAGGTTGTATGTTTGTCAAAATTTGATTCGCGGCCGTAGCAAGTATGTATTATATAGAGAATTATAATCATTAAAATCATCAATACAACTCTTTCAGTTAGAATTGATGCCAAATGTCATGATTTCATGAAATACTTACACTTACAGAAAACGTAAGAAAATTTGAATTTCGCGGAAAACCTTTTAAATCTGGTGGAAGAGGAAAATGTCAAGTTACCCTGTTACCCTGAAAACCTTTTAAATCTGGTGGAAGAGGAAAATGTCTAGAAGGAACAGGGGTGGGTTTTAGTCAGTAAGAGTCTGACACGCCTTAGCTCCAACCAGAGCGGGAGATGTCACTGGACGATTACCCACCCCCAAAAAAAAAGACACACTGCTGTATGACGTCACCGCCATTAACCTACGCGCGTACTAAAGAGATAGCGAGATGTCTCTATTCTTCCTTATCTTACCTCTTGATAGTGAGGTAGTAAAGCTCGGCGATGGCTCGCACGGAGTAGTCGGGCACGAACGAGTGGCGGAGCATGGAGTCCATGTTCAAGTTCTGTAGAGAGCCCAGGGTCGAAGGGGCTGGCGCTTCAGCTGGGGGAAAGTAAAATGTTTCATTAAGAGGAATTTACAAAATAGGTTTTTGAAGAAACTATTGCCGTCGTGCTTTCTCAAGCCTGCCCCCGTAGAGTGCTATAGGGACAGCTGCAACTCAGACCGATTTTATCACAAATGTTTTGACGTCATCGACGTTTCGTATTCCCCTTTTTTCTCTTCGAAAACTGAGCCGATTCGATTATTTTTGGCACCAAATTTTTAAGAAAGAGTATGTCTAGGTCCCTATTAAATGTTTTATGTTAAAACTTTTCGAATTTGTCTGCTAGTCTTCTAAGAACGGCGGTAAAAATAGGGCCATTTTTTATCATTTTTGGAGGGTCATATAGGGAAGAAAACACGGGAATACATTTGTATGGAGAATCGCAGCCCCTGTTCCCTCTAATATAGGCAGAAATTTTTGGCAGCTACTAGAGAATATTGGAAGTAGAAGAGTTCAGAATGATTTTAGATTAAGTTTTTTGTATTTGTTAGTTAATCGCAGATAAAATAGATATACAACATGTAACAAAAACCCTGTCCGATCCAGGCGTATTCCTCGTCAAATCGGGACCTCCCAATCTCAGTAATTCGGACACTGACTGCTCTAACTGCTATTACACCTTCCTGTTTCCTGAAATCGGAAGGTGTAATTGAGCCTTTATAAACTTGTCGTTGACATTTCCGTGTCATACAGGATGTAACGGAAAGGTGTAGTCATATTTTAAGAGCCGGTTCTGCCCATGGAAATGAACAACTTTCTCGAAAAAAAAAGAAAATTTCCAAAAAAAAAAATCGGTCTTTGCATACAAAATTATCATCAGCTGATCAATATTTGAATGGGAGATAAAAAACTCAGGTTTTCTTGAAGTGGTCCATATGCAGATGTAGTTCTTAAAATATGACCACACCTTTCCGTTACACGCTGTATATGTATACATACACACACGCATCATGCACACATGCAGCACGCATAACGTACGCTGACATCTAGTGAGTGAAATCCGCAACTTTTACTCTATAAATACTTGACATTGACGTTTATGTGCCGCCATCTATAGGTCCTGCACGTTCCCTATAGGAAAACCGTAGTGCCTATTGTTATAGATGTCCACCGAGCAATGTACTGCAAAGTGCCTATCAAATTGATGTCAACTGAGTTAGCGAATACACCTGCAAAGATGGTCTTTTGAGGAAAGAACCGCAAAGATTTAAATAGCGATGTCCAGTTAGTTTATGCATTTGTCAGGTTTTTAACAGACTTTCGAAAAAGGAGGAGTTTCTATGTTGTAGGTTGTATGACTGTATGTATGTCCGCATCAGTTGTGGACCGATTTTCAAAATTCTTTTTTATCCGAAAGCATATACTCCCGAGGTGGTCCCATATGAATTTTATCGAAATTGCTTGAGCGCTTATTGAGAAACTGAACAAAAACGAAAAATACGTATACCTAGATGACGTTTTTGTTTTCTCCAATTAGGAGTATGTTTAAATTCCACGTTCCATGTTATTGGAGTTTTTAGTTCTGGAGTATAACAACTAGAAATTTAAAAATTTAAAAACTTTTTTACAAAAAAACAACCGACTTCCGAAATTAAATATTTTTTAGTGATTTTCTTTTTGGAAGTTGGTTGTTTTTTTTTTTGTAATAAAGTTTTTTTTTTATTTTATCATTATTCGTACATGGCGTTGGCTAAAGTTGTCGCTTACCGAGTCCAACATTCTGCGTGAGCGCCTGCACTCCGAAGTAAGTGAAGGGTCCGGCCTCGAACACCAGGTTCTCGCGCCCCACCGTCACCTCCACGCGGCCCTCCAGGATCAGCACGAAGTAGTCCACCTGGGGATACGACGCCAGCATTAGCATGAGGGTGAGGAGCTCGTGGCTAAAGAAATAACAGCCGCACGGGTCGATACATCAAGTTCAGCTACGCTTGCCGAGATTGGTCCATGGATGGGTGACCATCTTTACATACCGAGACTCCTCCGTGCCTCGGAAAGCACATTAAGCCGTTGGTCCCGGCTGCCAATCGTGGATCTTTGACAGTCGTTACGGGTCGTCGGAAGCCCGGTAGTCTGACAACCAGTCTTACCAAGAGGTATCGTATTACCCAGTAACCATGTTGTGGAGGTCAGTTGCATCCAGTTAAGACTGAAAGCCGACTCCACGATAGTTGGGAAAAGGTTAGGCAGATTTTTTTATTAGCATGAGGTTGTGGATGTCTGGCCTGGTGCTGATCGGACGGCGAGCTACCCACTACTCGCCGTCCACAGTCCCGGGTAGTGCGTATAGGCTGATTGATGCTGATGTGTGTACCCACCGGCTTGCCCTCGGAGAAGACGTATTTCTTGGGATCGTTCTTGTCCTCGTCGCCGCGTAGCTTGATGTGCTGGATGACGTCCTGCTTCAGCAGACGACGCAGTACTGTCTCCGAGATGTGGTCCACACGGAATGGTTCCACGCCTGGGGAGGAATAATTTTATTATTAGTTTTTATTATGATTGTTTTACACAATGTACCGATGATATGGTGAGGGTCACGGATAGCCGATGGATGCGAGACGCAGTGGATCGGTCGTGGTGACGACATTTGGGGGAGGCCTATGTCCAGCAGTGGACGTCTTTCGGGTGAAATGATGACACAATGTAATAATAATGTGTATTTAAATGCCTTGAGGGCTTGAGTGGTCAGCTTGCGTGTTCTGTGCTGAGCTCACGTAACGCGTCGTAGTAATAGGACTCGCCCATCATTTGGGACAGTGCTCCTTTGCACTGTCCCAAATTAGACGCATTATTAATTTATTATACATAAAACAACAGGTATTATACTAAAACACGTATACTAAAAGATAAATAATTAATTTATCTTTAAAACGCTTAAGGAGCGTATAGCCGAAAAGTGGCACCCTCATTGAATAAAAAATGATAGCAAAGCGTAGAAAATAAAGATAAAAGAATCCTATGTTGCGTTTGTTACAAATAGGATAAGGTATTTTTACAGGACTCAAAATGTTTCGTATTCAAAGTAGTAAGCAAAAGTACCAAAAACGGCCGTTTTTGACACCGTTTTTATTCAATGAGGGCGCCACTTATGCGGAGGTAGGCCCTTAATAGCTTTTGCGTGATTCTCAATTTTTTATCCGCGTTAGACAAAACCTTTACAAACGTAATGAGACTAGTCGTTTAGACGTGATGTTCAATTTTAAATCATTAGAAGTTGTATATCTGACAAGAGCTCATAGAACATCAAACAAATGCAACCAAAAATGGACTTATACTGGATACTTAGCCAGCTCTCTCGTCACGTCTCCCTCTGGTCTTGTGACCCAGTAACTGGTTTGTGGAAGTCTACTCACTGGTGCTCAGGAACTGGAAGGTGGCTAGTACAAGCTGAGGGGACACGTGCACTCTCTGATGTTCGTGGTGACCTGCGAAGGCTGCCAAGTCCTGGAACTTGTTGACTGGACGCGTCAGACGTTTCTTTGTACGGTTGTCACCTGGAAAAGAAGAAGTTTGGATTAGAAAATGCATAGAAATGCTGAAAATAAAATTGATCTACCAGCTACATGATTCTAGAACTCTGATTGATAAATCTGCTGGAAAATCTTTTGTTATGTGTCAAAATAAAAACTCATTTATTTTAATTTGGCTGAGAATCAACACTTTTTGAACATCATAATACAATTTCCATGAATAAATCCCCCAAAATGCCCGCCCGTCACTAAATAATATTGTACACCTCTTTTTAATATACAGGGTGTAAAAAGACACATCACATAGCCGTCAACTACGCATACTGTACGTCTAACAAAGTAGCTTTGCGCAAAAATTATTGCTGGGAAACGACTTTTGTTTGTATAAGAAAAAAAAACTATTTTTGATTGCGCGCAATGTAACGCGAACACAGGCAAGTGGAGTTAAAACCTGCCCCTTCGCTCTAAGCCACGTAGGTACTTGTCGGATACGTTTGATATTCATTGCGTTTTTATAACTGCAAAAGCGTAATTTCGAAAATTCAGGTAATGTTTGTTTGGAAAAAAGTTTAGTAATAACACTTGGAATTCATTTTCCTAAAAAAGTAAAAAAAAAAAATTGCGACTTTGACCTTCAATATCTCCAGAACCAGTGGATTCCCAGGTATGGTCTAGTGGAAAAAAATTATCCAAATAATGGGTAGAATATGTGGCTTTCGGCTTCGGAAACTGTCTTTTTACACCCGTTTTATCATTGGTAGCTAAAGAAACTAAGTCAGATTACCAAAAACTATTGAACACGTATTTTTCTTTGTTCTATATAATTAATACAACCATTTCATGAAATGGTGGAACACAATGAAATTTTATTTTCTAAAATCTGGAAACCTAGCCGAACCTAGCAATATTCTTATATATTTCTACGAACTACTCGACTAACAAAAATATCTCAGAGCATTTATTTCTCTGTTCTGTTTTTTTTTGTTAAATGTGTTCCATTTTGGCTTATAGTGGCAGAAAGTAGGCAATAAATACAGTAATAAATACTCACTAATGACATCTGTCTCATCCACGATCTCAGCTTGAATCATCTCCTCAATGACGTCCTCTAGAGTTACTAGACCGACCGTCTCGTACACTGGGTCGCCATCTCCCTCTTCTATGCGTTGAACGAACGCCATGTGCCCTTTGTGACCTGAAAGGAAATTTGAAATATCGGTTTATTAACAACTAGCCCCAAGAGCAGTGGTGGCCCAGTGGTAACGGCCGCGACTTACAAGTTGTAGGTCGTCAGTTCAAACCCAGGCAGGCACTTTACTTTGTGTAAACTATTTCATCACCACTGCTCTCAAAACGGTCATGGAAAACATCGTGAGGAAACCGGCATGTCCTAGAACCAAAAATTCGAAGACATGTGACATCCACCAACCAGCATTGGGCCCGCATGACCCTGTGCCCCAGCAGTGGGGACATCAAAGGCTGATGATGAACAACTAGCACTTCGCCCGCGACATCGTCCGCGTGGATTTCAAAAATTTATAACCTATGACACTCACAAATAACGTGGCATTCTATTGGTAAAAGAATTTTCAAAATCGGTTCAGTAGATCTAGAGATTACCCCTTACAACCTCACAAACTTTACCTCTTTATAATATTAGTATAGGTTTTTTTTTTTTTGACGCGATAAACTCAAAAACTACTGAACAGATTTTTATGCGGTTCTCACCATAGACAGAGTGATCCATGAGGAAGGTTTAGGTGTATAATAATTTATACCCGAGCAAAGTTGGGGCGGGTCGCTAGTTAGTAGGTACATATTCGACATCTAGTCATTCATCTATTTACTAAGTCGTCCGTTCATTCGCTCGTTTCTTTTTCATAACATGTTTATTCAGTCATTACATCAGTAATTTTATCGTTCATTCACAAAATAATAATAATAATAAATTTATTGCATAAAGAAGGAGATTGTAGTACATAGGGCATACACAATGTTATACATATAAGTTTGTACCTACCATGTCAATCACAATCTGGTGGGTGAAGTTCTGCTTTCCTAGCTAGGTTATATAAAATTCAAACCTTTTTCCCTGCTCTAAAAACAACATAAAATCTCGGCAAACTTAATGTGGCACACATCATCATCATCATCAGCCCGCGCCTTTTCCCTACTATCTTGGGGTTGGCTTCCAGTCTAACCGGATGCAGTTGAATACCAGTATTCTACATGGAGCGACTGCCTATCTGACCTCCACAACCCAGTTACTGGGTAATACGATACCCCTTGATAAGACTGGTTGTCAGACTTTCGGGCTTCTGACGACCCGTAACGACTGTCAAAGATCCACAATTGACAGCCCGGACCAAGGGCTTAGCGTGCTTTCCGAGGCACAAAAAATGTTGTGTTGTGTTTTTTTTTATAGAAACTTCATATAAAAAGCCATGGATCCATAAGATTTCAGTTAACGTCATTGTCATTGAGAACCACAAAAAATCAAATTACATAACCTAATCTTTCAAACTGGATAATTCTCGCCATCTCAACACACGTTAGTTACCTACACAAAAATAGCCGCTGAAAAATGTTCACTGTAGAGTTTGGCTCAAGGTTGAGCTATGAATCATTACAGATTAACCAGATGGCGTATTTGTTTTATTTAGATAATTTATCTGACATTTAGTGTGGATTATGGATAGAATGGGAATTTGTAGGCATCATTTAAGCTGACTTAGGGCTGATTTCACTCTATAAACTAAGTTTTACTGAACTAAGCTTAGCGTAAAAAATATTAACCATAAATGATTACGTCAGTTAACCTTAAAAGATAGATATATGCTGTCGCGGACTTTTTTTTTTGAACTTTAAACGGAGAACAATTCCGTCATACATAATTTTTGCTTAACTTTAACCGTTTACGCAGCGAACGCAACTGAAGCTCTCAAAAGGATTTTTTATTCCCGGTTTTGCCACATTTTAAATTGATGCTTCGCTCCTGTTGGTCGCAGCGTGATGTTATATATAGCCTAGCCTTCCTCGATAAATGGACAATTCAACACAAATATATATTTTTTATTTCGATCCAGGATTAGCACGTTCAAACAAACAAACAAACTCTTCAGCTTTATGACAGCGGCTAAACGCGTTTAAGCGAGCTTAAACGCGTTTAACTGGGCGTTTAGAATTGGTGAAATCGGCCCTAAGCTTGTATTTGATTATTTTTACCCGACTGCGCTACGCAAGGGAGGGTAATGTGTTTATCAGCCTATGTATGTATGTTTGTTCCTTTGTGGCACTATAGAGACCAAACGCGTGGGCCGATCTTGATAATTCGTACGTCAATTGATTCGTCTTAATCTTGCGAGTGCTACTAATGACATGACAGTAATCAAAATATGGCGTCTCGTTGTCGCCATATTGTGAAAAAGAAAAAAAATACAGTCGACGAACTATATTAAGTGGGGTATCAAAATAAAGGTTTCGAGGAGGCGATTCCAAAAATATAACTCACTAAAATGTAGAAAATTTTTAAGCAGCATTCGACTAGTTTAGATATACCGCAGTAGGGCGAAGTTTTAGCTTTTGTTATATGCGTACAGCAGATCATAAACGCTTTGAATGTAAGATTTACTGAATTAACAAAAGGAAATTAAAGAACGACCGAATGAACGTAACGAGTTACCTTCATTCGGTCGGTTCTTTAATTTAAAATGAATATCGAGACATTGGAGTAAAAGAAAAGCGGAATACAAATATTTTATTGGAACAAAAACATATAACAATTGTGTAGTAACTGTGTCGCAGTTATTAGCGCCCACCCCAGGAGCACAAGACAACTGAGTTCCATAAAAACCATTTTGGTTATACATACAGGTAGAAGTTAGACATAAACATTTAATATTAATAAAACTAGAACTAAATTTCTAGTTCTGGTTTTATTATTATTATTAAATGTTTATGTTATTTATAAAAGTTGTAGCAGTATAAGTGGGTGCAGTGAATGTGTGTGTGAGGGAGTGTGTGGAGGTGCGTGAGTCTATGTGTGGGTCGGTGTTAGTGTATGAATGGAATAAAAGAAAAAATATTTGTTCCTTACCTTCCTTAAACTGCTTCAACATGACATCCAGCGTGACATCCTCGAACACAAAGTTGCAGGGGTTCTGGTAGTACTGGCACAGCGTGCGCAGCGGAGTGTTGTCGTCGGGGTCCACGAAGGCCAGGTCCTTGATGAAGAGCACCGTTATTATGTTGCCGCGGGCGCCTTCGTATACTGGGATACGGGAGTAACCTGAAAATGGGAGTTAGATTTTCAGTTTTTATTGGAATGTTGGTATTTTATATCAGGATATGATTGTTCAGAATAATGGCTGATCTGTCAGACCACAGACACAAAAGAAAATCTATTGTTCGTGGTCACCGGTGACCTGCGTGACAGATGAGGTATTAAGATGGCTTGTAGAGTTTTTGGCTTGATTTTTTTTGAGTGAAGTTCAGTGGCGGTTTTGTGTCTCAAGTGTCTACGCATCTGGCCAATATGTAGGATCATTGAAACAGGCGCGACCTCGGTAAAATGAAGCTGAGAATTTTATTGTAGTATTGACTACCACAGCGAAGCGTGCCGAAAAGGTTGACTCGACAAATAATGCAAAAATATTAGTGTGTTTCATCCGCATTCTAATGAAAAACGAGGTGACTGGATTATGTATCTAAAAACTAAATACTTCCTGAACTTGACACCGGCTAAATGCACAAATCGTGAGAAGCAAAAAGTAAAAAAAAAAAAAAAAAACTGGTAGCAGCTAGATTATAGTAACCGAAGTCGAGCTAAATGGTGTTTTTTTTTTGCAGGTGGGCTCCTGAGTGCCTGCGGACGGCGAGTAATGGGTAGCTCGCCGTCTGATCAGCACCAGGCCCGAGAGTCGACGACGCGTAGTGTTCCACGCCCACCTCAAAGAGTTGTCAGCAAACAGGACGGGGCCCGTCATGGCCGATGCCTGCCCGGGGGTTGAGGATAAATTCGAAAGAGTTACCTCGCCCCAGGGAGGAACAGGGGTGGGTTTTAGTCAGTAAAAGTCTGACACGCCCTCCCGCTCCACCCAGAGCGGGAGAAGTCATTGGATGATTTCCAACCCCCCCCCCCCCCAAACGGGGGGGGGGGGCGCGGTAACTCTGTTTCGAATTTATCCACAACCCCTGGGCAGAGCTAAATGGCGTGGTAAAGACTTTGATGTCTTCCTTCAGCAGTGGACTAATAAAGGCTGATTCACTGCTGATAATCATAAATTATAACTTTGTATTTCGTCTTCTTGTCACAACCTATTTAGACTTAAGGTGAAAGCTCCACCCTAGCCCGCGAAATTCGAATTTTCTTACGTTTTTTGCAATTTGCAGGTCAGTGTCAGGATGTATCTTGGTCAAAATTTGATTAGCGGCCGTAGCAAGTATGTATTTATAGAATTATAATCATTAAAATCATCAATACAACTCTTTCAGTTAGAATTGATGCCAAATGTCATGATATCATGAGTCTATGATTTTAATTATTATAATTCTATAAATACATACTTGCTACGTTCGCGAATCTAATTTTGACCAAGATACAACCTGACACTGACCTGCAAATTGCAAAAAACGTAAGAACATTTGAATTTCGCGTACTACCTTGGAGCTTCCACCTTAACGATTATTGACTTAGTGATTTATTATGGTGTACCACGGAACAGGAAAAACAAGTGGAAGTGCCCACGCAGCTATCCGGCGCGTGTCACAATGCGGGAAAAAAAAAATAATAACTTCCTTCGTCAGTTGTAATAAGTCTTAATTTTGTATGACCAACAAATAAGCTTTTCGTCAAAATTGAATTTATTTTTCATACATAATTAAGACTTATTACAACTGATAAAGGTTGTTATTATTTTACATATTTTTCGGCATAATTGTGACACACCCCGGATAGCTGCGTGGGCACTTCCACTTGTTTTGTCTATTCTGTGTGGTGTACGATTAAAGTCCTACGCCTGTGCCCCAGAAGTGGGGACATTAAAAGGCTAATGATCATGATGAAGTTTGAATGTCCTCTGACAAAAATTTAAATCCTCTGCCATTCCGTACCGGTGTGCTTTGGCCTTAATTAAGAGTCAGTAACTCACCAGACTTGACAATCTCCGACATCGTCTCGAAGTCCAGGATGCTGTTGATGGGCAGCATGAAGCAGTCCTTCAGCTTGGTCATGACATCGCTGACCTTCTTTTTGCGAAGGTCCAGGGCGCCGGAGATGATGTTCACTTCTTCTCTGTCCAGGTCGTTCACGTGGTCTGTTACCTGTAAGGGGTTCGAGGGTTAATTCAGTGTTTAAGGCCGAGACATGACCTAAAGCGCGGTCGCTCTCGGACTGCATAGAAAAGAAAGAGATGCACTAAGACAATGCTCGCATTTTTTTTGCAAAATATGAATTATTTTATCGATTTACTAATATGGTATAATAAATAATTTTGATGCATTAAAGTTGCATTAAATTATATTTTACATTCTCATCTCAGCCGCATGCAACTGCTTTTCATTCATCCTTTTTGTGGCCAAACATTCTGAACCATACAAGACAGCCGGTCTGACCATTGTTTTATAAATTTTCCCCTTAAGTTTAAGAGGAATGCAGGAGTCGCAGATAGTCCCGGTGACCTGCCGCCATTTCATCCATCCAGTGTTAATTCGGTGCTTAACAGTCCGATCTATTTCACCATCGATTTGCACGAGTGAACCGAGATACCGAAAATCGGAGCAGAATCTGACTGATCTCAATAATATAAAAAATTATAAGGAGTACATACCCTGACAAGCTCCTTTAGACGCTCTCTGTTGTAGTGCGTGCCGATCTCTTCACCTAAGAAGTAATCGAGCAGCTTGCTTGTCGGCCAGGCTAGAGGGGCACAGATACCCATCACGATCTGGAAGAGAAAACTTATACTTGTAGTGAACGTTAAGGCAAGTTGCTTATATATTAGGGTGTTGCATACCAATTGGGATAATATTATATCCTAACACGATCTGAAATTCCCAAATAATAATAATAATTCATTTATTTTTCAGACAGAGTCCAAAAAAAAAGAAAGTATTTGTGGCAAAAGCCCCAGAAACATTGCCACGTTGGATGGGAATGCTGAACAATGTTGAGCGGAAATATATCCTTTATTTACGTTAAGGTGAAAGCTCCAGGGTAGCCTGCGAAATTCAAATTTTCTTACGTTTTTTGCAATTTGCAGGTCAGTGTCAGGTATCTTGGTCAAAATTTGATTCGCGGCCGTAGCAAGTACGTATTTACAGAACTGTAATCATTAAAATCATCAATACAACTCTTACAGTTACAATTAATGCCAAATGTCATGATTGCATGAAATTCTTACATTTGGCATCAATTCCAACTGAGAAAGTTGTATTGATGATTTTAATGATAATAATTCTATGAATACATACTTGCTACGGCCGCGAATTAAATTTTGACCAAGATACAACCTGACACTGACAAACAAATTGTAAAAAACGTAAGAAAATTTTAATTTCGCGGGCTACCCTGGCGCATCCACCTTAATATATCTAACCTAAGTATATCATTTCCACTGAAAATCCAAAACCATGTAAAGGCAGGCAGACAAGCGCGACAGTCAATGCGTCAACAATTTTTCACAGAAATTATCTACGGATTGCCGCATCGTCGGCTCGCGCCTGTCTGCCGGCCTAAATGTAATTAAAATCAACTAACCTTCATGATCCAGATACTCTTAGCACCAACAAACAGTCCATGCCTAGCGCAGACAGCCTGGGGCGTGATCTCAGCAATGAACACAATAGCCAACGTAGAGCCTATAACAGCGACCAATCCAGAAGTCAAATCATCCAGGATCACAGTAAAGGTACTGTTGACAGCTACGTTACTGAGTAAAATGGTGCAGAGGAGGTAGTTTCCGTGTGATCTGACCGGCATGATAGCTCTGGCGTACTTTCTTTCCTTCTCAGTTCCAGTGTTAGCGATGATCTTCAACTCAGTCCTGTCCAAAGCCATCAAACCTAAGTTCAGACCGGAGAATAATGAAGCCAGCAACAATAGGACTATAATAAGGACGATGGAAGCCCATAGCGGGAGGAGCTTGTTGTGTGTGGCTAAAGTCTTCCATTTTTCAGGACCCTGGTGGAGGAAATGATCTTTGTCGGAGTTTCGGGCGCAGATGTAGAATCTGTAGTCGTCTAATGGAGGCGGGGCGATCATGTAGAGCAGGGCTGAGTCGGACTCCGCGTAGGATACCTGTGTAGAGAAAATTGGTTAGTTTTGGGTCGATAACAGGGCTTTTTAGGGTTCCGAAAGTCCGGATGAAAAAATGGTACCCTTATAGGATCACTAGGTGTGTCTGTCTGTCTGTTCGTCTGTCACAGGCAATTTGCTCCGAATCTGCTGGACCGATAGAGTTGAAATTTGGTACACACATGAATATCTGTGACCCAAACAAGGACGTGTACCCTAAATAAATTCATTTGGAATATGGTCACTTTGGGGTGAAACTCGGAAAATTAAAAATGTTTTTCAAACTGTATCAAATGAAAAGGCACATTGAGAGGGTTACGAATTTATTTTTTTCATATTTTTAAAATATATATAATTTTGAAGTTATTTAAAGAAAATAGATGAAAAATTACCCTTCCCCGCCTTATCTCCGAAACTACTAGGCCTAAAATTTTGAAAAAAAAAAAAAAACGGAGGGTAGTTCTTTACTTATAGATTACAGGAAAACCTATAAGAAATATACAGTTTAAAAAAAACCTGGGAAAAAAAAACATGATTTGTCCGGAACCCTTTGCGTGCGAGTCCAACTCACTCTTGGCCAGTTTTTTTAATCTTGCCCCACACTAGGATTACTTCGTACTCTACGGTGTACTGTATCGTGAGCGCGTTTACAAACATATAAACTCACAGACACCCAGACCCGGTACAACTATCTGTAGGTCATACAAATATTTGTTCAGTGCAGGAATCGAACCCGCGATACGCAGCGCAACGGCCAGTCTCTCCACCAACTGTGCAACTGTCAATTACTAATGGCCGATTTCACCATTCGCTCTATAAACTAAGTTTTACTGAACTAAGCTTAGCGTAAAAAATAAAAAACCATAAAAAAGATTATATTGAGTTAACCTTAACAGATTGATATATGCTGTCGCGGACTTTTTTTTAGAACTTTAAAAGGAGAACAATTCCGTCATATATAATTTTTGCATAACTTTAACCGTTTACGCAGCCCACGCAACTGAAGCTCTCAAAAGGATTTTTGTTGCCCGTTTTTGCCACATTTTTCATTGATGCTTCGCTCCTGTTGGTCGCAGCGTGATGTTGTATAGCCTATAGCCTTCCTCGATAAATGGACTATTCAACACAAAAATAATTTTTCTTACTTTACTGAGATTAGCAAACAAACAAACAAACTCTTCAGCTTTATGACAGCGGCTAAAGGCGTTTAAGCGAGCTTAAACGTCGAAAACTGGGCGTTTAGAATTGGTGAAATCGGCCCTAAGTTAACAATTAGTAATTGCTCTGAAGCTGTTTCTAATCCACTCGACAATCAATTAGTTATCGTAGCCACGTCTGAAGTATTGTCCGCAGTATGTAATGGCACAAAGAAACCGCCAAATATCGGCATTCGATGTGTGTGTGGTGATAGATTGTTAAGGCGCTAGTAACTGCCAATAACCTTGAGTAACGCGACGTACGCCCACCCAGTAATAGGACTCGCTCATCAAGGAACGCTGTCCGAAATTAGACGCATTATTAATTTACTATACATAAAAGAACAGGTATTAAACTAAAACACTTAAGACTAAATTATAAATAATTAAATGATCTTTAAAATGATGAAGGTTTCATAAAAATACGCTTTATAGTTTTTGTGTGATTTTCAATTTTTTATCCGCATTAGACATAACTTTACAAATTAATTACACTATGTTATAAAAATATAATTTCAAATATTCACATGTCAAATTACGACGGAAATTGTCTAGAGTAACATACATTTTTTTCAAAGAAATAAGACTAGTCGTTTAGACGTGATGTTCAATTAAAAACCATTAAAAGTCGTATAACTGCGCCTTAAGTGGATATGCAACAGCGTCAGAGCAATTACTTGTTGTTATCTCAGTAATTGGTCTGTTACCAAACACCGGTCTAGCTAGAGACACAATACAAAATACAACCGAAGAATTTATACGTTTTATCCCTGAATGGACCGGGATATCTGATTTTTTGGCCGTTAGGATCAACTGTGGGTGTTTAAGCAATAAGGTTCCAGCCCCCCCTAGCCATATTACATTTCTATTATCGTTTACGCTAACGCTTAGAACAAAATGTATGGCAATGACATTACCTGCGATAAGTCACGAGACACTTATCTACGCTTATTTTTAAAGTAACTAAGCCTTAGACAAAATACTTTTCTGTTAACGTTAACGCTAACGCTTCGTGCAAAATGTATGGCAAAGACATTACTGGGTGTGAGTCACGTGACAGTTCTCTGTCTAACGCTTCGTGCAAAATACCGTAGCCATACATTTTGCACGAAGGGTTAACGTTAACAGAAAAGTATTTTGTCTAACCCCCCAGGCCCCTTAGACAAAATAGATTTCTGTTAACGTTAACGCTAACGGTTCGTGCAAAATGTATGGCAAAGACATTACCTGCGGAGAGAACCTTCACGTGACTCACGCCCAGTAATGTCGTTGCCATACAATTTGCACGAAGCGTTAGCGTTAACGTTAACAGAACTGTATTTTGGCTAAGGGGGCAGTTCTCAGCATTTAGTTTCCGCGATATTATACGCAGTTTTGTAAAGTTGTGCGAAAAATTGCATTCCGCGATATTAATTGATTATTAATTAATGCTCCAATAGCTACAAGTTTATGTATTGTAAATGACTTTATATTATATGTGTGTGTGTTTACTTTTGTTTGTTTTATTTTTTGCTTTTGGTAGTGTATGGGTCAAGTACACAAAAATATCGCTGGATGTCCTACGAATACAGTATAATAATGCGTTTAGGATTCTGTTGAGACTGCCTCGATACTTAATTCTTTATTGTACACCAAAAATTTCACATAGTACTTAGTGGTTACACAATGCATGTACAAAGGCGAGCTTAACTCAATGTTGAGTTTTCTCCCAGCAAACCTTTGAGTGATAGAAAGAGATCACATTTGAGGGTAGGTAGGATCCAGTGCACAAAACATATAAACCTACATAAATAATTCCAAATATATATTATACCTACATACTAATAAATACCAATATATACTAATATTATATCAATTTGAAAGGAAGTTAGTGCTCTTTGATTTTCTTCTTGAAGACATCTAGAGAAGGACGATACTGCAGTGCCTCAATAATGTTTACTTGTAAGGACGGTTTTTTTTAACGAGATTTTGCGTAAAAAACAGCATCACTGCTGAGGAGTGAGGGACAGTCGAAACAGTATCCTAAAACGGTAGCGGAGTATGTCTGCCGATGATGAAACATTTTATACAGAGAATTAATGGTAGGTACTAACACTATATGGACTGCTGTCCGAAATAAACGATAAAAAAAAAACTGAAATCAAAGCATGTAAAAAACTTTTTTACAAAAAAATAGAACCGACTTTGCACTTTTATTGGAATTCGGTTCTATTTTTTTGTAAAAAAGTTTTTTATTTTTCACTTTTTACTTGTGGCTCCACATTAATATAAAAAAAATCATAGACACGATCGCAGCAATCTCGGTTGATTTGCTGTCAATTTTTGAAGAGTTCCGTTGTTGTCTCCGAAATCCATCATCAGATCTATATGAAATTTAAATGGGACCATTTCGGAACAAACCTCTTTCGAAAGAAAAAAAGAAATTTGCAAATCCGTCAACATATGACGGAGTTATGCCCGGACATACATAAAAAACAAAAAAAAATACAAACATCCGAATTGATAACCTCCTTCTTTTTGAAGTCGGTTAAAAAAGAATGTGCCAGTTTTTTAATATTTTTTAAATTGACTATTCTAGTTAACGAATTTAGTCATAACTCAATACCCCACTACTGGAGCCTTTTTGCCTGGACGCCCACAATGAAGTTTTTACTAGTTTACACTTCCCACTGCTGGGCAAAAGCCTCCCCCAAATCCTTCCAGGAACTACTAAACTATTTAAAAAAAACCAGCCAAGTGTGAGTCGGGCTCGCGCATGAAGGGTTCCGTACCATCGTACAAGATTATATGCGTTTTTTTTTGGGGGGTGGGAAATCATCCTATGACTTCTCCCGCTCTGGGTGGAGCGGAAGGGCGTGTCAGACTCTTACTGACTAAAACCCACCCCTGTTCCTCCCTGCCTCGAGTGCCCAGGGGGGAGGTAACTCTTTCGAATTTATCCTCCACCCCCGGGCAGAAGATTATATGCGTTTACTTGTAGCCATTATTAAGATCAAGCAAAAAAAAAACGCGTTTCTAGTAGGGGAGCCCCCAGTAATTCTTAATTTATTTTTATTATTTGTTGTTATAGCGGCAACAGAAATACATATTCTGTGAAAATTTCAACTGTCTACCTATTACGGATCATGAGATCCGCTGACCGACAGACGGACGGACAGCGGAGGCTTAGTAATAGGGTCCCGTTGGTTACCTTTCGGGTACAGAACCCTAAAAAGGTAAAATTAATTGTTCTTAGTAGGTAAGCTGTAGAGTCCTATTCCAATTGTGAAAATTGTTTCTCTAATAAAAATAGTATCCGCAGGTTCAGTTTCTGTTCGGCAAGTTTCTTGAAAGCTAGGACAAAACCTAGCTTTTTGAAAGTTAGGGAACCATCGATTCGAACGAAGACCATGCATTACCATCAAACTAAAAATGTACGCAAAGTTTCAGTATAATCGGAAACCGAGAAGTGGGTCAAATTTAACTTCTAAGATTTGTTTGCATAGTATAAGTTTAGTTTGGACGAATTTTTCAATGCCCAATGAATACCTCTCCTTTTTATGACGCTTGTACGTTTTTTATTCTTTTAGCCTCTTTATCATATTACGTTATTTATTAGTTAAGTATATGCCTGTAGAGCCCGGCAACTCACTGGTGAGTTTCATTGACCGAAAACCGTTGAGCACTGAAACTCACCAGTGAGTTTTGCGATTCACTCGTTTAGTACCTCTATTATTACCAAAACGCAATGTATTTTATGCTATGGCAACATTTACACGCTTGGCCATAGACATTATTGGTCGTCTCATGTGCCCTCCGAGAAAAGTATATGCTGTCATAACTGAGAAAAATGTCAAACTAACACTTGAAATCCGGTTTGTCGTATGCGGGCGGGGCTTGAAGGATGTTTACGTTTGACGAATGGCGAGCTTCGGAGGTTTAATGTCTATGTTTAGTGATGTATTATTATTTTATGTCCTTCCATCTGTCAAAAAACAAAATGGGGTCTTACGTCAATTTTCCGCATCTGTCAACGAACAAAATTGGGTGTCATGTTACTGTCAAAGGTTTTGACGTATATTTGTTTATAAAAACTGTATCTATCCTGCTTAAACTTGCACAGAGTCTAGGAGACAGAACAAGAAAGATTATTGTCTCTGTGAGGTACTCTAATATGAACGAATGATGCGTAATGAACGCTACCCCAACGAGACCCTATCTGGCGTCTTGACAGATAGTTTTGTTCTCAAGTGTTTGTTTTGATTAGCCAATAACCAAATTAAGTTAAGGCGTAGTTATATGACATTGAATAGTTTTTAATTGAACATCACGTCTAAACGACTAGTTTTATTTCTTTAAAAAAAATATATGTTACTCTAGACAATTTCCGTCGTAATTTGATCTCAGAAAATTTGAAATTATATTTTTATAACATAGTGTAATTAATTTGTAAAGTTACGTCTAACGCGGATACAAAATTGAGAATCACGCAAAAACTATAAAGCGTATTTTTTATGAAACCTTCACCATTTTAAAGATCATTTAATTATTTATAATTTAGTCTCAGTGTTTTATTTTAATACATGTTCTTTTATGTGTAATAAATTAATAATGCGTCTAATTTCGGACAGCGCTCCTTGATGGGCGAGTCCTATTACTGGGTGGACGTATGACGCGTTACGTGAGCTCAGCACAGAACACGTAAGCTAACCACTCAAGGTCATTGGCAGCTAATAGCACCAAAAAAGAATTGTAAGTGTTAAAAAGAAGGAATAACTCACCTTGTATTCTCCATTCAGCAAATGATCACAAGTATTACCATAAAAAGCTGGCGTATGAGTGAAAGCAATGGTGGTATCATTTGTGAAGTTCTCGCCAAACAACCTCAGATAGAAATGTGTGTCTCGCAACACACTGGTGATCAGCTCATCGACAATCTTAGGCTCTTTATCGGACTCTTCAACTCGAAGACCCATCAGTTTTATGGGTCCTGGAGGTGGTAATACAACTCTAGGTCCTAGACTGGTCTCTGAGGTGTTTGTGGCTTCCACAGTTGCATTATCTGGCAGGCTATTGTTGACTGTAGGCACTACATCAGTGTTCACTTCTGCTCCAGGTGCTGCAGTATCGTTTTCGGCTTGTCGGCGGTATCTGCCCAGGGTTGGGATGTAAGGGTGTGGTTGGATGATGAGGTTCCCGAAGTCTTCATCTTCGAGTTCATTGTCGATTGGTCTGTAACAAAGAGATTGGGTGGTTGGTGATTGGTTGCTATAATAATAATAATATTTGGTGCCTCATTCCATCAAAACCGGTTAAGTGCGAGTCGAACTCACGCATGAAGGATTCCGACTTCCATATCATCGTACAAGATTATACACGTCTACTTGTTGCCATTCTTAAGATCGTGCCAAAAACGCCAAAAACACAAGTTTCTAGTCTGATGCAGTTGGTAGCATGAAATCAATAATTGAACTAAAATAACTGCCACCAACTGCATCAGACTGCTTGGAAAGTGACTTGTTTGAAACTTTTTAGTAGTTTGTACAGTCAGGTTTTTTGTACAACACTGACATACGCATTGTTTTTGCGTTAAATTACGCGTCACCATTGATTTAAATACTCGTGTTTGATTCGTCAAACGCTGCGTCGTTTGATTCCTCGAATGCCCTAAGTATTTTGTGAAAAAAAAAAAAATACTTAGTGTGTAATTACAATAATCGATCGATGGTAGAATGAATTAGTCGACGTCAATCGATAGTTTTTACTAGGTACACGACTCAAAATTAGTTTATATAAAAATTGATATTTTATGTATGTAAATAAGCTCATTACTCAAGACTTAAAAGGTTTATTTATTTTTTGCTTTTTAGTTCTTTTTCGTCGGTTAATTTTTTTGTTAAAAAGTTTTTTATTTCATGATTTTTTGTGGCTCGCATCATCTTTTAACACTCTGAGGCTAATTTCTAATTCTTCATCATTCCTCTTGCCACTGAGCTGATGATATAACAATCCTTCCATGAAGTTCCCAGGATATTGACCAGTTGAGGTTACCTCCAATATTGTAAAGACGTCTTTTCGTCAAAGCATATTAAGTGGTATTTGTCACTAAAACCAGTTTTTATATCTGACTTCTATTGTTTAGGAAAGGTATGGTTTCCATCATCAGCTAAGTTTCATGATGTGATGGTTCCTAAATGCAAATACCTGATTCAGTTATGAAAAGTAAACAGAAACAATATTCGTGCCCAATTTTCGAGGTTCTCTCTCAATTTTTTCAGGATCCCATGAGCAAATCCTGATATCCTTGACATGGGACAATCCTTGAGGTATACCCTATCTAAGAAAAAAAGAATCATCAAAATCGGTTCATAAATAACGGAGTGAGGGCCGAACATACATACAGAAACGCTAAACGTGCCCACAATTTTCGAGGTTTTCTCTCAATTTTGTCAGGATTCCATTGTCAGATCCTGATTTCCTTGACATGGGACCACCCTTGAGGTATACCCTATCTAACAAAAAAAGAATAATCAAAATCGGTTCATAAATGACGGAGTGAGGGCTGAACACACATACAGAAACGCTAAACGTGCCCACAATTTTCGAGGTTTTCTCTCAATTTTGTCAGGATTCCATTGTCAGATCCTGATTTCCTTGACATGGGACCACCCTTGAGGTGTACCCTATCTAACAAAAAAAGAATAATCAAAATCGGTTCATAAATGACGGAGTGAGGGCTGAACATACACAAAAAAAAAAAAAAACATATATACGGTCGAATTGAGAACCTCCTCCTTTTTTTTCGTCGGTTAAAAATAATTATAAGTCGTCTAATTGCGCCTTAACCAAAAACGGCCGTTTCTGACACTTTTGCCTACTACTTGGGATACGAAACATTTTGAGACCTGTTTTAACAACGTAAAAATGCTTTATCCTCTTTGTAACAAACGTGACGTTGGATTTTTTAATATTTATTTTCTGTGCTATGCTACGATTTTTTATTCAATGAGCCACTGGACCGTTAGTAGGGCCTTAATGAAGTTTTTTGATTTTGCCAATTGGTAATTCCATGAGGAACAAAGCTTGCATCATAGAAACGTCCTTGAGAGGTCCAATATTCGTGCTGAAAGCCGTTTGCAATGCTACCAACCAATAAATAAATATCAATTTCGATAGATTCGTGATTTTAACTAATAAAGGAATGGTGTAAGCCTGGTAGTACCAACATAATGTGCTTGTTTCTATGGTGTAAAGAGGAAACGAATTAAACTTACGACTTTATAGGGTAAAACAAAGTCGCCCGCCGCGTCTGTCTGTCTGTTTGTTCGCGATAAACTCTAAAACTACTGAATGGATTTTCATGCGGTTTACACCGATAAACAGAGTGATTAATGAGGAAGGTTTATGTATAATTTGTACTCGTGCGAAGCTGAGGCAGGTCGCTAATTAAAATACATAAAAATCTTTTTTACAAAAAATAGAACAGACTCCTAATTAAAACCTTCCTTGAAAAATATGCATTTGAATAACGAAAACCCCGTCCAAATCGGATCAGTAGTTTTCGAGAAAATCGTGAACAAACATACATACATACGGGTCGAATACAGAACCTCCTCCAGAGTCGGCGTGCCGCGGAGGGGTTATTGTAAGCTTGTTCGTGTGCAAAAAATGTATGAAGTGTGTATTGTTTTCATTGATTATAATCAGTTGGTAAGTACATAAAACAATTACTTTTGGCAGAATTGCTTTTATTGTATAAATATGACGACTTTTGTACGACAAACTGGGAAAAAAGTCGCTCACCCTACTTTCAACGTCGAATTAACAATAAATTACAAGGTAAAACTGTACTAAACCCTATAAAATCAGATAGCTCATTTCATGGTTTTAGAGCTACGATGCGTAATTTCTGAGATATCGCAGATTTAGTGAACGCGGGGAAATCGCAAAATTACCGGGCTCGATGGTGTGCAGATTATGCACAGTGACGTCATGTGGAGGGTACAATATGAGAGGAGTCGGTTAAAAAGAGGCGCCATTACGCAAATATTATTTATTTTAGGTAATCCAATTGACACCAAAGTTGAGGAAAACAATACAAATATAATCATTAACAACAATGTATAGACTGTGGAGTACATTCAAACAATATGATTCACACAATACTATCAATGTCAAGTCGTACGATTGGGGCCAGAATAAGTGGGGCAGTCAAGAGTTTGTTAGACAAGTGAGAGTATTTCTTGATTGAGTGCATAAGCACTTAAGGTGGATGCGCCAGGGTAGCCCGCGAAATTCAAATTTTCTTACGTTTTTTGCAGTTTGCAGGTCAGTGTCAGGTTGTATCTTGGTCGGTATTTGATTCGCGGCCGTAGCAAATATGTTTTTATAGAATTATAGTAAATAAAATCATCAATACAACTCTTTCAGTTAGAATTGATGCCAAATGTAAGTATTCCAGAAATCATGACATTTGGCATCAATTCCAACTATCTTGGGGTCGGCTTCCGGTCTAACCGGATGCAGCTGAGTACCAGTATTTTACATGGAGCGACTGCCTATCTGACCTCCACAACCCAGTTACTGGGTAATACGATACCCCTTGGTAAGACTGGTTGTCAGACTTTCGGGCTTCTGACGACCCGTAGCGACTGTCAAAGATCCACGATTGACAGCCGCGACCAACAGCTTAACGTGCTTCCCGAGGCAGCGAGGAGTCTCGGTATGTAAAGATGGTCTACCATCCATGGACCATCCCCGGCAATCGTAGCTTAAACTGATGGATCGACCCGTTTGGCTGTTATTACTTTAGCCACGAGCTCCACCAAATTAGTCGTATTAATAATTTTTATTGCAAATTAATAATACGACTAAAATAAATTTTATTTCCTTTGTATTGCAAACCAGATACTTTTTTATACTATTTTAATAAAAAATTAAGGAGTAAAATGGTTTCATCTCTACGATTTGGAGGTGATTTGGTGGGTTTTTTTTTCTTATTATGTGATAACGATAGAAAAATTATGGCTAAACCAAATTACGTATCATATTATGTAGATTAACTGTTTTTTCAGATGTAATTTATCTGTAAGTGCCGACGAAAAGCTGCTTTGGAACAGAGGCTGCGATTCTCCATACAAATGTATTCCCCTTTTTTCTTTCTGAATAATGCCTCTAGAGCAATCATTTTTTTTTCATAAAGTCAAGGTTTGCTGTAGGTGTCTACATATATCCTTTTTTTCAGCAAATAATAAGTAAAGAAAATAAGACCCTCTAACAATAGCAAAAAATGGCCCTATTTTTACCATCGTTATTAGAGGACTACCAGACAAATTCGAAAAGTTTTAGTATAAAACATTTAATAGGGACCTAAACATAGTCTTTCTTAAAATTTTGGTGCCAAAAATAATTGAATCGGCTCGGTTTTCGAATAAAGGGGAATACGAAACATCGATTTCGTTAAAAATTTTGTGATAAAATCAGTCTGAGCTGCAGCTGTCCCTATCGCACTCTACCGAGGCAGGTTTGAGGCAGCACGACGGCAATAGTTTCTTCAAATACCTATTTTGTAAATTCCTTGCAGGCCCTGTTCCCTCTCAAGACGCAGTTATACGACTTTTAGAGGTTTTGAATTGAACATCACGTCTTAAGGACTAGTTTTATGTCTTTGAAAAAAATATTTGTTACTCTAGACTATATTTGTCGTAATTTGATCTAAGAATATTTGAAATAATATGTTTAAAACATAGTGTAATTAATTTGTAAAGATATGTCTAACGCGGATAAAAAATTGAGAATCACGCAAAAACTATAAAGCGTATTTTTATGAAACCTTCACGATTTTAAAGTTCATTCAGTTATTTATAATTCAGTCTCAGCGTTTTAGTTTAAAACTTGTTGTTTTATGTGTAATAAATAAATAATGCGTCTAATTTCGGACAGCGGTCTTTGATGGGCGACTCCTATTACTGGGTGGACATACGACGCGTTACGTGAGCTCGGCGCAGAACACGCAAGCTAACCACTCAAGGTCGTTGGCAGCTAATAGCGCCTTAAACCGGAGACTTAAGAAGAAACAAAGTAGGATTATGAACGTAAGAAAAATATATGTACCTACTCATACACTTTGTTTTTGCAAGAGAGAAGCAGCTGTTGCATGTTTTCATTTTGTACAAAAACAAAAAATGTAAATAGTTTATCAATAACAAAGAAATGCTCTGATTTGTTACGGTATTCAGTTAAACTTATTTTTAATAGAATATAAACAAAACAGTTATATTTTTGAGATTTGTATGGAATTTAAAATACATTGTAGTTTGATATTTATGAGAGTTGTTTCTAGAAGTTTCTGTTATGATTACGTCAAAACTGATTATTAACCGACGAAAAAAAAGAGGAGAACCTTACAGTATTGACATAATTTGATTTCATTTCAAATCATTTTCGTACTTTCAATTAAGAACTTAAAGCGATAAACGTACTTACGAGCGCATTAATTGCATTTTGTGTTTTAACTAGAAATTTTAAAACTAAGTTAATAATGTTAGAAATAGTTACAACCCTGTTGTTTATCCAACTGCAACAGAAGTAGGTTCATGTTTTTAACCGACTTCAAAAAAGAAGGAGGTTATCAATTCGGATGTTTGTATATTTTTTATTCGGGCATAACTCCGTCATATATTGACGGATTTTCAAAATTATTTTTTTTGTTCGAAAGGAGTTTGTTCCGAAATGGTCACATTTATTTTTCATATAGATTTAATGATAAGTTCCGGCGACAGACAACGGAACTCTTCAAAAATTGACAGCAAATCAACCGCGATTGCTGCGATCGTATGTCTATGAATTGTTAACACAGTTTAATGGGGAACCACAACTAAAAAGTGAAAAATAAAAACTTTTTCACAAAAAAATAGAACCGACTTCCAAAAAAAGTGCAAAATAACTTTAATTTCGGAAGTCGGTGTCAAAAAACGAAGACACAAAACCGGAAACACCGACTTCCGAAATTAAAGTTATTTTGCAATGTTTTTGGAATTCGGTTCTATTTTTTAATAAAAAAGTTTTTATTAGTAATACGGACGGACTTACTCAGACGACAGAAGCATTAATGAAATACCTAATAAAGAAAGCCATAATGGCATTGCATGCTCCAAATATTAAATTTATGGGCCACCCAAATCTAAATAATAGTTCTGCGTCGCGGGACTATAAATCAAGCCATATTCATGATCATAGTCACCGATTTACGATCAATATATTACGGAAAATATATGTTTGATAGGCTCGCGTTTGACCACTATCTCACCTGATGGTAAGCGATGATGTGGTCGAAGATGGAGCACGCTTGCCTAGAAGTAACCTATTCACTCTTGACTTAAAGACTCCCAGGTTGTATCTAACAGGAAACACAGACTCCGGTAGAGAATTCCACTCTCTAGCTGTACGTGCAATGAATGTTTTCTCAAAACGCTTTGTGCGTATGGATGGGATGTCCACCATGAACCGGTGGCACTTCGCCGTACGTCTTGTGGTCCTTAGATGAAACGGGCTTGGCGGAATCAAATCATGCAATTCCGTCGCACACCAAAATGTAATCGATAGAAAACCGACAGGCTAGCAACTCGGCGTCTATGTTCAAGACTTATATAGCTATACTTTATATCTAGATAACTTTCTGTTTATTTCAACTGACCTCCAGTTATTGGGTAACACGATCCCAGGTTAAGGGTGCGTTTCCACTGAAGCTGGAATCGTCCAATCACAGTCGAGACGCGTGACGAGATGAGGATTTCAACCATTGTGATTGGTCGATCGGTCGGACGTCTCCGCTCCGCTCTGCTTCTTTGGAAACGCACCTTACGACTGGTGGTCAAATTTTGGAACTTCTGAATACCCGTGACGACTGTCAAAAATGTTTTTTTTTCGTTGTATTATCTTTAAAACTTTTTTATAAAAAAATAGAACCGACTTCCAAAAAAAGTCCTTCAATTTCGGAAGGCGGTGTTCCTGGTTTTGTATCTTCGTTATTTGACACCGACTTCCGAGATTGAAGTTATTTTGACTTTTTTTGGAAGTCGGTTCTATTTTTTTGTAGAAAAGTTTTTTATTTTTCACTTTTTAGTTGTGGTTCCCCATTAAACTTAAACAATTCATAGACATACGATTGCAGCAATCGCGGTTGATTTGCTGTCAATTTTTGAAGAGTTCTGTTGTCTGTCTCTGAAACCCATCATCAGATCTATATGAAATTTAAATGGGACCATTTCGGAACAAACCCCTTTCGAACAAAAAAAGAATTTTGCAAACCCGTCAATATACGACGGAGTTATGCCCGAACAAAAAAATACAAACATCCGTATTGATAACCTCCTTCTTTTTGAAGTCGGTTAAAAAGGTTCATGTTTGACCACTATCTCACCTGATGGTAAGCGATGATGTGGTCGAAAATAGAGCAAGCTTACATTGAAGTAACTTATTCACTCTTGACTTAAAGACTCCCAGGTTGTAGCTATCAGGAAACATAAGACTGAATATACAAATCTACAAAGTACAACCAGGACAACGGTTTAACATGCTTTCCGAGGCACGGCGGGCATTTGCTATGTAATAGATGGTCATCCATCACCCATCCACGGACCAACCTCGGCAAATGTTGCTTAATCTTGAAGATCCTGCTATTAGGCAGGAAAAATATAAAGCACGAAGGCGTTCAACTTTACAATAATCTACCGGCAGATATCAGGAACACATCTTGACCGTTTTGCGTGGATGTGACGCATATTTTCCCCCAGCTTTTCTTTTTTGTTGTGTTTCTCTGTCTTTTGCGTCATGTTTACCGTAAATAAACGTATTTTCTTTCTTTTCTTTCTATCATTTAACATATTTAAAACCAAACTCAAGCAGTACGTCACTAACAACACAAAACTATTATGTTAACGATATAAGCTAGTCTTACACACAATAATAATGTCGACACCGCACCTACCTACAGTAAGAAAACTAAAGAGCCTGCGGTCGAAACACGCCCCGACAGATGTCACCTTGGTGGTTTACAACCGTATAGATGGTGGTTTATGACCAAATTTTATTTCATCTCTGCCGGTCCCCAACCGCGTCCCGACAGAGATGACATTCGTGGTTTACAACCGTGTAGCTGGTGATTTATGATCAAATTTCATTCAGCTTTGCCGGTCACCTACCAAGGTCACCTCTGTCGGCGACGCGGTTAGCCATGTAGCAGGCGCTTAAACTGTTAGCTACTGAACTACACTTACCCTAGTTATGTATTTATGATCTTGTAGAATAAATAAAGAATCTTTAAACCCAAACAGATTATTTAGCTACGAGCCCCTCGCGTCGCGTTACTATGAACCATTGATATTAAAAGCTGTATTAATGACATTTTCCGATTTACGGTCAATCCATTACGAAGTTATGATGAGGATAATATTGCTAGTTTATATCTAGGCAATTTACTGGTAATTTATTCTTGATATGCGTGCGATAATGTGGTGAAGGAAAAACGAGAAAATTCCTGTAATTGAATATCTAAAATGCAACATATAGTGAGCTGTTTTTATTTCTTCTCTATATGAATAAATACGTGTGTCCTGCTATGAGATTAATACAAGTATGTTCGCAACCCATAGTTACACAGAAACAAGTCACCGTAGCCGAAATCGGCATGGGGTATACATAATAATTTACTATAGAGTCTACAAGCTCCTGAACCCCAGAAGTCCCGAAGACTTCTGGGGTTCAGGAGCTTGTAGACTTCACTCTCCAGCGAGAATGATGAGCAACCTGTATGTGTGCAGTGTTAGGAATTAAAGACAGGTGACATACTACGCAATTATATATTGAGCTACTGTCCTCTGCGGAGGACAATAGCTCAATATACAGTATCACTCCCAAAACCAAACATATTACTTCTTATTTAAATCTCTTATATTCCTCCTTTTTTGTCTTTATTGACATAATTCTTATTTTTATTTTTTTACTTAATTTATTGACATTTAATCACAAATCAAGGCCATGCCTTTTTTTATTTTGTATGATTCCTTATTGTTTTGCATTGTTTTATTCTTATACTATGCTATGAGTCTTGTTACTTGATAAATAAATAAATAATAATATGTTTGAATTACTTTTCAAACGTCGAACCCTCAAGACGGCACACCTTCACCAACGCCATTTGTTTTTTTTTTTTTTTTTAATGATAAAAACCGTCTAACTTATTGCAGGATTTTTCCAAAAGAAAATGTGGAGAGCACATTTTTTTCCAGTAGGAATTACTGGTTTTGAAGCAGTTTGTTAGTGTTGGGATGTGTATTTCAACCTTGAGAACCGAAAAATAATTAAAAAAAATACCCTGGTCATTAACAGGTTTTGTTCCGTCGCTCCTCAACAGCTATAAGGCCGTTATAAGGATTTAAAACTTGTTTTGCAAAAAAATTAACTGAAGCTGCCAAAGTGCCCAATATTCCTGGCCGCCACAACACAAATCGTCCGGCCAGCCACTATCAGTACAAATGAGGTCACCGCTCGTGTGTGCTACACTTCGGCTCTCCGACCGAGTAGGTAGTTTTGTGGCACTAATGACTTGGGAGCAAATAACACAAGTGTTAAGAGTAAGGATGGGTGACCCAAGGTTCAGTTTCCGATAAAAAAAACTGGTATCGGTTGGAGTTTTCGGTTTCGGTCAAAAAGTGGCTGAATATTCGACTTGATGGAACTAGCGTCTTTGAGCTAAAGGTTGTGATAGAGATGTAACAACTGAGGTCTCGTTCGTCTATGTGTGTATCCATCGTTTTATTAAGTTACTAGCTGCGCCCCGCGGTTTCACATAAAAAGAAGCCTATGTGTTAACTCAGGGTATAAGCTATCTACATACCAAATTTCATCCAAATCAGTCCAGCCGTTTGAGCGTGAATAAGTAACAAAAATACAAAAACACACTCAAAAACTTTCGCACCTATAATATTAGTGTGATTTAGAATTTTATGAAAGGCCTGAATTTTCGATGATCTGATATCTTTTTAACCGACTTCAAAAAGAAGGAGGTTATCAATTCGGATGCTTGTATTTTTTTTTATGCATTTTCGGGCATAACTCCGTCATATATGTATGTATAGACAGACGGATTTGCAAAATTCTTTTTTTCTTCGAAAGGGTATTCTGAAACGGTCCCATTGTCATTTCATCTGTATGATTTTTTTCATATACATAGATCTGATGATGAGTTTCGGAGACAGACAATGGAACTAAAAAGTGCAAATAACTTTAATTTCAGAAGTCGGTGTCAAAAAACGAAGACAGGAACCAGAAACACGACTTCCGAAATTAAAGCTATTTGCAAGCTTTTTTTTTGGAAGTCAGTTCTATTTTTTTGTCAAAAAAATTTTGTTACAAGGTGAGTTTCGGTTTGGGCTGATACTGCAAGAGGAATCGAATATTTTGTTACGGTTTCGGTCAGACACTATTATTAGGCCGCGCACACGAAGTCAGCGGGCGGCGGGGCAGCGGCGACGGCAGCGCGTTTCAATGCATAGATTTATACGGAACTGGCTTTGACGGCAGCGGCGCGTGGAGCGGCGTACGAGCGATGCCGGTGACTTGTCGCGCCGCCGCCGCCGCCCCGCGCCCGCTGACTTCGTGTCCGCGGCCTTAAGGATACTATGGATAAGTAGATAGATATCAACAGGGAGGGGTTAAATAACGAGAATCACTCGTTGGTGCCAGATTTCAAAACAATACAAATACGGAAAAGTAGCTATTTGTTCAGAAATACATCACTTTTATGCTTCCGTACATGAAGCGTAACCAGCGGAACACTATTACTAAGAATCCGCTGTTTGTCCATCCGTCCGTCTGTCTATCAGCGGACTGTTTCTCATTAACCGTAATAGGTAGACAGTTGACATTTTCACAATGATTTAAAAGAAATGCGATTTTGGCGGTCGATTCAAGGCCGATATTTAGACGACTTGGATTCACAAAAATTCACACTTATATTAATACTGAATTCATTACGAATTGAAGATAACGCTTAAATAAACACACATTATCATTTATTTACATTAAAACTTATATTATTAGCGCAAAATTTTTCTAAAGACCATTCTCTTACTTATCTTGAAGTATTATTTATCATTGCAAATATAAATAATACTTTAAAATCCATGTTATATAAATATTGTGACAGGCAGCTTAAGTGGCTAGACAATGACATAGTGCGATTAAAATACCGCATTGTAATCGGTTCGTCTATTTTTGAGATACGATATCACAAATGGACAGACTTTTGATGCCTGTTTGGGTCGAGGGTGGTAAGTGAAACAAGGGAGCCGGATCAATCTGCTGGCTTACTAACTACTTCAGTGTTACCCGGCTTCCCCAGAAGGAGTGTAATATTTTTAGTTGTTTTTGTCAGTCAAGTTTTTTGTTTTTTTATTCCCAGGTATGTTGAGGGCTACCCGGGCCTGCGGACGGCGAGCAGTGGGTAACTCGCCGTCCGATCAGCACCAGGCCCGTGAGTCGACGGCGCGTAGTGTGCCTCAAAGAAATTAGTGTCAGCCACCACCGACGGGGCCTATCGTGGCCGGTGCCTGCATACCTAGGGGTGGCGGATAAATTCTGAAAATGAGTTACCGCACCCCTGGGCACTCAGGCAGGGAAGGAACAAGGGTGGGTTTTAGTCAGTAAGAGTCTGACACTCCCTCCCGCTCCACCCAGAGCGGGAGAAGTCAGATGATTTCCCGCCCCACAAAAAAAAATCCCAGAAATATCCACGACATTACACTTTATGTAAATTATTTTATCACCACTGCTCTCAAAACGGCGAAGGAAAACATCGTGAGGAAATCGCCACATCCTAGAACCAAAACTTCGACGACATGCGACATCCTCTCACAGAGAGCCAGTGTCCCAGCAGTGGGAACATTACGTGATTCCCGAAGGATTAGGCAGAAGTGTACCTATAGTAAATATACCAATATTGGCTTGGCCAACGTTAAGCCGTTGGTCCCGGCTGTCAATCGTGGATCTTTGACAGTCATTACGGGTCGTCAGAAGACCGAAAGTCTAACATCCAGTCTTACCAAGGGGTATCGTATTACCCAGTAATTGGGTTGTGGAGGTCAGGTAGACAGTCGCTGCATGTAAAATACCCAGTTATGTTGGAGTCGACTTCTAGTCTAACCGGATGCAGCTGAGTACCAGTATTTTACATGGAGCGGTTGCCTATGTGACCTACAAAACCCAGTAAGAAACACGATACCCCTTGATAAGGATAGCGTCAGATTTTCTGGCTTCCGACAATCGTACAAAGCCGCTACAACTCCTCTTTTTGTGATGGTTAAAAAGACTGAAAATTGTGCGTACAGCTAAGGAGCGGAATTCCCTGCCGGGGTCTGTGTTTCCTGATAGCTACAACCTGAGGGTCTATAAGTCGAGAGTGAATTGGTTACTTCTAGGCAAGCGTGTTCCATCGTCGATAAATACAATTTTATTTTAAGAACCTCAATTGTTTCGGTTAACGATACCTATTTATAAAAATTTATCATCGCTTTCACATTTAAATGGCATTGTGAATTACTATCGTGCATACACACTAGGTATGCATGCGGGTTGCGAATTAATTTGAACGATTGATTAGCAGTATTAAATAACTTGCTTTTTACCTCCTCCGTCATATTTTGCAGACCTTGCATTTTTTAAAAGTTCTCAGTGTAGCTTTTATATCAGTGACAGAAGAATTTTGGAATCGAATCAGCACTTCCAGAAATTATCTATTACAAACTAAGTTGAGCTATTCGACTATTGACTAATGCTTGCACTTACTGGACAGGTCCACTCAAATATGTGTGGTTCTTTCTTCAAAAGACCATTACAGACACTAAGCTGCATGGTCCTCATATAGGATAATGTGAATGCGAGAACTATATATGTCGTTATATTCATGTAGATTTTTATGATTATCTGGCAGCTTGAGAATATTTGCGACCTACCCAAATGTCCTTTCTTTGGTATTGTTCGTCGGATGGTTAAGCTCCTCAAAGTTCTGAGTTGAGCTTCACGATAACTGACAAATGCTTGCACTGTCTGGACAGGTCCACTCGAATTTGCGTGTTGCTTTCCTCAAAAGCTCATCCCAGACATAAACGTACATGGTTCTCATGTGATTTGACCAGTACATATTGTATAGATTTGAACACTTTAAAAGAGACTTTGACCTCTGAGTTTGTTTCGGTGTTTCTTCTCAGGGTAGTCAGCTAGGAAACACCGGCCTCATCTAGCTAAAACGGACAAAACAAAAATTATGACGTGTTAAAAGTGTTGTTAAAACCTACTTACAAAAATAAAATCATTTATCATTTACATATCAAATACAGTCACACCTTTTTCCCATATGAGTAGACAGAACTATAGATCACAAACAAACACCGCCTCCCACGTGGAGGACCTAGTAAGAGTCACGGCAAATCGATAGATGCGAGACGCCTCGGACCGGTCGTTGTGGCGACACTTGGGAGAGGCCTATGTCCAGCAGTGGACGTCTTCTGACTGAAATGATGATGATGATCAAGTACATAAACAATTTTTTGACTAACATTCTCTTTCGTCACTAATATCAGTGGTGAAAACCAGACTTATGCACTCGTAAATTCCCAACACTTCAAAGAGCATTGATATCAGTCATGTGATATATCATACAAAATTGAACTGTTACATGTGATAATAACATAATACAGAGTGATAACAAAATTGAACTGTTACATGTGATAATAACATAATACAGAGTGTAACGGAAAGGAGTGGTCATACTCGTATTCTAAGAACCGGTTCTGCCCATGGAAATGAACAACTTTCTCTAAGATAAAATAGAAAATTCGCAAAAAATATTTGGACTTTCCATACAAAGTTATCATCAGCTGATCATAAGGAAGTTAAAAAAAAATGAGAATTTCCTCAGATTTTCTTGAAGAAAGTTGTTCATATTTTTTTGACTGGCCTGACTGACTGAAGAAAGTTGTTCATATTTTTTTGACTGGCCTGTTGGTCTAGTGGTTAGTGACCCTGACTGCTATGCCGGAGGTCGTGGGTTCGATTCCCACCCAGGACAAATGTTTGTGTAATGAGCACGATCATTTGTTCTGTGTCTGGATGTAATTTATCTATAATATGTATGTATTTAGAAATATATAAGTATGTTTATCAGTTGTCTAGTACCCATAACACAAGCTCTGCTTAGCTTGGGACTAGATGGCGTTGTGTGATAGTTGTGGAATATTATTATTATTATATCGATGGGCAGATGCAGTCCTTAAAATATGACCACTCCTTTCCGTTACACCCTGTATATATTGTGATGAGTCAGACGAGTGAATACGATTTTAAGGACTCCAAACGTACGATGCAAAAACGGGAACCTTATAGGACCACTCGTGTTTCTGTGTCTGCCCCTCTGTCACAGCCAATTTGCTACGAATCTACTTGACCGATTGAGTTGAAATTTGACACACAGACACGCTGTGTGACTAGGGTTGCCAACTTTTTTTACAAGAAATAAAGTATAATTAGGTCTGAGAAGAATATTAAACAGTATTTTAGAAAAATGAACAGTATTTTATTTATTTAATGTTTTAAATACATATTTTTTAGAGCTTCTCGCACAACTTATTAATTTACAGTCTTTTTTAAAAACTTCATATATTCCTCACCACAATTATAACCAAAATTAAAATAAATGAGGAGCTCATTTTTTAACTTAATAGTTGCTCTATTTCTATCCTCCCGCCACTTTGCATTCATGACTGAAAAAACTCTTTCAGTAAATGCTGAGGTGGCGGGAACAGAAAGTAGATATGAGACAATTTTAGTAATATTTTTAAATTCTTCTGAGGTGTTTATTAATAAATGGCTCCACAACAAGGTCCACAACACGAAACAAAGGACAAGTTCTCGATTAGAACGCACACACTCGCATGTCTGTGTCAGTCAGTGACAGTCTTGATGTCTTGATCTTGAATATTTGACATTGACAAATTCGTTCTGAAACTCCATTATTGTACTTTGTTTGTGGCTGCGCTGTACTGAGCGCCCTCTGACTAAATAAAAAATCTAACACTTATAATGTTAAGAATGTTGATTCTGAAAACAGTATTTTGTATACTTTATTTTTGTTCAACAGTAAAAAGTATAATGCAGTGAAAAACAGTATACTGTTTTTAACAGTATAGTTGGCAACCCTATGTGTGACCCAAACGTAAATAAATGAATTTGGAATATGGAGATAACTTTTGGAGTGCAAATTGTAAAATTAAAGAGTTTTTTGAACTGCCCTCCTAATCAGAAGGTCTAAGTAGCTAAATATAGCTAAACGTCTAATGAGCAGTAAATCTAATTAGCAAAATGTCCATGTAGCAAAACGACCAACTATCAGATGGTCTATACAGCAGAACATCTATTTAGCAAAAAGTTAATTTTAAGATTTAAAGTTAATTAAGAAAACAGATGAAAAATGACCACTTATCTCCCGAACTACAGTCTAAAACTTTGAAAAAAAAAAGTTACCTATAAAAGTTATAAATTACAGGAAAACCTATAAGTAGTCCATATTTTGTAAAAAAAAACATGTTAAAAAATACGATACGTTCAGAACACTATGAGTCCGAAATAAATGATTTATTATTTATTTATTTATTATGCGCGAGTTAGACCCGCATCTGATCACAACGGAAACCTACACTCAACTAACAACCAAATTCATTGAGCTCCTTATGTGAATTTGAGTGTCAAGTGTGGCACCGATCCGCTCACGCCAAGCATGTAGACATTGCCCTAAATGAGACTTACGAGTATCGGATAATAGGTACCTAAAACCGACTCCATTCAACAAACTCTACCCGCTATACCAGGTATCGCACCACCTGCCGTACGAAGGGATGTCGCATGCGCGGTGGAAAAAAGAACTGGAATCCGATTCCCGGCATCTCTACGACTCTACAAGTCCGGGTAGACTAAAAAGTCGCAAGAGTTTCATGAGAACGACACAAGCAATACACATCACAATCCCACCTTAGGAGAGAATTAAGCGGTGGGACGAGCGGTGCCCGCCACCACGTGACGTTCTTGGGCCCAAGGAGCATCTTGGCACATTTGGAAAGCACTGAGTCGATTGCGTACCCAAGTAGGCCGCTGCAAGTATAATTTGGCGAGGTGAGGGATCATCGATCCATCGCATACACAGTACGAGTGCGGTGCTCCTGAACAAACTATGTCTCATCTACAGGAGTGTCCCAAATGTGTTTTTGCCTGCACCCTCGATGATCTGAATAAAACCTCAGCGGCTATAAACGTGGCTACTTACTGGGCCCAAACAGTATAACCCTAATTGATCTACCACAACACGAAAAGAAGCCACACGCTCGCTGACAAATGCAATGCATCACTGACTGGGCAGGTCCACTAAAAATTACGTGGTTCTTTTCTCAAAAGACCATCTCAGACAGTTTCAATACAATAACGCATTCAGGGTGCTGATAGGGTTGCCCCGATACTGCAGCGCATCAGGGATGTATTGTAACAAGACAGCTTAAGCCTTGTTGGTTTTCAGTTCAGTAAGCCCTGGTGTTTTTAAAAAAAATCAGTTCCTATTTAGCTGCCGAGCCAGTATAAGCTCCTTATCATTGTAAATTTTCTGATTCTTCAGCAATATGACAGTTACCAGTTTTGTAAGAGTTACTAGAACAGTGAAGTCCAGCTTTTATAACCAGGCTGTTTCAGGCATGGTTCTGATAATAATACAATTTGTGTACTTAACATGGTCACAGTTTATGGTGTACGTACGATTAATGAATGCTTCATATAAAATCTAGCCTTCTGTGAATATTAAAACATACGTCTTAACTCGTCGTGTGTTTATCTTCATCCAACTACTCCTCCTACGGTCGTCCTCTACGGTACTCCTCATTTAACTCTCTACGTGTGACACCACTACTCCAACCTCAGCAACGTGACAGTATGCTGAAGCTCGCGTTGACTGCTTCTACACTGTGATGCGAAAGCGGTGCGCATCCCTGGTCAGTAGGGTGCGGGGCAGCACCAACAGAGTCCTGTCTATGGTAGCAAGCAGGCTAGATTGTGCTTTTGTGAACCGCTGCTGGTATCGGCTGGGCCTGTCACCTTGCAGCAGTGATGTCACATATGGGTTTCTGTGTTCAAGTTTTACTAACCTAATTTATAAGTGTATTGTTAATAACAATATGAGTCTTGTTACTCGAATTAAATGATAAAATTTAATTGTGATCCGTCTGACCGAGATAATGTCTGGATTTTAAGAGACTGTGACCTCCCGAGTTTTTTCTGGTGTTTCTTCTCAGAGTAGTCGGATAGGAAACACCGAACATAAGCATAATCGACCTATAATGTCCCCTCTGCTGGGGCAAAGGCCTCCTCTCTGTGAGAGGCTGTGGCCGGTAATCCACGCGGGCGCAATGCGGGTTGATTGGTGTAACTTGTCTTCGTAATCTTGAACTTCGTTAACTAAAAAGAAAACATTTATACAAAAATTTGAGCCGACTTCCAAAATAAAACAAAAATGTGGAAAATAACTTTAATTTCGGAAGTCGGTGTCTCTGGTTTTGTTTCTTCGTTTTTTGGCGTTCTAATTTTTTGCATAAAAAGTTTATTATTTTTCACTTTTTAATTATGGTTCCCCTTTAAATTGTGTAAACAATACATAGACAAGTCGCGAGTCATTTACTGTTACTTATTGAAGAGTTCTACTGTCTATTTCCGAAGTTCTTCATCAGATCCTAATGTATTAATATAGTAAATCATTCGCTGAAAAATATGCATTTGAATAACGAAAACCCCGTCCGAATCGGATCAGTAGTTATCGAGAAAATCGCGGACAAACTTACATACATACGGGTCGAATACAGAACCTCCATTTTTAATTGGGTTAAATAATTAAAATATTTATGTACTAAACATACCTGTCTATTTTAAGGTGAACATGACCCACTCTTACTAGAATTTTAAGTAGCACTGGCGATTGCCAAAAGACACTTTTAGACGAGATTCTAAATAAAAACGACAGTTTACATTTGAAGTATTTTAAGATAATATTCTGGGAGTTAAGGGTCTACTACCGGCCAAGTGGCGCCCTCATTGAATAAAAAGTCGTAGCATAGCCTAGAAAATAAATATTAAAGAATCCAACGTCACATTTGTTACAAATAAGATACAAGTATTTTAACGTTGTTAAAACAGGTCTCAGAATGTTTCGTATCCAAAGTAGTAGGCAAAAGTGTCTACTACTTCGGATACGAAACATTCTATGCTACGACTTTTTATTCAATGAGGGCGCCACTTGGCCGGTAGTACGGCCTTAAGAAGATATTCTGGGAGTTAAGTGATGTAATAATTTAGGCCACACGAAAGTCTGACGACTGGTCTACGCTGATTGGTCATCTACATTTTAGTCCCAGACTTCACGAAACCGTGGCTGATAAAGACCATAGAGTAAGATGATTCAAAATATTTATTTTTGGTACTTACGTCTTTTATTTCTAAGGGCAGAAGTAGTACCAATCACACTAATATTTATAAAACTGAAAGTTTGTATGTGTGTCTGTATGTTTGTTACTTCTTCACGCTCAAACGGCTGCACCAATTTGGATGAAATTTAGCTTATACCCTGGATTAACACATTGGCTTTTTATCCCGGTCTACGCGGGTGAAACCGCGGGGCGCAGCTAGTTTAAAATATGACCACCCATTTCCGTTATATTATTATTAACCTGTAAAGCCCCGAAACTCACCGGTGAGTCGGACCAAAAAAAAAAAAAAAATTACTGAGAATAAAAAAAAAAAAAAAAAATCGGCTGTCAACCCGGGTTGTCCTCGGGGTTTTAAAAAACATTTAAAAAAAAATTGTTTTTTTATGGTACAACCCCGCCAAACTATTCCCAAACCACTGTAACTTCTGTAAGCCAGAATATACAGTGGCGACCGCCAGAAAAAACGCCGAAATTGAAATACTTCTTCTTTCTATGAAAATGAACCACTTTATTGTATTTAGTAAACCTTAAGGTTGACTGGTAGACAATACTTGAGGCTTTAAGTCCGCCTCTGTACTTGTAACGTATAAAGGATAAATTAAAATATAATAATAAAGATAGTAAAAAAAAATTTTTTTTAACATTTTATACTTAAGAGGCCGTACACGAAATTTTGCCGATTTTGCTGATTTACGTGATTTTACAGTTAAAATAACGTATTTCTATAAGTTTTAATACATACAACATGAAAGATCATTTCAATTTTGATCTAATGTATGAGCTACTTTTTTATTTTTATTATAATAACGATTAATCGACCACAAACCGACGACGGTTTTGTGAATTTTTGCTGTAAGGGGTTTAGAATATCACATAATTAAGAATCGTTTTGACGTTTAAACGGTATGAAAAATTAGAATGTATTGTTGCAAAACTCGTCTAAATAATGTATGAATCACTTTTTACCACTTTTATATAAAAAATTTGAGTAAAAATATATTTAACTTGGTCAAATTTTAGAGAAAATGGGCAAAGAATTGCTTTTGATTTTGGCTATTTAAAACTATCGTTCATAAAATTAATACATAAAATTAATGCAACAATTTGTGCTGTGCATCAAGCGGAGAGTCCACGCATTGCCAAGGTAACGCATAGAAGGAAGACTGCGCCCCCTGCGGCTGTCACTCGTTTATTGACTATATATTTGGACATTTATTACTTTTGTTTATTTTTTTGGAATACGTGTAAGTGCAGTTTTTTTATTATAGTTCTTTAATATTTGGGTAAGTTTAATCAACTTATTTTATGTTTAACTAGCGACCCGCCCCAGCTTCGCTCGGGTACAAATTATATATATAAACCTTCCTCTTCAATCACTCTATCTATTAAAAAAAAACCGCATCAAAATCCGTTGCGTTTTTTTAAAGATTTAAGCATACATAGGGATATAGGGACAGAAAAAGCGACTTTGTTTTATACTATGTAGTGATGCCGGCTGTAGCGATGCCGGAACCTGTAGCAGTCAACCTGCCACATCGCTTGAGGTCCAACAGGTGAGATGTCCCAATTGCTCGCAGGCACGCTTTTTTAAAGGCGAACGGGGGCTGAGGATACACTATGGCAAGGTTCACAAACCACATAGTGTTCCTTTGTGCCCCCCAGCTACATCTACACCTCACGAACAGACCTTGTGGAAAACGCTCTCAAAATTTAAAAATTCAACACCAGTTTTAAAAAGAGTTCCTCGGGGTGCAAGACGATCCGTTGCTCTGAGTTTGGCACAATGCGTCCGTCTTGCGACCCAAGAGAACTCAGTAAGTGCCTGGGAGCAATTGCTCACCTTCCCCTACAGAATTCTGCACGTTCAAAAAGATTTGGCAACTAAAAAAACTTTAACAAATCAAAGAAAATTGTAATATTTCGACCATAATTTTAGATCCAAAATTACCACCATTTAATAACCGTTCACAGAAAAGCCTATGTTCGCATGTGGAATCGAAAATAAGTGAAGGTGACATTAGGGGAGCGGCCAGGCTATTATTCAGCAGTGATGTGGTGGCGCCTTACTCTCCAGAAACAATCTCAGCCTTGGAGAGTAAACATCCAGCGCCTGCGAATGATCTCACTTTCCCCGACCCCCCTGAGACCCCCGTTCCGGATTCATGTGTTTTTAACATTTCAGCCCCCCAATTGCTTGCTGCCGTGGGCTCCTTTCGAAGTGGTTCTGCCGGCGGCCTCGACGGCCTGACTCCGCAACACTTAAAGGACCTATTGAGTTCAGGCGCCGGGGATGCTGGTGAGTCGCTTTTGAAGGAGCTTGCGGCACTAGTCAACCTAATGCTCTCCGGCGGCGTGAACGATGCCGTCGTCGATGTCTTGTACGGGGCCAACCTATGTGCCCTGCGCAAGAAGGACGGCGGCATTCGTCCCATTGCCGTCGGGTGCACCTACAGGCGTATGGCAGCCAAAATTTGTTGTAAACTGTACAGTGACAGACTTACAAACAAATTCCAGCCCCTACAGCTTGGCTTTGGCTCCAGAGGGGGCTGTGAGGCTGCCGTACATGCACTATCTTCCTTTTTAAATTCTGAAAAGGGTGAGGTCATTCTCAAGGTTGACATTAAGAACGCTTTCAACTCTGTCAACAGGGACACTTTGTTGGCCGAGGCAAAAAAAGAACTACCCGAAATTTTCGGTTTTATTTGGCAATGTTACAGGCACCCTTCTAAATTATTATATAAAGAACAGCTTTTAGAATCTGCAGTTGGATGCCAGCAAGGTGACCCTCTCGGGCCAGTCATTTTCAGTTTGGCTATTCATCCAGTCATTCAACAACTAAATTCAAAATTTAACGTATGGTATTTGGATGATGGAACATTAGGAGGTGACGTCGATACCGTATTAAAAGACTTTCAATTCCTGAAGACTCATTTTCAATCCATCGGACTTGACCTTAACCACTCGAAGTGTGAAATTTTTCTTTGTGACAATACCGAAAGACAATCGACCCTTCATAAATTCAATACAATTGCACCAGAAATCAAAATTTTAGAAAAAAGTTCACTGCACCTCCTAGGTTCCCCTATTTTGGAAGAAAGTTTTTCTCCATTCATTGACGGAAAAATTAATCATTTTAATGATATTTCGGACAGACTCACAAAAATAAATTTACATTCGGCATTCACCCTAATTAGATATTGCTGTTTTGGACCAAATTTTATATATTTTCTCCGCTCTTCCCCTTTATGGAAGCATTCACATCTCCTGGACAAAATTGATGAAATTATTCGATGCACTCTTACAACCATTTTAAATGTGGCCTTGGATGACCGAGCGTGGCTGCAAACCACACTACCTATTCGTTTTGGTGGGCTCGGCATCCGCAAAATTTCTAGTATAAGCCTACCGGCGTTCCTGTCCTCGGTCCACAGCACTGAAAAGTTAACCAAAAGAATTTTGACTTCAACACTGGTTAACTGTGAAGTGCCGTGCTTGACCGACGCAATGAACACTTGGAAAATGGCTTGCCCGGACACGGCGTTGCCCGAGAACCCGTTCTCCCAGAGGCAGTGGGACGAGCCGCTCTGTAGTTTGGTACGGAATAATCTCTTAAATACGTCAACCAATACTGCTGAGCGTGCCCGCCTGCTGGCTGTGGGTGAATGGGAGTCGGGCCTCTGGCTACAGGCACTGCCGTCACCCAACATAGGTACTATGCTGAGTGACACCACCTTCCGGATCGCTACATGTCTGCGTCTGGGTGCTCCTTGCGGAGCTCCACATCGCTGCCAATGTGGTGAAGCAGTCGACCATCTCGGACACCATGGCCTATCCTGCAGTAGGAGCGCGGGTCGTATGGCACGGCACGCCAGCATTAACGACATCATCCGTCGGGCTCTTGTCACCGCCGGTGTGTCAGCCGTTTTAGAACCTCATGGCCTGGCACGTGACGATGGAAAGAGGCCCGACGGGATGACAATAATGCCTTGGAAGATGGGTAGGCCTTTGGTGTGGGATGCAACATGTGTCGACACCCTTGCGCCATCTCATCTTCTTAGCACGGCGGGCTGTGCTGGGGCGGCTGCTACAGGTGCAGAAAACCTCAAACGGCGCAAATATAACAACCTTATTGGGAGTTATATGTTTGAGCCGTTTGGGGTTGAAACACTAGGGCCATGGGGTCCGAGTGCTCATCGAGTTTTCCATGACATCAGCAAACTTTTAGTCGACTCTTCACGTGACCAGAGGGCTGGCCTTTTTTTCGGCCAACGAATCAGCATTGCCATTCAACGTGGCAATGCTGCCAGCGTTCTGGGCACTTTTCCCATTGACAGCGAGGTGGACGAATTTTTTGATGCCCAATGAGCTTTACCACTACCGGATTTTTTATGCCTCTTGTACATATTTTATTTATTAAGTTATTTATTAGTTTAATTAGCTATTTTAATTAGATATTATAATAAAACACATTCTTATGTATTTTGCAGTATTTGGCAACCAATGTGTTGAGTCAATATACAGAAAAAAATAAACTTCAGTTCACCATCAACCCATTTCTTGAGAAAAAAAAATAAAAAGCACAATAATTTAGCAATAAAAAATCTTTTAAAACAACCCTAATCTCGACTTATAATACGCAACGCAAGCTTCGAATCTAGTTCATTAATTAGATCATAATTGAAATGATCTTTCATGTTGTGCATTATAACTAATAGAAATGCATTATTTGAACTGTAAAATCAGATCTGTAAAATCACGTAAATCAGTGAAATCGACCAAAATTTCGTGTCCGTTTAACAAAAAAATGCATTGTCTAAAGGTGTATTTTCAGCTCAATCTGATACCAACAAATGGCCGAAAAATGGTATATACGAGTATATGGTGATTGTATTTTGTTTCTTCGTTATTTGACACCGACTTCTGAAATTAAAGTCAATCAATCTGCCTAGCCTATTCCCAACTATCTGAAATTAAAGTAATTTTCCAATTTTAAAAGTCGGTTGTATATTTTTTGGAAAAAAGTTTTTTATTTTTCACTTTTTAGTTGTTGTACTAAAACTAAATAATAAAGTTATTTATTTTTTGTTTATGATGATTTTTTCAAAAAGTGATGAGTCAATTTCGATAATATTTATATGGGACCACCTCTGAAGCCTACCAAACAAAAAAAGAATCGTCAAAATCAATTCACAAGTGGCGGAGAAATCGCGTAACAAACATACAAAATAAAAAATACATACGAATTGAGAACCTCCTCCTTTGTGCGAAGTGGGTTATATATAAAAAAGTAAAAAGTATAAATAATTTTACATTCAGGTACGCAAACTCAGGTGTTACAAACTATTCGCCGGCCCAACAATTAAGACAAATTGTTTGGCACAATACCAAAATGTGAAGTAAGTTACACCTGAAGTGTTAAATTAATTACATGTCGCGTCTCCTCGACTGACGGGGACCGTCTGTAGACTGCCAGAGACAGCCAGTACACGTGTACTAATGAACATGGGTGCATTGAAATAGCCTCACCTCTCGAGGTCTAGTGGTTTAAGGACCCATTAATATTAGTGTATTAATCTGTGGTGCTTGGCAACTGGTCTTATCCCTATTAAAAATTTCCCTTTGTGCCTATTGGTCTAGCTTTGTTCTGTTTCCTGCTTGATAAGGAGGGAAGCGGAAGTTATGTTTTTTTTTTTTACTCCTCCGCTGTTCTTTCCGGATCGATTTCGTTGCCCAAGACAGTTTAATCGTTTCGGCGGGACTCGTCGAACTTCGTCGCCTTGGCGTTTTTCTGGTGATCGCCTCTGTTGATTCTGGCAGTCAGGAGTTGCAGAGGTTGGGAATAGATTGGCGTGCTTGTCCCAAAAAAAAATTAAACAATATTCTGTAGCTCATGTGGTGGCAAAAACTTTTAACTAGACAGCAAAATTGAGGCCCAGAACGCGCTCCTCTATTTTAGGTTTCCGTACCCAAAGGGTAAAACGGGACCTATTACTAAGACTTCGTTGTCCTTCTGTCTATCCGCCCGTATGTCACCAGGCTGTATCTCATGAACCGTGATAGTAAGACAGTTGAAATTTTCACATACCAAAAAACAGAATAAAATAAATATTTAAGGGTGCTCCCATACAACATACATGATTTTTAAGCCGTTTTTATAGATGGCACTAGGCCGGTTTTTTTCGCCACTCCTCGAACAGATCCACTTCGAAGAACATCGACGAGTCTTTCCAGAAATGGTTCTAATTAACACAAAAACAACGTTTACAAGGCACTCGTTCTTAATTAAAAACTCATTCTATTAGCTTCAGATTCTTGCGTGACCATAAACATTGACCTTGGCTTAGAAGCTGACCATTTGGGCCAGCAGGGAGGAGTTTCCGTAACGACGAACCTTTTACTATTAAAGTTTATCTATGCTAATATGTTTTGTGGGCGGTTTGAGCAATCATTTTAGTTAAACCCCTGTGGAAAAAGTCGTTTACTGTGGTTTACCGTTTGATTTTGAAAAAGATTTGTGTTTAAAGAAACAGCGCACTTAGGTTATGCAAGCCACTGAAAACATAGTACCGCTATATTCTAAGATGATTCGAAGTGGAGTCAAGTTAAAGGACAAGACTTATAGGCCAGAATATAGAGAATATAGACCGAAGGTTATAATGGACAGTCTCCCAAAACACCCGCTCGTCGCCACTTCTTAGCTTCTGCCCGTGACTTCGTCTGCGTAGACATCCGAATTGGGTCCAGAGAGAAATGGAACATTTGTGAATTGTCACTGGTGGCTAGAATCATGAAGAACTAGAATTTCCTATATGCACGCGGACGGAATCGCTGACCAAAGCTAACCTAAGCACTAATGTTGCCACGACGAACTTATATCGGGTGTAAAAAGACAGTTTCCGAAGCCGAAAGCTACATTTATTCTACCTATTATTTGGATTTTTTTTTTCCACTAGACCCTATCTGGGAATTCATTGGTTCTGGAGATATTGAAGGTCAAAGTCGCAATTTTCTTTTTTTCACTTTTTTTACGAAAATTAATTGTTATTATTACTAAACTTTTTTCCAAACAAACATTACCTGAATTTTCGATTATTTTTCTCAAATTTTCGAAATTACGCATTTGCAGTAACAAAAACGCAATAAATGTCAAACGTATCTGACAAGGACTTACGCGGCTTAGAGCGAAGGGGCGGGGCTTAACTCCACTTGCCTAGGTTCGCGTTACTTTTTATTGCGCGCAATGCGCAATAAAATATAGTTTTTTTTTTAACTTAAAAATAAAAGTCGTTTCCCAGCAATAATTTTTGCGCAAAGCTACTTTGTTAGATGTACAGTATGCGTAGTTGACGGCTATGTGATGTGTCTTTTTACACCCTGTATAACTGGGTTACATTAGTTTTATATAAGTACCTAAGATTGATAGCAAGATTTTGAAGACTTGCTGAACGGTGCACCAGGATACAAGCCAGTAAGAAACTTCATTCACATTCGTAAAGTAATTTTTTTAGCACAGCACGTACTTGAAGCCATTAAGTTCCATGTAAAAACACATTCGAGTTTACACGCGTGTTGTCACCGTTGTTCTGCCTATTATGAATATCTTTGAGCCACCATGATAGTTTTATTTTTCCATAATTTCATGACCCATATCTATGGAAACAATAGGAAAGATTCATTCTGTTTCACTAGCTACCTAACTAAATAATTCACCAGATGTTTTTAGGGTTCCGCACCTCAAAAGGAAAAAACGGAACCCTTATAGGATCACTGTTGTCCGTCCGTCCGTCTCTCAAGACCCTTTATCTCGGGAACGCGTGTAGGTATGGAGTTGAAATTACTAACTAAACCATATACTTAGGTCTACAGTCCCTTGAAGCTGTGAAAAAATCAAACTTCTAAGTTAACGTAAACAAAAGGTACGGCGTTTATGCCGCAAAAAAACGTATATTTCGACACTCTCAAGGGAATCAAAATTTATAGAGTACTGCCCGCTGTCCTACAATCATGAAATTTGGCAAGAAGCAAGGTCTAATAACACAAATTAAGGGTAAAGAATGACTACCATACATTTCTAATAACATCACAAAAATAAGGTACAAGGAATTCGGGTCCAAATTTTAAAGTGAGGCGACCGTATCATGTGGGCATCGTATGAAAGGACCTCATTAGCACAAGCTCAAACATATTAATTATTTTAACCACGTCTAATTATCGAAAAATTAAAAATAAAAGTTTTCTGGCAAAAATTTTCGAAACTCAATTCCCGAACTATTTAGATACACGCAAGCTTGTACGGAACCCGCGGTGTGCGAGTTCGACTCGCACTTGGCCGGTTATTTTTAACTTTGATAGGGTTGCACTTGACCACTATCTCACCTGATGGCAAGTCAAAGTCAAAGTTTTATTTGCAGATAAATATGGTTACAAAAGTTCTTCCAATGCAGTATAATAGTAGCTTAACATATTTAATCATAACATAATGACATGCAAATTTTGGTATACAATTATATCATTTAAATTTGAACTGAAGGAATTCTTGTAAAGTATAGAAGGAATTCTCAATTAGCCAACTGCGTAAAGCCCTTCTGAAACGAACCATTGGGAGTTCTTTAATTTGGTTAGGAATCTTGTTATAAATCTGAATACACACAGGATAGCAACTTCGCCCATACAGTTTCGTATAAAGTCTAGGAATAATTAATCTATTAGGGTATCTAGTTTTGAACTTACATTTATCTCCTAGTTTTTCAAACATCTCAAGGGTGAGATTTGGTAAATTTACATATTTCCTCAATGTAAATACCAGTTAATATAAGTATTCTAAGTTTCTTAAACAGTGGTTTACAGGATGTAAGTGGGTCTACATTACAAATCGCACGTATGCACCTCTTTTGTGCGATGAAAGCTCTTCCGATATTCAAGGAGTTCCACTCCTTAGCTGTGTGTACACACAATGAATGTGTTCCCGAATCGTTTAGAGCGTGTGGTAGGGATCTCCACCATTTACCGGTATTCCCCGAAGGATGGGTCAGAGGTGCGCCTGTAGTCTCACAGAATGAGTCAGTTATGCTAAGCTCTATGGATCAAGCCTGTTGTCATCGAGCGGGTACAAATCCAGACACCCTGCGGATGGCGAGTAGTGGGTAGCTCGCCGTCTGATCAGGACCAGCCCTGTGACAAATATTACCTGTGAGTCGACGGCGCAGTCCACGCGCGCAGCGCAGCTCAGCAATACCTGACGGGGCCGATGCCTGCCGGGGGTCGTGGATAAATTCTTAACCCTTATAGTCCCGATGACAACCCGGGTTGTCATCGGGCTTCTTCGACAACCCGGATTTGTCCGCGGATCTTAAGAGGTAGGAGGCTGGTTTTTTTTTGTTTTCAAACTCAGTTGAGTTTCGGATCCTAAGAGGTTAAATTTTTTTCCAAGCAAACGTTAACCTTGGGTTGTCGAAGAAGCCCGGTGACTGCCCGGGTTGTCATCGGGACTTAGAGTTACCGCGGCGGAGTGAGTGCCAACTCAGGCAACTGAAGAAACAGGGGTGGGTTTTAGTCAGTACAAGTCTGACACGCCCTCCCGCTCCACCTAGAGCGGGAGAAGTCATTGGATGATTTCCCAACTCCAACGAAAAAAAACCGGCGAAGTGCGATTTGGACTCGCGCACGAAAGGTTCCGTACCATTATCTACAAAAATAGCAAAAAAAATCACGTTTCATTTATGGGAGCCCCCTTATATCTATTTTATTCTGTTTTTTAGTATTTGTTGTTATAGCGGCAACAGAAATGTACATCATCTGTGAAAATTTCAACTGTCCATCACGGTTCATGAGATACAGCCTGGTGACAGACGGACGGACAGCGGAGTCTTAGTAATAGGTACGTTTTACCATTTGGTACGGAACCCTAAAAAAGACTGCTACAAGTAGCGGCACGTAAGTCTAGCGCTGAACGATAATTGCTGCGCATGGGTGGGTGGCGCGCGGGGGCGCGCGGGGAACAGAATGCGACTGGAGAGCCAATCGGCGCTACGCACGCTCGCCCTTCATCCCGCTAGCCCCCTCAGGTACCTTAATTTTTACTTCTGCGCAATAACGGTCAGCGCTAAAGTTTCGTGCCGCTACTTGTACCGAGTAATTCCGATGACAAAAAAACCGGTAAATGGGTCAAGTTTAACTTCTAAGATTTTTTTAACGTAGTTAGTTACAAGTGAATCTAATAAAAGTGTTTAAAAATTCTCATGAAACACATGACTAAAGTAACGAAGGCCAAACGAAGATCTGTAAATGTCTCAGACAATTAACACCTTAGTTTTACTAGCAGAGCATCAAGGTTGATGTATTTTTGTTACAGAGTCGAATTTTTGGGAATAAACGTTACGTTTTGTTAGAGCAATGTCGTCTTTATCTTAGCGTTTCTTTGTTTTTGACGTGTTTATCTTTCAGGCCGTAAAAATAGGCACGACACATACATACATACACTCACGGCGTGGAGCGGACGCAATTCACCCGTGGAAGTAGGCAACCAATACAGGACTTCCACTGCAAAAGGAGTGTGTAAGGATGTACTGTTCTGCCTAGCCTTTTCCCAACTATCTTGGGGTCGGCTTCCAGTCTAACCGGATGCAGCTGAATACCAATATTTTACATGGAGCGACCGCCTATCTGACCTCCACAACCCAGTACCTGGGTAGTACGATACCCCTTGGTAAGACTGTTGTCAGCCTTTCGGGCTTCTGACGACCCGTAACGATTGTCAAAGATCCACTATTGACCCGGGACTAACGGCTTAACGTGCTTTCCGAGACACGGAGGAGTCTCGGTATGTAAAGATGGTCACCCATCCACGGACCAACACCGGCAAGCGCAGCTTAACCTAATGGATCGACCCGTGCGGCTTTTATTACTTTAACCACGAGCCCCTCTTATGTAAGGATGTACCTTAGAGTGTTATTACCTAAGGAACAGGGGTGGGTTTTAGTTAGTAAAAGTCTGACACGGCCTCCCGCTTCGCCAAGATTGCCCACCACCACAAAAAAGGGTGTTACTACACCACTCGATCAATCGTCGATCGATGCCATTGGTCGATGGAAGAATGCATTAGTCGACGTCGATCGATAGTTTCTATTACACTAATCAATCGATCGTCAATCGATGGTAGAATGTCGACGTCGATCGATAGTTTCTACTAGGTACACCAATCGATCAAGCGAGCGTCGATTGATGGTAGAATGGATTAGTCGACGTCGACCGATAGATTGTTTATCGATCGGTATCTGTCGATCAACCATAGATATTACACCAATCAAAGATTGGTGTAATAATACCTTTACACGCTCCTTCCTCTTGCTTCGTCTACGTTCAAGACACTATTATTCAAGCAGACTAATGGAGTTGGGGGTATGATGGCATCGATCGACGATCGATCGATTGGTGTAATAACACCTTTACACGCTCCGTCCTCTTGCTTCGTGTTCGTTCAAGACACTATTTTTCAAGCAGACTAATGGAGTTGGTGGTATAATGGCATCGATCGACGATCGATCGATTGGTGTAATAACACCCTTAGGGGGCGTTCATAAAATACGTGAGATGTTTAAGGGGGGAGGGGGTCGAGTCAAATCTCATCTAATCTTACGTTGGAGAAAGGGGGGGTCTCGGCAAATATCACGCAAATTTTTTTCTGACTGAAACAAAAAAAAATTATACTATTTTGGTCCATTTAATCCAGATTGTACATGCTTAAGATTTAATCTTAAGCGTAATCGTAATACGATTAAGATCATTCACTAATTCGTTCGAAAGAAAATAATTTCATTCATACCCAAGTGACGGTGGGCCTGACGAGACTCCGCGATGAGACCTGACTTGATGAGACTTGAGACCGCGCATGATTTTAGAGTAGATATTCTTTTTTTAATCACAGTGGTTACGATTTTAGTATTCTATTGTTAAATTTTTATTACACTTATAATTAAACTCTCAGCAATATTGATTACTAGTCTTAACTAGTCGTAAATAAAACCACGAAGCAATTTTTTTTTCTTTTTACAATAACAATCCAACGCGTTTACGTAAGAAACCCACATTTTGATAAATCTCACGTGAGATTGGGGGATGGGGGAGGGGGTTGAATAAAATCTCACGACATCTCACCGGGAGGGAGTGACAGGAAATTTAAAAAAACACCTCACGTAATTTATGGGCGTCCCCCTTACACGCTCCTTCCTTTTGCTTCGTGTACGTTCAAGACACTATATTTCAAGCAGACTAATGGAGTTGGTGGTATGATGGCATCGATCGGCAATCGACCGTTTGGTGTAATAACACTCTTACACGCTCCTTCCTCTTGCTTCATGTACGTTCAAGACACTATTTTTCAAGCAGACTATTTTTTTTAAATTCCTATCGTATATGTCCACTAAACGCTTGTCAAGACCAGTCGAATAAAACCTCATTCGTTAAAATCCATCCAGCCGTTTAGGCTAAGGCGAGACAAAGCAATAGTCATACGAACATACACACATACTCTCGAAAAACATAACCCTTCTTCTGGGACCGTCGGGTAAAAAAAAAGAAATGTTGCGCCTACCCCAAATAAATAGGAATAAGGTCAAGAGAATGATGAGACATGATAGTACTCCACCACAATGCTTCCCAAGTCTTGCCATATTAAATAGCGTTTCCACAAAGCATTTTTTTGACACCAGTTCAATTAATCATCTATGCCCCTAACTCTTCAACCATGACAAACAAAAACTTTTTACAAAAAAAATACAACCGACTTCCTTAAATAATACTAAAAAATGCAAAATAACTTTAATTTCGGAAGTCGGTGTTTCTAATTTGGTTTCTTCGTTATTTGACACCGACTTCCGAAATTAAAGTTATTTTGCATTTTTTAGTATTATTTAAGGAAGTCGGTTGTATTTTTTTTTGTAAAAACTTTTTTATTTTTCACTTTTTAGTTGTTTTACCCCATTCTAAAACTAAATTAATAGTAAAGTTATGCCCGAATTGATAGCCTCAAAAATAGGGAATTTGAACGTACTCGTAGTTGGTGAAATTAGGGTGTATCAGGGTGAACTGTACAAATCTGTATACCCCTTCAGAGTGCATCAGCGTGATGTAATGTTGTGAAGTGGTGAAAACAATGTACAGACATGCGATTGCAGCAATTCTGGAAGGTTTGCTATCATTTATTGAAGAGTTCCATTGTGTATCTCCGAAGTCCTTCATCAGATCTTCACCAAATTAAAATGGGACCAAATGTGAAGCGACAGCTTTCAAATAAAACAAAAATCTTGAAAATCGGTTCACGTTGTAAGAAGTTCTGAGGTAACACACATAAAAAAAAAAAAAAAAAAAATACAGTCGAATTGAGAACCTCCTCCTTTTTTTGAAGTCGGTTAAAAACTAATGGTTGAACCGAATGGCGACGGTAAAATCTAGTTCAGTCTGGTTAAATTGATTAGTGCCATACAACTGACAATGGAGGTCAAGGATTTTCGCAAATACAGATAGCATTTACAGACGGTTTTTCAGTAGAGTTAGAACTTCAGGATAACTCGTTTCATGGACGCTTGGATATTAAATTAAATCATACTATCTATTTAAAGGACGGTTCCTGGGTACAAAATTAATAATTTACTTCGTCCGTAACAAAATCGCGAGAATAAAAAACTTTTTACAAAAAAAATACAACCGACTTCCATAAATAAAACTAAAAAATGCAAAATAACTTTAATTTCGGAAGTCGGTGTTTCTAGTTTGGTTTCTTCGTTATTTGACACCGACTTCCGAAATTAAAGTTATTTTGCATTTTTTAGTTTTATTTATGGAAGTCGGTTGTATTTTTTTTGTAAAAAGTTTTTTATTTTTCACTTTTTAGTTGTTGTACCCCATTCTAAAACTAAATTGATGGTAAAGTTATGCCCGAATTGATAGCCCCAAAAATAGGGAATTTGAACATAGTTGGTGAAATTAAGGTGTATCAGGGTGAACTGTACAAATCTGTATACCCCTTCAGAGCGTGTCAGCATAATGTAATGTTGTGAAGTGGTAAAAACAATATACAGACATGCGATTGCAGCAATTCTGGAAGGTTTGCTATCATTTATTGAAGAGTTCCATTGTGTATCTCCGAAGATCTTCATCAGATCTTCACCAAATTAAAATGGGACCACATGTGAAGCAACAGCTTTCAAATAAAAAAAAAATCTTCAAAATCGGTTCACGTTGTCAAAAGTTATGAGGTAAAAAAAAAAAAAAAAAAAAATACAGTCGAATTGAGAACCTCCTCCTTTTTTTGAAGTCGGTTAAAAAAGTCGGTTCTATTTGTTTTGTAAAAATGTTTTTTAATTTTCTCTTTTTAGTTGTGGTTTCCCACCTCCCCATAAGTGACGCCCTCATTGAATAAAAATTCGTATCTTAGCATGGAAAATAAAGATTAAAGAATCCTATGTTGCGTTTGTTACACGTGATAAAAGGTATATTTACGTTGTTAAAACAGGACTCAAAGTGTTTCGTTTCCAAAGTAGTAAGCAAAAGAGTCATGCTTCCACAACGTAAAAATACCTTATCCTCTTTGTAACAAACGCAACATAGGATTCTTTAATCTTTAATTTCTACGCTTTGCTACGATTTTTTATTCAATGAGGGCGCCAGTTGGCGGTTATATATACGCCTTAAATTGTATTAACACTGACTGACATAAGATCGCAGCAATCGCAGTTGATTTGCTGTCATTTTTTGAAGAGTTCCGTTGTCTGTCTCCAAAACCCATCATCAGATCTATTATGATTTCTTACGCTCGCCCTGGTGACGCGCCGTGCAGATCTCACCTTAGATCCCTCCTCAAAACCCATCCTCATAAATCCAGTTACTATTCCTACTCTTTCTCTGTCCATGCAGTAAGATTGTGGAACTCGCTTCCGCCTAGCATTCGAGACTTGAAGTCAATTTCTCTCTTCAAAAATCGTGTTAAAGAGCACTACCTATCCTCTCTATTATAATAATGTTTATATATATGTATGTCATGTATCTATTTACAGTATTGGGTATATATTTATGTAAGTATACATATATATATTTACAATACATGTGTAGGTTTATTAGATACCTTAGTATAGGACATCTCGTATTCTTTTTTCTGTTTCTTACACACTTTTGTCTACATTTCTTTATCACTTCTCCTATCGCAGGTCTGCTGGTAGAAATTTCTTAAGAAATAAGCAGTTCCTTTATACTATATTTATAATTATGTCTATTGTTACTGTGTCTCTGTGTGTACATAAATGATTAAATAAATGAAATTTAAATGAGACCATTTCGAAAAAAACCCCTTCCAAACAAAAAAAGAATTTTGCAAATCCGTATTTAAATGACGAAGTTATATCTGAATATAAATTAAAAAATATATATATACAAACATCCGAACGGCTGCCCCATATTTATATTTGCTTATCTCGAATTATTTTTCGCGATTTTAGGGTTGGTCCCGCTCTGGGTGGAGCGGGAGGCGTGTCAGACTTTAACTGACTAAAACCCACCCTTATTCCTTCAGTTGCCTGTGCCAAGGGCCGCGGTAACTCTCTTTCGAATTTTTCCGGTATATTTTATTGTTTGTCCTGTGAGAATTCACAAATAAACTTTTGTTTCTATCTTTCTTTTTATGGGTAGATTATTACACACTACGAAAACAAAATTATCTTTAATTATTTATTGTACACCAAACAACTGACTTAGTACACACTACTGATTAAATAATTCATGTTCATGTACAAATTGGTTTCACCCAGCAAACAAAAATGATCGGTACTTAATTTAATGATATTCGAACATCTCAATATGACTTTACAATAATTATGTCCATAAAAAAAGGCCTGCCCGCCTGCCTAGCCTTTTCCCAACCATCTTGGGGTCGGCTTCCAGTCTAACCGGATGCAGTTGAATACCAGTATTTTACATGGAGCGACTGTCTATCTAACCTCCACAACCCAGCATACAGCATAAACGTAAAACCAAGTGCAGTCACTGCTCTCCGGAAAATCGATCCTCAATTCCGCACAAATACAATTTACCAGTGAGAATAAAAATAAAGAAAAAAAGTTCCAGAGCTGTCCAGTGAAACAAATTAATACGGTTGCATCTGGCCGTGTATTTAGGTCAAGGATTCCTGAGCAAATACGCGTTAGGGGAGCGGTTGGCTGGTTTCATATAGATAGATTGAGATTCCGTTCCTTTTGAACAACTCCCGGATTCGTGTTGAGTAGTAGGAGCACGACATGGTGTGTCAAATGGATAGTTTTGAAGTCTTATACCCGTTTTAAGTGACACTAGATTACACCTATTAAAGAAGATCCCAGAGCCGCAAGATTACTTATATCCTGATAAACAAAACAACTTTTGCACAAAAAATACAACCGACTTCCAAAAAAAGAAGATACACAAAAATTAAAAAATAACTTTAAGTTCGGAAGTAGTCGTTTGTATTTTATATCTTCGTTATTTTCTTTTTTGGAAGTCGCTAGTCGGTTGTATTTTTTTGTAAAAAAGTTTTTTATTTTTCACTTTTTAGCTGTAGTCAGTTGTACCCCCAGTGTTGCACCGACCCCAAGTAACATGGGATAAGGGCAGAAAGATGATGATCAGTTGCATCCCAGAACTTACATTAAAGGGGGCAGCTCTACAAGAAACGTGTTTTTTTTTTTGCTTTTCCTGCTCGATTTTAATAATGGCAACAAGTAGACGCGTATAATCTTGTACGATGGTATGGAACCCTACATGCGCGAGTTCAACTCGCACTTGACCGGTTTTTCAGGTACGGAACCCTAAAAAAATCAATTTCGCTCCTTTGCAAGCAGGAGACAGAACAAAGGTAACTCCTCTACTGAAGGATTATGTATGAGTCCCTTCACCCCAAGATCCAGACGTGTCCATTAAATGAATAATACTACGAGTTCTGTCAGCTCATTTGGGTCAGGGACTCAGGGCTTCGCACACAAATACGTGTTTGATTGGCAAGAAAGGGGTGCGGCGGGTGACATCATGTTGGATGACGTTTGTTCCTTTCTACTCTAGCTTCTGAAGTTTTCTTGGCTAAAGGGTCTTTAAAAGCAAATGTGTTTTAGGACACTTCCAAGACAAGGCGTCAGTGGCGCATCGCCGTACGTCTAATGGTCCGATGATGGAACGGACTTGGCGGAATTAAACTATGCAATTCCGACCCACACTCCCCGAAATATAACCGATATAGAATAGCAACTCGGCGTCGATGCTCTAGACTTTGTAACTTTGACTCGAGGAGTGCAACATTGCCGATGAATTTCAACCCTTACTTATAAAATGAATATGAGTACGAATACTATTGTCACATTTTTAATGATAATTAATTTTTCTCGGGTTGCATAGACCCATAGATCACCTTAACAAAAGTATACATATGCCTATGGGTAGGGGATATATTCTTAACAGAGTTACCGCACCCCTGGGCACTCAGGCAGGGAAGGAACAGGGGTGGGTTTTAGTCACTAAGAGTCTGACACACCATGTCATTGGATGATTTACCACACCGCCAAAAAAAAAACCTAAGTACACATATAACAGAAAGAGTTAGTAACACATCACGCACTCGTGTGGAATAGGTCCCCACCCAGAAAACCACCACCACCAGCACCAGAAAATGTATGAAAGAAACATAATTTGCTGGATGGTCCAATAGGGAATATGCATGAAAAAAATATTTGTTATCTAACCGGTTTATCGATGAATATACTAAAATAGAATACGAACAGTGAAAGCAGAATCAAAATTGATTGAAAATTAAACGAGATATAACAATTTTAAACAAATATGTCTGTCCTTCTCTCGAAAAGGCCGTTTTCTATGGCTATGGGCGTCATGTCCTTTGACGTCAAAGAACACGTCGGACTTCTCTTTCTAATTATCAACTTTAAAGCTTTTATAACTTCGTCGCTGATGATTATATTTTGAAAATTCCTTCTTAATTGTTCACTATAAGATAATAAATTTAAGTCTTCAATTGAATAAATAAAAAAACATCATGCATATTCCCAATTGTCACCTGTAGGCTTAATACAATAGGCCCCTGAAAACTTGCCAATGAATTTATGTTGCCCTTTCAAAATAATTATAATCCTCCCGACCGAATTTCGATTCACAGCGGCCAATCTCATCGGAGCTTAGTCAAGTACGCTGGAGATGTTATAGTGAACTAGCGCGTGGGCAAACACAGGTGCAAACTCAGTTCCTTGACTCTCATAGTCTTGTAGCGACATCTATGACGCTACATACGAATTAGAACAGCAAAATTCCTACATCGCGCAAGCAGAGTTCTCCGCGCGATTTGAACATATACAACAGCCCGAAATCAACTAAAGGGCAGTTGCCCGGACCAGACACAACACCCGTCTGGTCGGAGGATCCTCCCTTTTCAATGGAGGTTGTGGGACTTTACACTCTGTTCCGCACACCTCCACAGTCTGTTACACTGTACTGCCAGTATACCCTAGATATTCAGCTCTGATACTGCCTTGCTGACTGGCAAATATCTCAGCTATTCTTATTGCTAGTTCGTGGCAATACTACGGAAGATTTTTGTTTCATATTGCGAGATGCTAAACAGTTCTAGTCATATCGTGCCTTCGTAATAAAGCAAAAATAAACCGGTTAAGTGCAAGTTCGACTTGCTCATGAAGGGTTCCGTTTGATTTTTTAATTGGTAGTTATAGCGGCAATAGAAATACACACTGAAAATTTCAATTGTTTTCCTGTTATGGTTCATGACATACAGCCAGCTGACAGACAGACAGATGACGAACGGTCAGCGGAAGCTTAGTGTTAAGCCTCGTATTCATGGTAAACATTTGTTAAGCAACATGGTTGCATAAACATGTTGCCGAGTTGCTGTCAACATATTGCGGGCAACACTTGTGTTGCGGAGTTGATCACGCCATGTTGCAGAGTTGACGCCCGGCGAGCGAAAACATGAGTTTATCAACAAATGTTGACGTGTGTGGACGTGTTTGCACCTGATTATAAAAATGGCAGTCGCGTCATCACATCAGATGCAGAGAACACAACAACACTACTTCCTCGGGCAACATTTTAATGCAGACTGGCGTGTGTAGACAACCCATATTGATTTAAACAAAGTTTCCAGCAGCATTCTCGCCGTTCATCAATAACGTTGATCAACTGTTGCTAAACAAATGTTTATCATGAATACGAGGCTTTAGGATTCTGTTGGTTACCCTTCGGGTGTGGAACCCTAAAAATTATCAAGACCAGTTTCCACAAAGTTGCTAATAATTGTTTAGTTTAGTGAAGTGAACTCATTTGGTCAGTAACATGACGAAAGTTTGAGTAAGTTTGGCAAGAATAGTAGAGGAAAACCAAATAATTGATAATAGAGATCGAATACTTTGTCGCTATCCCCAAATAATAAAAACTTAATAGAACGATGTGTTGCTGGGGAGTTTGTTGTGTCACTTATTCTGCCCAGCTAAAGCACTAGGAAGTGGTGACGGGCGGGCGTTTTTGGGGGACCGTCTTTATGTAGAACTCTGACGTTCAAAAAGTGCTGGCTCTCAGCCTAGTTTGAATAAATGATTTTTGATTTTGAAATGAATTTCGATAATATTATTGGCCAATACTGTTCAGCAGATGTCTTCCTCTCTCTTATATCATAAACCAGAGAGATATTCGTGTCAGAAAAACGATGTTTGTACACGCAAAATAATATGAATAACGTAAATATTTCTCTTCCCACGCAGACATTAATCCTAAATGCGTGTATTTTTATATCCCACACTCGTCAGACGCGTGTTGGCGCTTTTGCTGCACGTGCCAAAGTGTGGAACTCGCTGCCCAGCGTCTGTTTCTTTCCACCGAACCCTTGAACAGTATCTTCTAGGCACGCTCGTTAAACGTAGACTTAAAAATGGATTAGGTCTACGAGATCGAGGTCAGAAGAAAAACAGAAAATTCTTCAAAACTCGTTTGTCCCATTTTCGTTCTAGCTTTGCAGTCTAATAAGCTATTTCCAATAACGACACGTAGGAATTGCTTTATATAGTTTAATTTCACCAAGCCTATTCCATCATCGGACAACAAAACGTACGGCGATGCGTCATCAGTACATGAAGGACAACAAAATATGGCGGCGCAAAAAAAAAATGAAATTAAATCTCTATTGATAAAATCCTTGTAACACCAATACTAATACAACGATTTTCAGCAAAAAACCCACGTATCTTCCACCACCTTCTTCCTGAGACCATAACTCAGCCCAGGGAGATGTGAAGAGTGACTCTGTCAGCCACCAGCCACCCATACGCACAAAACGTTTTGGGAACACATTCAGTGTGCGTATATACAGCTAAGGAGTGGAATTTTACAGCAGGGGCTGGGGTGTGTTTCTGGATAGCTACAACCTGGGGTCTGTGAATAGGTTACTTCTAGGCTAACATGCTCACCACACCATCGCATACTATCAGGTGAGATATTGCTCAAACGCGAGCCTTATCGACAAAATACCATCAAGTTTGAACGGAACAAGCTAAGTATTAAAAATCTTAAAAAAAGATAACTCCATACCAACAAAAACGACAATCTCAAACAACGGCTTAACAGGCAATAAAGCATAATTTTGCATTCATAAACATATTCAAAGTTTACGATGTAATAAACTTCCCGCCATTCGGCCATCTTGTTTTTTTTCACGTCATATGTAAATATGGCGCCCGGCATTCAGCCAAGCTGTTACATAACAAGATGTATTTTAAGTAGCCGGTAACTGATGGCATCATTTTGGGAGCAGTTAATGTTTAAGTATTGGTACGTATTCCGATGGATGGAGACTTTATTTGAAGATAGATTGCCAACCGTCACTCGATGTTCGTACTTTTCAAACAAGTTTATTTTCTAGTTGATCTTGTAGAGTTTCTACAGCAGTTCAATCATGTCTGAACTACAGAAGCGTGTTTATCAGTTTTTTTTTTCTTTTTTTTTTTGGGGGCGTGTTTTAAAATTTCAGTTAGTCTGACATGATTCCCCACCCAAAGAAAAGAAGAAAGGGGTTTTGGTGGAAGGTTTTTTAAGTACCTAGCGTTTTTCTTCGTTGAGCAAATATGTGGATTCTACAAGAGTTAGGGGGATACAGAATAATACCCCAAGCATCCAAACATTTGTACACTGGTCCGTCAGATCCGCTGTCAAAGTTGCTGACTAGGCGATCCAGTCGTGTTTTAAAATTGCAACGCCCCAAAAGCAACCATGTCTTACAATTCGGCGACTAACTGTTCTTATAGCGGGATAGCGTATATAAATCTAGTTAAAATTCTGCACGGCACAGTACTACGTAATGCCTACGCCGCGTCGTCGCGTTAAACATAGTTCATTTTTGCCCAATTTAATTACATAGGCAAAGTTCTTTGCCGTGATCGTGCTTCAAATCAAGTACGAGATTAGCTCAGGGGTTGGGTTTTGATAAATTCTTTGCTAGATGATTGCCCAGTTTCTGTGGTCCTCTCATAACCTCTCAATGGTTCAACTCGACCTCAATAAAGTAGAACTCGACTACATACTGTGAAATAGACAATATTTTAGCTTGTAGCAGATACATCTATGAATCTGAAGATCATTTTAATTATCTTTTCATTGACATATTTACCTTTACCAGTCTTTTTCTTTTTTTGCCGCTGGCACGCTGTTATATCCAATTTTGTTGGCCCAAAACTTCGTCACTTCCAAGGCGTCTTCGGTGACAGTGCAAAGGTAACCTTGGCTGCATGTAGGGCACAGAGGGCAGGGTAAGGGAGTGGAGGATAGTTTTGTGACACAGCTCTAGACACCCTAATATTGGTTGGTCTTTCTAGAGATTTAGATTGGCATAGTCTTTCAGCCTCAAAGATGTATGCACTAGACAAGAAACTATAAATTTTTTTTTACAAAAAAAACCGACTTCCAAAAAAGAAAATACACTAAAAATTAAAAAATTACTTTAATTTCGGAAGTCGGTGTTTGTATTTTATTTCTTCGTTATTTGACACCGACTTCCGAAATTAAAGTTCTCCTCGGGAGTATATTATTTCGGATAAAAAAAGAATTTTGAAAATCGGTCCACAACTGACAGAGAAATCGCTGAAAATGCATAAAAAAAAACATACATACAGTCGAACATAGAACCTCCTCCTTTTTTGAAGTCGTTTAAAAATAGGTTACCATATAGGCATCATTTGCGGTCGGAGTGATTTAGGCGTGTTCTAATTTAAATGAGGAAAATAAAAATATTGTCCAAAACCATGATTGCCCAGCACGTTATTAATAAATTGCTTTACACGAACACAAGATTTACCACAATTGTTTGTGGGTATATTATATTTTCTGACTACCCACAAAGCTTTCAATACAGAAATAAAAGGTGAGCAACTGCCCGATAGTTGTTGTCGAGCTCGGGCTATTGTATTAAGATAAAATCGGGCGGATAACTTTGATTGCGCGATGTAGGATTTGTGTGGCTTTCTGTAGTCGGTATGGCGGAATAAATTATGCTAAAATCAAATTATCCTGTGTAATTGTTATTTTGATCGCATTGTCACTAAGTAAATGTAGGTCATTACACTTTTTCGCCTCTGAATGTATTACTCATTCAGTTAATTCTATTATTACCGTGGGAGTAATCAGTTTTCCTCTTCAATGACGTGTTGTAACAAAAAACATTGCATGGGATGTGTTTAAATAACCACATTGTATTTACTGCTGATTCAAACTCAAAGCATTTATTTTAATTAAACCATTTACAGACATGTTTGTACTCTCGAGGTAGGTCAGTCATGGTACATAGATGATATTTGCACATTCCAAAGCGTAGATCTCCATGGAGAAGAACGTGCAAGGAACCCGATGGACACTCATTCAAATAAACCATGGCAGCTGAGAGAGATGACCAGCCTCCAACAATGAACGCTTCGCTAACGCTTAGTACAAAATGTATGGCGATGACATTTTGTGAAGTGTCACGTGACTTATCGTGCCATACATTTTGTACTAAGCGTTAGCGTAAACGATATTAGAAAAGTAATATGGTTGGGGGGGCTGGGGTTTTAGACAAAATAACTTTTATGTTAGCGTTCACGCCAAACGCTTAGTACAAAATGTACCTATGGCAAATGGCAATGACATTACCTGAGGAGAGAATTGTCACGGGACTTCTCCGCAGGTATCGGTCCACATTGTGGGAGGCCTTCCAAAGGTGCGTCTTCCGGTACTTGATCGCCACTCCAGAACTTTTCGGCCCCATCGACTATCTGTTTTGCGAGTAATGTGTGCCTACTGCCGCTGGGTTCGACATGGGCTATCAAAATTTCACGTGGTCAACCCCAAACATTTTAGGCTCCTGACAATCGTAAACCCTGATAAAACGTCACTTGGTCAAGTCTAGAGCCCGTAAAAGTCTTTAAAGCAAACTCTCCAGATACAGATCAGTAGAAAAACAGAAAACCTGTTCAGTTTGCGACTGCCAGTCTGCACTGCAAATGTGGTGCAGTTCCACAAACAATGCCACACTTGATATCATAGTCTCGTGTACTACAACTCCAGTAATTTCTCAGAAAAAGACATTATCGTGAGCCATGTGAGACAGCAGGCCATTATCGTGATAAAATACGGTTGGCAGCTAGACTGACTGTCTATCGTGCTCCGGACTTATTTTATTACTCAAGTATTAGATATTCGTGGAGGATCTCTGATGTTTAAACTTAAACTTTTGCACTTTGAGCCGTAAGATTACGTTTCCGTTAGAACTTTTAATGACTAGGCAAAAGGCAAATCGGTAGTATCACCCTCGGATGAACCTGTTGGGGTTTTTTCCAGGGCATTGTTAAATTGAGAGTTGAAATTGTATTGAGTGTGGTTTCAATTATATTGAGGCTTGTTCAAAGGTCAGTAGCAATAAAATTATTATAGTTATGTTTTATATTAATCCTCCGCTGTTCTTTTCTGATTCATTTCAATGCGGGACCTAAAACAGTTTAATCGTTTCTCTGGGACTCGTCGAGCTTCATTGTCTCGGCGTTTTTCTGGTGGTCGCCTCTGTTGATTCTGGCTAGAGTTGTGGTGGGATTGTTTGTTGTTGTATTTATATGTTGATTTAAAGTAATTATCATTATAATCCACCGTCGGACAGAGGCCTCTCGTTACTTCTACCAATCTTCACGGTCCCTAAACGTTTCAAGCCATTTTCTTCCTAAGGTAGCAACAATATCTTGCGGTAAATTTCGCCGATGGATGACCGACTTTTCTACTGCCAGCCACTTGGTCAAAGCCCTGTCCAACTGTCACCACCTTCAACCTTAGACTTTTTGACAATATTCGCTAATAGAATGTAACCTTGTCTAGGCCCTATGGTCGGTTTCAGTATGTTCCGGAGTTTCGACAAGAAGCTCAACTAGGTACTGCTCAACGTGGCAATGCTGCCAGTCTTCTGGGCACGTTTCCGGCTTACCTAGATGAGAGCGATGTAGGAGAGATGAAAGGAGTACTTCGACGCTTAAGTGTATTATGTTTTTTGTTTACTACTCGTATGTACGTTGTTAGGTTAGTTAATATTTCTGTTGAGGAATACCCAGCTTAGGCAGTGCAGCGCTGTGACCTCGTTGCGGCGGTCGGTACTGCGGGTAACCTCTCACTTCCAGACGTGGTTCAGTCCATGGTCAGAAGTGAGAGCATGTGAGACGCCGTTGCCTCCTTGTGCGAGGTAGTCATTGTGGTAAAAGAGGCAGCGGAAAGGGAAGGGAAGGGAATATAACCTCTCTTCCTATCCGTAGCAGACGCACCGGGTGCCGGAGGGCACGGTACAACCTCCGGCCGCCATAGGATGTGGCCTGCAGGTAACTAAAGACTTGGGGATTCTGTTACCTGAACAGACAAAGGCCCATGACGGTGCCGCGTCGTGTTCCGCCCGCGCCTCTCTAGAGGAATTGCGGCCGCAGAAGGTGACAATAATTTATGCGGGCCAATACCTAGCCGGGTGGACGTGATAAAATGCGCAAGCACTCCACCACCCCGGCCAAAGGTAAATGCAGAACACCGTGTGGTTTCAGTCTGTAAGAGTCTGACAGACCCCTGCTCCCACCCCGGGGCAGAAGAAATCCACCAGGTATTCCACACGTCAAAAAAATATTGTTAATATTTACGTCCTATTATATATCAGCAAGTGGCATTTCCTGGTGAATATCCCGAAATAAACTACTGCTAAATAAATACAAAAATGTAACATAAGATATCCTCACACAATATAAGCAGTAGCCATAAACCGTGACATATTTGCCGGAGATCGTTGTACAAACTGACACCAGCGATATCACACCGTTATCATTCATTTGTTTTAATGACTCATGTGATTCAGACATGAGTGAGTTGTAATCATTTGTAGTGACAGCGTGTGGTGTCGCACTAAGGGCAAAGGCCTCTTGAAGTGCAGCAGGTGTATTGGCTAACTCAGTTGACATTAATTTGATAGGCACTTTGCAGTACATTGCTGCCTTGCTCAGTGGACATCGATTATAATAGGCACTATGTAGTACATTGCTGCTTTGACTTATATGAAAGTGTACTACATAGGGCCTAGTATAATCGATGTCCACCGAGCAAGGCAGCAATGTAAAGCAAAGTGCCTGTCTAATTGATGTCAACTGAGTTAGCGAATATACCTGCAGGAACGAGCAAATAATTGGAACGCTTCTTTGATGCATGTGGGTGATCATCATAATCTACCAACCTTCTTCCTGTAGGGGGTTGGCTTCCAGTCTAACAGGCAGGCGTAAAAAGTGTGTGTGTACTCATGTACGCACATAAGAAGTTATACTTCTTTGGCGTAACAAGATAAAAAACCAAACTGTCACAAAGTTTACAAAAGGAAAACAATCATTCTTCATGAAACACAGACTATAGCTAACTTCAGGGTGTCGGTTTTTTGTGATGGTGTGCGCGCGCATCGTACTCTCATCATTTTTCCCTAACGCGCCAAAGAAGTATAACTTCAAAAAAAGTCTAATCAGGTGCATTTTAATACCAGTATTTAATAAGAAGCGACTGCCTATTTACTGAAAGTTGCTTGCACTGACTGGACAGGTAAACTCAAATATGTGTAGTTCTTTCTTCAAAAGACCATTACAGACACTAATCTGCATGGTCCTCAGCATATTGTGAATGTGAGAACTATGTAGGTCGATATATTCACGTAGATTTCATGATTGTCAGGCAGTTTGAGTACTTTTGCGGCCTACCCAAATGTCTTTACCTTGGTAATGTTCGTCGGTTCGTTGAGCTCCTTAAAGTTTTGATTTATGCTACACGATAACTGACAAATGTCTGTCTGGACAGGTCCACTCAAATCTGTGTGGTGCTTTCCTCAAAAGCTCATCTCAGCCATTAGCGTGCATGGTTCTCATATGATTTGACCAGTACATATTGTATGGATTAAAACACTTTAAAAGAGACTTTGACCTCTGAGTTTGTTTCGGTGTTTCTTCTCAGGGTAGTCAGTTATGAAAGACCGACCTCATCTAGCTTAAACTGACAAAAAACATTGACGTGTAAGTGTTATTAACCGACGAAAAAAAAGGAGGAGGTTCTCAATTCGACCGATGTTTTTTTTAACCTGTTTACAAAATAAATATCATATAATTTATCATTACCTCCACAACCTCGACAGACCTTGGCCACCGTATGTTGGTGATATCGTTCCTGCACTATTATTAGTTGTGTCAACGTTTTGGTAAATATTAGTCTTCGCGAGCGAGACCGGTAACAGCACCCATACCAAGCAATTTATGGCATAATTAAACATGCCACGTACTCTAAAGATGTTTTTCTTTATCAAGTCAGTGATGTTTATATGAAGTTGAAGACAGCATTCTGCTGCCCTCTCATCATCCTCATTTCAGTCGAAAGACGACCCCCAAGCTCAAGTGTCGCCACAACACCCGGTCCTATGCGTCTCGCCTTTTAGGTATCCGAAATTCCAGAGTCCACTTTTCCTTCTTCTGCATGTCGATGATCTATCTAGACTTTATGGGGCCAATAATTCGCTACTTGAGGGCACCGTAGAATTGGTAGCATTTGAGAGCGTATAAATCGCTTCGGCTGCAGGATTTGGGGCACATAGGGGAGGAAAGTAGGTGGGGCATAGTCTTTGATACAGTTCCACGTCCTTATCAAGCAGGATGCCGACGAGAGATAGGTTTAATAAATAACTAGCTGACCCGACAGACGTTGTCCTGACACGCGAACTGTCAAACTCGCTCAATTTTCTGCGCAACTTTCCTAATTTTTTAATTCATAAGAACCTTCTCCTGACAATAACAAACACAACAAAAAAGAATTAGCGAAATCGGTCCAGCCGTTCACGCGTGATGGGACCAAGGAAATAGGGATTCATTTTTATAGATAAGATAAGATATTATGTTAATAAGATCCATAGTCAAGCTTAAGTTTACAACTAGGATAAGCGCACCAAGGATTAAAATTAATGTGCTAGCGTTTATTATGTAGATACTAGAGACCCGCCGTGGCTTGCCACGGGAGCAAAATGATTCGAAAGACACGTAGCGCCATCTAGCGTCCTAAAGCAATTGTGACCGTCGAAAGTCATTGCTCTTTCCTGCAGGAACAGTACTTTTTTCTAGGTAAAAAAATATTATAATTTTATTTATTAATTAATAATTTTAATTATATTAATGAATAAATTTAATTATATTAATAAATAAATTTAATTATATTAATTAATAATTTTAATTATATTAATTAATAATTTTAATTATATTAATTAATAATTTTAATTATATTAATTAATATTTTTAATTATATATATTTTTTTAATATAAATTTATTATTTTTTCTGTACCCCTGACAACGTATATGCAAAATTTCATGATGATCGGTTCCGCGGTTTAGCCGTGAAAAGGTAACAAACCAACAAACTTACTTTGGAATTTATAATAAGTATACTAGCTTCTGCCGCCCGACTTCAACCGTGTGGGATTAGTACTTCCCCCGCTATAAGTGTAAGCCTATGTGCTATGCATGCGTCAACATGTCACTCTTGGTCTTTGCAGAATACCAGCGCTGTTGACTTTCGGTCCGTCCGAAGCCACAGTATTTTCGCTGAGCAATGACCATTTTTGTACGGATACGACGCACAGTTTCATTTATGTTTTATTCCTTGGCTTTACGTTTGTATCTGTAGTGATCTAATGTCATTGTCATTGATCGAGACGTCATAGACCTACGTTTCGTCTATGGCGCGTAGTGGTGCACCGCGCCAGAAACGATAGGTATCACTAGGCATTAGTTAATTAGTTTAGTTTTATTTTATTTTAGCTTGGATACTGGGCTTTTGAAAATTAATGTGCGTTTTGTAATCTGTGCAAATAAAAAAAAAAAAATTTTCTTTCTTTCTTTCTTTTCTTTCTTTTCTATGCGGACTGCAATCTATCTCTGTAACACTCATCCAAGTCCGCTCAGCTGTTCTGGCGTGATTGAGTAACAAACATCCTTTCGTATTTATAATATTAGTAGGATATAGCTACGACAATCTCCCATTGAAGTCTACGCTACATGAATCTACAATGTCTCTAGCTATCAGAACTGGCGTTGGTTGCCAAATATTCAGCTGGTGACGTCATTGTTTTGAGCTACACTTACAAAGTACGTTGTCCTCAATTAAACTGTAGTGTATCGTTAATCGTCTCAATTGATGGAGGGGAATAATTTTTTGTTTGCTTCTTAACAGGTTCAGTGCTGTTGATGATTTATGTTCCTTTAGGAGGATTTTTTTACTAAACAAACATTGTGTATAGTATGCAAGATAGAATATCCCATCTTCAAAAAAAAAACCCGACTGTAAAAAACAACTAAACAGTTCTAAACAAGTCACTCAAGTCAAGCAGTCTGATGCAGTTGATGGCAATTATTTCAGTTCAATTATTGATTTCATGCCACCAACTGCATCAGACTGCTTGACAAGTGGCTTGTTTGGAACTTTTTAATTGTTTTGTACAGTCGGGTTTTTTGAAAATAATTATTCTTTTTTTTATATATTTTAGTGAGTTATATTTTTGGAACCGAACCCTTTATTTTGATAACCCCATTTAATATAGTTCGTCGACTTTCACTTTTTTCTTTTCAGCAATATGGCGTCTGGTGGTCGGCATATTGTATTTTGATTACTGTCATGTCTTTAGTAGCACTCGCAACAATTGACGTATGAATGTTTAAAATCGGCATACGCGTTTGATCTTTATGTATAGTGCCACAAAGGAACAAATAAACATTTTGAGTCCTAAAACATGACTCAAAATGTTTCGTATCCGAAGTAGTAAGCAAAAGTACCAAAAACAGCCGTTTGTGGTACTTTTGGTAACGTAAAAATACTTTATCCTATTTGTAACAAACGCAACATAGGATTTTTTAATCTTTATTTTCTACGCTTTGCTACGATTTTTTATTCAATGAGGGTGCCACTTGACGGCTGTATACGCATTAAGGGATGAATTACAAAATTCCTTCGTTTTTGTTCATCTTTTTGTTTACATATAAAGGCTCACGCTTGACCACTATCGCAGGTTGTAGCTATCAGGAAACACAGACTCCGGCAGGGAATACCACTTCTTCAACTCTTATAAAAGGAGCTCTCGTGCAAAATTTTAAGCTTAAAGACCCAGCGGTTGAGACTCGGGGAATCCACTCCATTGAGGACAAATCAGTCACGTCTGCTCACAAAATACATATTTTTATTACCCAAGTAAAGTTTTGTATACTCATATAATATCGTAGCTCACGTGAAGATAACTCTTTAATCGTAATGATTGACTTATCATATAAAATCTGATTACTCCATCCATCAAGTTGATATGATCATCAGCGGTGATAAACAAAAAAATATTTGAGATCTTATCATCTCATTCATATTATGAGAACAAGAATTTTAATCCGAATAATTAAAGCCAGCTTTGGCACAGTTCACACAATGACTACGTGTCTAAGATTGCGCAAATATGAATGAAACAATTTATGCACAATTTCAATTGTTAGTACTCAAGCCAAAAATCAATCTGCCTAGCCTTTTCCCAACTATCTTGAGGCCGGCTTTCAGTCTAACCGGACGCAGCTGAATACCAGTATTTTACATGGAGCGACTGCCTATCAGACCTCCACAACCCAGATACTGGGTAATGCGATACCCCTTAGTAAGACTGGTTGTCAGACTTTCGGGCTTCTTATGACCCGTAACGACTGTCAAAGATCCACGATTGACAGCCGGGACCAACGGCTTAACGTTGGCCCAGCCAATGGGTATATTTACTATAGGTACACTTCTGCCTAATCCTTCGGGAATTACATATAATGTTCCCACTGCTGGGACACAGGCTCTCTGTGAGATGATGTCGCATGTCGTCGAAGTTTTGGTTCTGGAATGTGGAAATCGCCACATTCTAGAACCAAAACTTCGACGACACTGTTTCCTTCACCGTTTTGAGAGCAGTGTTGATAAAATAATTTATATAAAGTGTAATGTCATGGATATTTCTGGCACCTTTTTTTTTGTGGGGTGGGAAATCATGTGACTTCTCCCGCTCTGGGTGGACCGGGAGGGCGTGTCAGACTCTTACTGACTAAAACCCATCCTGCGGGCTCTTGGCATGCATGCATCAGCCATGACGGGCCCCGTCAGTGGTTGCTGACATCTCTTTGGGGCGCGCGTGGGACACTACGCGCCGGCGAAACTCGGGCCTGGTGCTGATCGGACGGCGAGCTACCCATTACTCGCCGCCCGCAGGCCCGCGTCTACAGTGGCCGGAGATCGTCTCACGACCCCCGACGCCCGGGGCGTCTCCTGCGGCAGCTGCGGCTGGGGGCTTGTGGGACTCCGTTGAGTCTTCCTCACCCGTTGCGCCTCCTCCTTCGCAAGCATTACTGCTTCGCAGAAGGAGGAGACTGCTTCCCATTCCCTCTCGCTCCGTACCATGGCTTGAACCAGCAGGTGTAGCATGACCAATTCTGTCTATTCTACCAAGAATAGACCAAGTTCTTTTTATCTAACTTGATATCTATTCTGCCCGAGCATTATGTTTTACATTGTAGACTTGTGTCGAGTGAAGAATAGAAATATTTCTTCTCTTCCGTTTTAACATCGCCATGTTTAGGACGGTAGAAATCTTTCTACAATCTGTCATTTTGTCTTATTCTTCCGTCGACAAAACCCGTTTCTTTGGTGGTCATGCTACGCGTGGTGGCCATATTTCTGGCACCTGAGAAGCCAACCTCCACCAGAAATCAGTTCAGCTTTCCAAGCGGAAAATTCTGACTGTTAATTTTCAGAATTCATCTCAGACAGCAACTGGATCATTAAATCATTTACCAGAACCGGATACGTGACTAATCTATTTACATTATTATTATAACTCATTCTTCTCAAATGGATGGAGCGAATGTGTTGAAAATTGGAATATTTCTGACTCATATATTCGTCATGTTTATTTATTTCAAAGTATTGCTAAATAATATCTGTTTGAAGTTGTCCTGTAACAGGACAAATACATATTTCTATATGTACAGAGAATGAACGAGTATGGGGTATTTTACTAAAAAAGACTAATTAATCCGTTAGATAGTTTGATAGTTTCTATCTTTGTTCTCGTAAGCAGGCACACCAGTTATGTATGGAGGCTTCTTTAATTTGGTTTAGTGTTTATGCTTGAGTTTGTTTTTAATGGCATGATTGAGTGTGCTAGCTAACAAGTGGCGGATTATTTAATTTTATGATTATATTTTAGACGACATATATTTATTTTTCTGTTTTACATAATGTTAAGATTGTTGCATATAATTATATAGATTCAAGTTCTTAAAACTTAACAGACTGATGTGTTGCTGGGGAGTTTGTTGGCCACTTCTTCTTCACAGCTAAAACACTAGGAAGTGGTGACGGGCGGGCGTTTTTTGGGAGACTGTCTTTATGTAGAACTTTGACGTTCAAAAAGTGCTGGTTCTCAGCCTAGTTTGAATAAATGACTTTTGATTTTTGATTTTTTTGAGATAAATAACCAAAGTGACGTAACGAGCCTCACTCCTGAACTTTGATGCGTTTTATCTTTGTCATTTTTTATTAGGTACGTGTACAATATTTTTTGTTTATTTAACTGACGGTTTAATTAGATTTTTTTAGTAAAATACCCCATTGGCCAATACGCTTTTTTTTGGGAGGGAAATCATCAAGTAACTTCTCCCGCTCATGGTGGAACGGAAGGGCGTCACACTCTTACTGACTAAAATACAACCGTATTCCTTCAGTTGCCTGTACCAGGGCCCTGACAGTAGCCAATACGCTTGTCACTATAGAGTTCCTCGCGAGACTCCTTTTTAAGGGCCTTCTCGCGGTCCAGTGGCGCCCTCATTGAATAAAAAATCGTAGCTTATCACAGAAAATAAATATTAAAAAATCCAACTTGACGTTTGTTACAAAGAGGATAAAGAATTTTTACGTTGTTAAAACAGGTCTCAAAATGTTTCGTATCCAAAGTAGTAGGCAAAAGTGCCAAAAATGGCCGTTTCTGGCACTTTTGCCTACTACTTTGGATACGAAACATTTTGAGATCTGTTTTAACAACGTAAAAATTCTTTATCCTCTTTGTAACAAACGTCAAGTTGGATTTTTTAATATTTATTTTCTGTGCTATGCTACGATTTTTTATTCAATGAGGGCGCCACTGGACCGCGAGAGGGGCCTTAACCGACTTCGAAAAAGGAGGAGGTTCTCAATTCGTCTGAATGTTTTTTTTTCTTAAATGTATGTTACGCGATTTCTCTGCCACTTATGAATAGATTTTGATGATTCTTTTTTGTTTGGTAGGTCATACTTCAGAGGTGGTCCCATTCAATTTTATCGAAATTGATTCAGCACTTTTTGAAAAAATGAACATAAACAATAAATATGTATACACAGATGACGTTTTGGTTGTCTCCAATTATTCCATGTTATTCGGGTTATCCATTCGGGCATAACTTTATTAAATTATTTAGTTTTAGTTCTGGGGTACAACAACTAAAAAGTGAAAAATAAAAAACTTTTTTACAAAAAATACAACAGACTTCTAATAAAAATTGCAAAAAACTTTAATTTCGACAGTCCGTGTCAAATAACGAAGAAACAAAATACAAACACCGACTTCCGAAATTAAAGTTAAGTATTTTGCAATTTTTAGAAGTCGGTTGTATTATTTTTTATTCGTTTTAGATTTCTAGGAAGGTGCATTGGCTTTTAAAAGTCATAGTAATGGCATTATTTATTGTCAAGAGTTTCAATGCTACTCAGCTGATTAAACAAATGGAAAAACCTCTTTGAGTAAGAACACATGTTACGCCCTTACTCCTTTACTCTAGTCACGGCGTCTCATCTCGAACAAAGAAAATTTAGTTCAAATAAATGTCAATAGATGGTGTAATATGCATCGATTTCTTATTGAAGTTTAACTATTATTGATATCTTGAAAATAAATATGGTAAAAACTTGTTTTAATAAACTACCCTAAGCAAAAAATTGTGGAATAATTGGCTCATAATTCAAATTTAGATGTTTATTGGAACGAATCCTTAGGCATTTATATTTCTTGTACCAATAGATGGCGCTGTTTGAAGTTTTAGAGTTTATCTATTCGCCTCTTTAAAATTTGTATAGTGACACATTTTGAAACAGTAAAACTGTTAGCAAGTGCCAAAAATACTATAGAGTAAATCCTCAACGTGTGAGAAAATATTGGTAAGACTTAGTAAATTAATTCAACTTGCAAGCCGTCGCTGCTAACACCATCTAGCGTCCGTCTCCTGCGGTATCTGACGCGGACCAGGACGACGACGACGACGACGACGATGCTCCCGAGGTGACCGAGGTAGAGCTGAGAGCGGCGGTGCGTAGGCTGAATGCCAAAAACACCGCCCCAGGACCCGATGGCTTTCATGGGAAAGCCTGGGTCCTGGCCTTGCAAGAGGCTCTCGGGCCTCGACTCAGAGGGCTTTTAAGCGCATGCTTAGAGAGGGGCCAGTTTCCACGTCGGTGGAAGACGGGGAAGCTGGTCCTGATCAAGAAGGTGGGGCGCCCTGCGGACTCTCCGTCCGCTTACCGGCCCATTGTGCTGCTCGACGAGGTGGGCAAGCTCTTTGAAAGAGTAATTGCAGACCGCCTCGTCGGGCAGTTGGTGCGGGTGGGGCCGGACCTGGCGGAGAGCCAGTACGGCTTCCGCAGGGGGCGCTCCACGGTGGACGCAGTCATGCGCGTAAGAGCCCTCACGACGGGGGATGCAGTGGCCCGGGGTAGGGTCGTCTTGGCGGTGTCTCTGGACATCGCCAATGCCTTCAACACCCTGCCCTGGAGTTGTATAGTGGAGGCACTCCGGTATCACCGGGTGCCGCCCTACCTCCGTCGCGTAGTCGAGGCGTATCTGACGGACAGAGCCGTCATCTACCCCGGTCATCAGGGAGTATGGAACCGGCGAGAGATGTCGTGCGGTGTTCCACAGGGATCGGTCCTGGGGCCGCCCTTGTGGAACATCGGATACGACTGGGTGCTGCGCGCCGACCTCCCCGCTGGCGTCAGCGTAGTGTGCTACGCTGACGACACGCTGGTCTTAGCGCAGGGGAGGTCGCACGAGGCGGCGGCCGAACTTATGACACGCGGGGTTGCGACAGTCATAGAGAGGATCCGGCAACTGGGACTCGAGGTGGCATTGCACAAGTCCGAGGCCATGTGTTTTCATGGTCGTCGGAACGCGCCACCTGCGGGTTCCCAGATCACGGTAGGAGGGGTTCGCATCGGCGTCGAGGGTACGATGAAGTACCTGGGACTCGTCCTCGACAGCCGGTGGAACTTTGTCGAACATTTTCGACGTTTGGCTCCCAGATTGGACAGGGCCGGGGCCGCCTTGAAGCGGCTCCTACCCAATCTGAGGGGGCCAAATGCCTCCTGCCGGAGGCTCTACGCGGGGATCGTGCGGTCCATGGCCCTCTACGGGGCACCGGTGTGGGCGCGTTCGTTGAGGCAGCGATCAGCTCGCCTGATGAACGCGTCCCAGAGGGTCATGGCGATCCGTATCATCCGCGGATACCGCACGATCTCCCGTGAGGCGGCGAGCCTCCTTGCCGGACTGTCACCGTGGGATCTGGAGGCAAAAATCCTCGCGCACCTGTACGAGTGGCGCGAGGAGGCCAAACGCCGGGGCGAAACTCCGCTGCCGCGACAACTCGCGGCTCGGCGGACCGAGCTCCGGCAGGATCTCATGGTGACATGGAGAGAGCGACTGTCGCAACCCAGCGCTGGGCACGCCACCATCGAGGCGGTAGTGCCCCTCTTTGAGGAGTGGCTGGAGAGGCGTCACGGCGCCCTCACCTTCCGCCTGACGCAGGTGCTCACCGGACACGGCTGTTTCGGGAGGTACCTGTGTCGGATCAGGGCGGAGGTGACCCCTGAGTGTTTCCACTGCGAGGATCGCCCAGAGGACACGGTGGAGCATACGGTGGAGATTTGCCCCGCTTGGGCAGAGCACCGCCGTGTCCTCGTGGATGCGATAGGCGACAGCGACCTCTCGCGCCGTGCCCTGGTTCAGGCCATGGTACGGAGCGAGAGGGAATGGGAGGCCGTCTCCTCCTTCTGCGAAGCAGTAATGCTCGCGAAGAGGGAGGCGGCACACGTTAGGGAGGCTCAGCAACGGCCGAGTCGCCCTAGCGCCCCCAGCCGCGACCGCCGCAGGAGACGCCAGGGGCCGCGAGACGATCTCCGGCCACCGTAGACCCGGGCCTGCGGACGGCGAGTAGCGGGTAACTCGCCGCCCGATCAGCACCAGGCCCGAGAGTCGACGGCGCGTAGTGTTCCACGCGCGCCTCAAAGAGTTGTCAGCCAAGTGTAGGGGCCTGCCAAGGCCGGTGCCTGCCCGGGGGTGGAGGATAAATTCGAAAGAGTTACCTCGCCCCCGGGCACTCGAGGCAGGGAGGAACAGGGGTGGGTTTTAGTCAGTAAAAGTCTGACACACCCTTCCGCTCCACCCCAGAGCGGAAGAAGTCATTGGATGATTTCCCACCCCCCAAAAAAAAAAAAAAAAAAAAAAAAAACACCATCTAGCGAGGTGTAGAGGACGGGCCCGAACGAAGAACAAAAGGTGCTTGTGCAAGTTGAAAACCCGTAGTTACGGCGGTACCGTTTCTTTGTATGGGATGAGGCATCTGTACGCTAGTATTATATTATATTATCTGTGCTCTAGTCCACGTGAAACTTTATAGTACGAGAACCCACGACCAAAAATCTACGTGATATAACGACCTACAAAGATCTCACATTCACAATATGCTGAGGACCATGCAGATTAGTGTCTGTAATGGTCTTTTGAAGAAAGAACCACACATATTTGAGTGGACCTGTCCAGACAGTGCAAGCATTTGTCAATAGTCGAATAGCTCAACTTGGAACAACTAAAGAGCTCAATTACTCGACGAACAATACCAAAGATAGGACATTGGAACAGGCTGCCGAGATTGGCGTTAAATGAATTTGGGCTAGTATGTTTTGTTATCAAGAGTACTTTTCACATGATGACGAGGGCCAAAAGCTTGTTTTAAAACACAGTTTAAATATCTCGGGCATATCGTGACCTCTGACCTGAAGGACGATGCGGACATTGATAGGGAGCGGAGGGCGTTGTCTGTGAGGGCCAATATGATCGCCCGCAGGTTTGCTCGTTGCTCGGGGGCTGTCAAAATAACTCTTTTCAGAGCGTTTTGTACGTCCCTGTATGCGGCTGGCTTGTGGGTGTCATATACCCAGAAGCGGTACAACGCTCTCCGTGTTCAGTATAATAATGCGTTCAGGGTGTTGTTGGGGCTGCCTCGGCACTGCAGCGCGTCTGGGATGTTCGCCGACGCCCGTGTCGACTGTTTTTACACGACGATGCGAAAGCAGTGCACATCTCTGGGGCGCAGGCTCCGAGCCACCTCCAGCACCATCCTGAGCGTATTTGCGAACAGGTTTGATTGTCAGTACATTAACCATTGCTATATGATTAATGTGATGACAAACAAACAAATGACTCAGAGGCAGGCGTATTATTAATTAAAAAAAAAGAAATGTATTGTATTTTATTGTATTTTATTTTATGACTTAATTTAATTGTGATTTTGATTTTTGATTTTAATTTTGATTTTGTTTTTTGTTTATTTATTTTTGGTTTTATAGTTTTAAATTGTAATGTTTACTTTTATTTAATTACTACTTATATGACATGTAATATTATTATAATTTTAATTTTATTTGGAATGAAATGATCTGAAAGTAATGGATTGAAATAAATGATTTTTGAATTTGAATTTGGAAAAACAAAATTAAATACTTTTACTTTTTTAGTAACAGTCGCTATTAACATTCTATCACTGATAGAATGTCACTTAAGGCGCAGTTACGATATATGCCAATAGCCTTGAGTGGTTAGCTTGCGTGTTCTGTGCTGAGCTCACTCAACGCGTCGTATGACCACCCAGTATTAGGACTCGCACGTCAAGGAGCGCTTCCCAAATTAGACGCATTATTAATTTATGATACATAAAAAACAGGTATTATACTAAAACACGTATACCAGAAGATAAATAATTAAATTATCTTTAAAATGGTGAAGGTTTCATAAAAAGACGCTTAATACTTTTTGCGTGATTATCAATTTTTTACCCGCGTTAGGCATAACTTTACAAATTAATTACACTATGTTATATAAATATATTTTCAAATAATAACATATCAAAATACGAAGAAAATAGTCTAGAGTAACATATATTTTTTTCAAAGAAATAAGAGCAGTCGTTAAGACGTGATGTTCAATTTAAAATCATTAGAAGTCGTATATCTGCGCCTTAATCTATGTCCTCTTACGTCATCAAAATAGTTTTGGTTGTTTTTCGCGGCAGATTTGGCGTCAATGCATACCAACAGCTGAACCAGACAGTTATTAAAACTAGAATACACCAGTCACCGGCCGAAATAGCTACCAATTTGGGAGAAAGCCGAAACACTAATAGTTTAGCGAAACAAATGACGAAACGTACTAGCAAATACATCGAAAGTGAAAACAAAAAACGGTGCTCTGACGTAAGACGTCAAAAAAATTGGCACAATACGGTATCTACATCATGAATGGTCCGTTTTTGACGTCAAACGACGACCACTTGGCAACTGGTGGTAATATTTCAATCTATTAATATTAGGTGACCGATATTTAGGTTTATAAGCTCTTAAATTCGACGATGGGAAGATGGCTGCTCTTGCCACGTAGGGTTACCAGGCATCCGGATATATATCTCCTTAAGTTATTCTGAGCATATTTATAACTAGCACTTTTATTATACTACGCCCGAATTGATAACCCCAATTACATGGAACATGGAATTTGAACATACTCGTAATTGAAGGAAACCAAAACGTCATCTACGTAAACATATTTTTTTTTTGATTTTGTGGATTTTTTCAAAAAGCGCTAGAGCAATTTTATAAAATTTATATATGGGAGCCCCTCTGGAGTATACTCTTTCGGATAAAAAAAAGAATTTTGAAAATCGGTCTACATTTGACAGAGAAATCGGCAGACATACATAAAAAAAAAACATTCATACAGTCGAACATAGAACTCCTTTTTCGGAGTCTGTTAAAAAAGGTTACAGCCATTCGACATGTATAGCTCTGTCTCTCTCTGTCTATCTCTCTCACAACAGAATCATGAAGGCATAGGCACGACATAGTAGGGGCTTTCATGTGCTGATGATCGCCGTGGTAGTTTTTAGTGAGGTAAAAACCCATCATCATCATCATCTCAGCCTTTTAATGTCCCCACTGCTGGGGCACAGGCCTCCTCTCCGTGAGAGAGGCCCATACTCCCTGGTATTTTTCCCCAAAATTCCAGGCACCTTTGAAAGTTTCCCCCGGTTACACAAAAAGGAGGCAACCCTATTTGCAGGTGTGGTGGCCGTGGACAGCCAGAGTCTAGACGGGTTTCTGTGATCGCTATCGCGTCTGTGGTTTTGCGTGGGATTCGACTTGAGATAGTGACAGTCTGAAAGCTCTAAAATAAAAATTGTGCATCTGGCACTCACTGATTGATGACATCCAAGCGACTGTGGAGACTGCGTGGTCGTCTTGCTAAAGTCAAATTAAAAGTTACGAAATTCTCTATAAATGCGAAAGTAAGTTTGTTTGTTACCTTTTACGCCTAAACAATTGGACCGATCATCATGAAATCTGCATAATATACGTTTTCAGGGATACAGCAAAGGACAGAGGGAAACTTTAATCCAGAAAAAAAAGTATTATTTTTTTTTATTTTTTTTTTGATAGGCACGCGTTTGACCACCATCTCACCTGGATGGTAAGCGATGATTTGTCGAAGATGGAGCACGCTTGCCTAGAAGTAACCTATTCACTCTTGACTTAAACCGTCCCAGGTTGTAGCTATCAGGAAACACAGACTCCGGTAGGAAATTCCACTTCCTAGCTGTACGCACAATGAATGTGTTCTCAAAACGCTTTGTGCGTATAGATGGGATGTCCACCATGAACCGGTGGCTCTGCTCCGTACGTCTTGTGGTCCGTTGATGAAACGGGCTTGGCGGAATCAAATTATGCAATTCCGTCGCACACTCCCCAAAATGCAACCGATAGAAAACCGACAGACTAGCTACTCGGCGTCTAAGCTGAAGACTTTGGAGCATCGATTTAACGAGCCTCAATCAAGGATCAAGGGCTTGATCCAGAAGGCAGTACTCCTGGACACGACGCGTATCGTTAGGAGATTCCTCTCTCAGGAGCCCTGACCACCGGTAGCTTGGACCCTATCCCGATACCGGTGCGCTACTATTTTTTATATTTTAATATGTTAATATTTAATAATGTAAATCATATGTACGAGTAAATACTTTGAAATAAATGGAATAATAATAAGATGGCGCTACGATCTATAAGCTATGGTGTGGAATGAGGAAGACTGAAGGTTTGATGTCAAAAGCAATAATTTGTTGTACCTACCCCAATTTTCCTTGATCCTTGACCGAATGTTAGTACGTATCAACTATTTATATTTCAGAATACTTAGGTACATCATTTAGCAACACGCGGAGAATCCTAGTACAGACAATGCTTATAGAATTTTAATGACAATGTTCGGTCGGTAACTAATACAATAGGTACTTAGGTATGAGAATAATTTTAATATTAACGAAAATGACGTTCGTGAACGTGGTTACTATGAGACATATTGTCAGGAGTGGTGTTAATGAAAGAAGTTAAATTGTTTTTTTTTTTGTATGTAACGATCCGCCCCAGCTTCGAACGGGTACAAATTATACACCGGAAATAAGGTTCCTAATTTTTTGCACGAGAAATAAAGTATATTATTAAGGTCGGAAAAATAAAAGTAATGATCAGTATTTTAGAAAAGTAAACACTATTTTATTTTTTTGACGTTTTGAACACACATTTTTTGGAGCTTCTTGACAAATTTACTTAACAATTTATTATAATTTTTAAAATATGCATAAGCCTCTTCACAATAATTAAGATAATACATATAAATGAGGAGCTCATTTTTTATTAAATCAATATCAATAAAGTTTGTGTGCTTACTTTTTTAGGTTTCATTATAGCTACCGTATGAGATTCCGTTCAGTAGTATTCGAGTTTATCGCGAACAAACAGATATACAGACAGACGCGGCGGTGGACTTTGTTTTAGATAGCGTTTGATCACTATCTCACCTAAGCGATAATGTGGTCGATGGAGTACGCTTACCTAGAAGTAGCCTATTCACTCTTGACTTAAAGACCCCCCGGTTATAGCTATCAGAAAACACAGACTCCGGCAGGAAATTTACATTCTATGAAGGCCAATCTGTGACAAAATGATTCGCTTTCATGTATGGAAAATATATATATTTTTTTGAAGTGAAAACTTCTTTAGACGCGTATTTTTGCGGGCATTTTTAAGATGGGATAAAACTATTGAACTTGCGCGACACCGACCCACGCTACGCGTCGTAGCACTCGTAGCGCATTGAAATGAAAACTTCTTTAGGCGCGTTGGGCATTTTTGAGATGGGAAAAAACTATTGAACTCGCGCGACACCGACTCACGCTAAGCGTCGTAGCACTCGTAGCGGATCGCGTAGCGGATTGAAGTGAAAACTTCTTTAGGTGCGTTGGGCATTTTTGTTCAAATTTACACTTCGGTCGGCACTCCCGGTGTGCCACTCTTTTTTTTTATGTGACAAGCCCGCCACACTATTCACAAACCACTGATACTCCTGTAAGCCAGAATCAACAGTGACGACCACCAGACAAAACGCCAAGGCAATGAAGCTCGATGAATCCCGGAGAAACGATTTAACTGTCTTTAGTCCCGCAACGAAATTAATCAGAAAAGAACAGCGGAGGCGTAAGAAAAACATAATTTCCACTTCCCTCCTAATCAAGCAGGATACAGAACAAAGCTAGGCTATTAGGCACAAAGGGATATTTACAACTGGGGTAAGCCCAGTTGCCAAGCACCACGGATTAAAACACTAATATTAATAGGTCCTAAATTGTGAGCTGTTGCATTTGATTCCAATAATAGGTATGGCAAAAGCGCTTGAACGCACGGAAATTTGTTCTAATTTCCACAAAGTCCGTGTAATAGACAACTCCAGACGTAGGCTGAATACTATCAAACATAATATTGCGTTCAGTTTGTCAAAGAGTACACTCCCATAGGGTATGATGTGCGGATTGTACGTATTCGCAATCAGGTGTAGAACCTTAACAGATAGGCGAGGCTAAAAGCTTGAAAGAAAATAATTTACCCTTAAAGTTGCCATGACCGTGAGAAATTGAGCAACACAGTGATCCACCTCCAGCCATGTTCTAGGCAGCCGCTCAGGAACCGATGGGAAGAACTGGTGAAGGTGTCGGCCTTTGATGGAACATTCCCACCTACATTGCCATTCATTCATAGATAAAAGCTCCTCTACAGAATTAAACATTTGTAAGGAAAAGGCAGAGGCGTAAACTACACCCACATTTCGCTATTTTTGTTCAACTCGTTCTTATCCTTATGCTAATATCAAATTCCGAAATATTCATATGCTAGCAATTTTGTCCGTATATGCGAGTTGGTCAAACACTTGATGCGCTTCAATATGTAATAATATCCTGCGTTAGCTAAAACCAGATCCCAAGGTTACCACAAACACTGCAGACCTGCAGCCATCCATAAGCACCATAAAACCTGTTTTATTGTAAACTCTTACAATGTTTACATACGTCCGTCCCCTTCAAAAGCTTCAAACGTTATGGGAACATTGACTGTTGAACATTTAAATTTAGAACTGGCTTTTCGCATGCGCTGCCACGGTCTATGCGAGTGGTTGTTGGCGTAGATTTGATTTAGACTTTGTTTTGTTGAAATAAAGTTATTCTCATGTGTTGTTTATCGAGAGGGCGTTGTTTATACTAGTTTTAAATTGTTAATTGTTTTATGACATCACGGAATCTCTAATAGTATAACACTAAGTCGCGTCTGTCTGTTTGTCTGCTTAAGGCGCAGTTATACGACTTTATAATGGTTTTTAATTGACCATCACGTCTAAACTACTCTTATTTCTTTGAAAAAAATATAGATACTCTAGACAATTTCCGTCGTAATTTGATCTGAGAATATTTCCAATTTTATTTTCATAACATAGTGTAATTAATTTGTAAAGTTATGTCCAACGCGGATAAAAAATTGAGAATCACGCAAAAACTATAAAGCGTATTATTATGAACCTTCACCATTTTTAAGATCGTTTAATTATTTATAGTTTAGTCTCAGTGTTTTAGTTTAATACCTGTTGTTTTATGTGTAATAAATTAATAATGCGTCTAATTTCGGACAGCGCTCCTTGATGGGCGAGTCCTATTACTGGTTGGACGTACGACGCGTTACATGAGCTCAGCACAAAACACGCAAGCTAACCTTTCAAGGTCATTAACAGTTAATAGCGCCTTAATTCTTCTAAATAAGATTTTGATACCGTTTTCACTAACAGAAAGCGATAAATTAGGAAGGTTTGTGTATAAGAATTTGCACCCGAACAAAGCCGGGACGAATCACAAGTACATAATAAAGAGTATTCATCAAAAAGTTTCCTACCCTATGACGTCAACCAGTTATAAAATAAAAAGACAATCAAACGGATAGCCAAAAGTACGTACCTACTCATCCGACTACCGATAATGTAATAGCAATACGCCTACATTTACGCGATAATAGGATAATCACACGTTTATAGGTTGGGCTTATTGAACGATATTGAGTTTTATTCTGTAGCATTTTTGTTATGTCACGTCACGGCCAGTGGCTACTAATAGGTAATAGGATTAAATCAGTATCTTTTTTGATAGCAAGGTGTCCATTCTAATTGATCGTAAGCGTAACCTCTTTATATTTCTATCTATTTTTAATCGACTTCAAAAAAGGAGGAGGTTCTATGTTCGACTGTATGTATGTTTCAAAATTCATTTTTTATCCGAATATACTCTCGAGGTGGTCCCATATAAATTTTATCGAAATTGCTTCAGCGCTTTTTGAAAAACTGATTTCGATGACGTTTTGGTTTTCTCCAATTACGAGTATGTTTAAATTCCACGTTATAGTTTATTGGAGTTTTTAGTTCTGGGGTATAACAACTAAAAAGTAAAAACTTTTTACAAAAAAAAAACAACCGACTTCCAAAAAAGAAAATACACTAAAAATTAAAAAATAACTTTTGTTTCGGAAGTTGGTGTCAAAAAACGAAGAAATAAAATACAAACAATTGCGAAATTAAAGTTATTTTTTAATTTTTTTAATATTTTCTTTTTCTATCTATTTTTTTGTATCTATCTTTAGATTAGCTACAGGTTTTGGTTTCCGTACGTCACGTCCTAGGCGACCACTAAAAATCTGCGCCGTGATGTGAGTCCTCCACGGCACAGCATATGCTGAGTGGAAAGGATGATTCACGTTACACAGTGTCGCCACCGGGCCGTGCCCCGGCCGGGGCCAAGCATGGATCACTTCATACAAAAAGTATGCTATAGATGTTTGACCGTGTCCCGGCCGGGGCACGTCCGGGCCCAGTGCACACGTTCGTTACACCGTGGTGTAACTAGAATCATCCTGAAGCCTTCTTGCCACAACCAAGACATGCTTTTATTTATTTTTACCCACAATTTATGAACTACTAACACTATCGTTAAGGGTTTAATTTAAGAAAAATCATATATTTTTCTGCTATCTTTGTATGTCCTTTTTCTTTCTTCTCTATCTTTTAAATCGTACACCTGCAACACTAGGTTTAGCTGATGTTTACGTTGTCAAGCGTGTTCACTCATCATCAACATTTCAGCCGAAAGACGTCCACTGCTGGACATAAGCCTCCCCCAAGTGTCGCCACAACGACTGGTTCTGTACGTCTGGCATCCATCGGATTCCCGCGAACCTCACCAGGTCATCGGTCCACCTTGGCTTTCAAAACTGCGACTTCCTGTACGCGGTCGACACTCCAGAAACTTTTGGCCCGCAAAACATCTGTTTTGCAAGCAATGTGTCCTGCCCTGCCCGAAATATCGCCAAATTGAAGTGGCAGTCACTTCATTTTGGCAATTTTTCGGGATGTGTCGGTAACCTTGGTTCTCCTGGGCATATCTTCATTCCTGATTCGCAAGGAAACGCCGAGAATAGCTCTCTCCGTTGCCCTTTGGGTGACTTTAAGCCTGCTTACTGATGGGGCCCATTGTGAGCGACGACCATATTATGTCATCACTGGCAACACGAATAGTTGATATCGTAGCAAAAATATTATTCAGGGAGTTCGTATCGGGCATTCGGGAATAACTGTTCAGAGCCTCCACATAAAGTGACACTCTTTAATCAATAATGTTTTTCGGAAAATCCGAAATGTATATATATACATATATTAATATCTATTCGAAGTACATGATGCTACTGAAGTATCTCGAGGTCCATGCCAATATTGCCTTGTACCGGTCACGTGAAGCCTATTTTAAAAGCACTTATAAGTAGGTACATAGTTTTCCGATTCTGTCGCTGTATCCTTCTGCCCGTTCACAAATTCATTTGTAGACGGTGGAGCGCAGTATGTTTTTTCTTCCTTCCATTCAGGAAGTAAAAGAGACGACGGATAACAGATTATCCGTCATCTCTTTTACTTCCTGAATATCCACAAGTTATCCATATTTCTGCTATAAATGATAGCTACAATCGGGGGAATCTCTAAGTCAAGAGTGAGTCGGTGACTTCTAGGTAAGCGTGGTCCATCGTCGTCGCTTACTATTAGGTGAGATAGTGGTCAAACGTAACCCTATAAAATCAACTCCTCTCTATCTAGTTCTAGGGCGTATAATATAAATCTCATAGTATAGGTACATAGAGTCATCGTACGCATATTTGAGGCCCCCTTTCAACATGATGAACGTTGAACTGTCCTGCCAATTGACAAATTGATTCAGTAAATTGAATTGTTGCTCTCGAGAATTTTTACTTGTCTCCGCCAGTCTTGGCGAGGGGTATATGTGTTAACCAGTTACAGAGATCAGATAGGCAGTCGTTCCATGTGTTCATCATCATTATCAGCCTTTTTTAATGTCCCCACTGCACTGGGGCACAGGCCTTCTCTCTGTGAGAGGGTGTGGGCTGTAATCCACCACGCGGGCCCAATGCAGGTTGGTGGATGTCACATGTCTTCAAATTTTTGATTCTAGGAGATGCCGGTTTCCTCACGATGTTTCCCTTCGCCGTTTTGAGAGCAGTGGTGATGAAGTAAAGCACCTGACTGGGTTTGAACACACGACCTGTAAGTCGCGGCCGTTACCGCTCGGCCACCAATGCTTATCATCATCATTTCAGCCGAAAGACGTCCACTGCTGGACAAAAACCTCCCCCAAGTGTCGCCTCGACCGGTCCTGTGCGTCTCACATCCATCGGATGCCCGAGACCCTCACCAAGTCATCGGCCTACATTGTGAGAGGCCTTACAACCGAAGCCGACCACAACATATTAGGGAAAAATCTGAGCAGATGATGAACGGCTTATAGCAGTTCGCGAAAAGCTGGAGTCACGTTGATGATAAGCCCGTCACCAAGTTTGATGGAAGCCGAAGAGCCATAAGCCATCAGAAATTGTTATGGCTCTTCGGCTTTGATAGGGACACATACCATGAACAGTTTTGCCTATCTTATGGTGCACCAAATTGTCCGAAGCGTGGAATAGTGGAAGACATTTGCCATATTTTTATACTGGAGTGCGTCTAGGCCGACATTATTTTTAATTTTACCCAAGTTAATGGATATTGGTAGATGTAACAGTATTCATGCGTCTCCATTGTCGAAGGATGCAAGAATCTTGTTTAAATTAGTCAAAATAGAATTTAGAAGTAGACTTATTTTAATCTTTATTTATTTATTTACTTTCTTCTCTCATAAAAGGAACAACAAGAAATATGTAACCAAGATTTTTGTAAAATACATGGTTTAATTAAAAGTGTGTCCATGGAGTTTCTTGCACGTTCTTCTCCATAGAGATCTAGGCTTTGGAATGTGCAATAAGCTTCATCTTTCTGACTGACTTCTTGACAATTCAAAAGTGCCTGTAAATGGTTTATTTGAAATAAATGCTTTGAGTTTGAGAACATAAGGAATAATTGTTTGTACCGATGCGGGTGGCATAATCGGTTTCTGATTAAACCATCTATTAAAAAAAAAATTTAATAGACAGCTGACAACTATCGACGGACCGACATAGATAAGTAACGCCACCGGTGAAGCTCCTTATTCCAAAACCAATCGCACAATTTTCCATAAGCAAACATTTCCACCCATATTTCTTTCAGCGCAAGCCATAAAATATAATAATTTTCCACTGTTTTCAACTCTGAATTCCTGTAAACACTTAATGTTACATTGTTCATATGTTACGGTATTCTGTTTTGTTGAACAAAAGGGCATTTGTCAAATAGTGTTGTGTTACAGTTTCGGCTTTAAATATTGAAGGCCGAATTTTAGGTATTAGTGATTGGCATTGGAGATGATGTAATTGTTCACTGTGTGTGATTCACTTTCGATGTATGGCTAAGTTTAAGAGGTTCTAACTAAGTTGTTAATTAAGTAACCAATTGAACACATAGCCACACACGCACATCACTTATTTATTACTTGAAAGGTTAGAATGAGGTCTGCTTATAGTTTACGCTTACTTCGCCAGCTACATTAAGGGCCTACCTCCCCGTAAGTGGCGCCTTCATTGAATAAAAATTCGTATCTTAGCATAGAAAATAAAGATTAAAGAATCCTAGTTGCGTTTGTTACAAATAGGATAAGGTATTTTTACGCTGTTAAAACAGGACTCAGTATTTCGTATCCAAAGTAGTAAGCAAAAGTGTCAAAAAAGGCCGTTTTTGGTATCTTATCCTCTTTGTAACAAACGCAACATAGGATTCTTTAAACTTTATTTTCTACGCTTTGCTACGATTTTTTATTCAATGAGGGCGCCACTTGGCGGATATATACGCCTTAAATCGAGCGGGTGCAAGCGTATTGTCATCAACCGGGAAAAACTCCCGACTCAAGGCTACTACTACATACCAATTAATTATTTAAATCCAATCCCTGTAAACAAGCATTCTCTATTTAAGAAAGAAAGTATTTATTCAGTATGGCACACTCAACAGCAAAAATCACACGTATATCATCACGTCGTCATTTTACGCCGCCTTCCAAATTTCTCATTAAATTCATGAAAATAATATTAATTAATCAACTGTTTTATAGTTTACAAAACAACAGTTGACTCTGATGTCCGGTCAGTAGAACAGTCAATTGTCAACGACCGGGCCAGTTTCGGCCTTCCCCAAAAGTCGAGAAATAGCGGTTTCGGCACAGAACACGGTACGCCCCACTTACAGCGACTGGAGACGCCATCATCCTCCGGAAATAGGTGGTCATAATTTAGATACTGTTTCTGCCTATGGAAATGAAAAAGTTGTTTCAAGGAAGGCAGCTGATAAAAAAACAACTTTTTTTTACAAAAAAAATAGAACAGACTTCCAAAAAAAGTGCAAATAACTTTAATTCCGGAAGTCGGTGTTTCTGGTTTTTTGTCTTCGTTTTTTGACACTAACTTACGAAATTAAATTTATTTTGTATTTTTTTTTAATTCGGTTCTATTTTTATTGTTTTTCTAAAAAGTTTTTATTTTTCACTTTTTAGTTGTGGTTCCCCATTAAATTGTGTTAACACTATATACATAGACACGATCGCAGCAATCGCAGTTGATTTGCTGTCATTTTTTAAAGAGTTCCGTTGTCTGTCTCCGAAACTATATGAAATTTAAATGGGACCATTTCGGAATAAAGCGAACAAAAAAAGAATTTTGCAAATCCGTCTTTAGATGACGGGATTATGCCAAACCAAAAAAATACAAACATCCGAATTGATAACCTCCTCCTTTTGGAAGTAGGTTAAAAAACAAATCTACCAAGCACTAGTCCCTATTTATCAGTGATATAACGTAAAATCGTAGGCGATATCCGGAACATTGTACGATAAGTATGTTTTTATGTAGCTACAACATATTGACTTAATCGAGTGTTTACTGTTTTGATAATCGACTAAATATCACTGTTAGTGGGAAAGTGGTGACAATTTATAGGTTTTAATCGAATGTTAAATGGTCCATCGGTTAAATTACCAAAAATTATTGGATGCGTATTTTTTCTTTTGTCGCGTAAACAAAAAAAATGAGGACGATACAGTGCGTTGAAATTTCGCGTGACGTCATGGTGTGCGACACTTTTCACCACATAGTGACGTAACGAGCCCCCACTCCTGAACTTTGATGAGTTTTATTTTTAATCGACTTCAAAAAAAGAAGGAGGTTTTCAATTCGACTGTTTTTTTTCTCTCATAGCTTTAAACTAGGTGAACCAATTTTGATGATTTTTTTTATTTGAAAGCTGGCGCACCACATGTGGTCCCATTTAAATTTGGTGAAGATCTGATGAAGAACTTCGGAGATACACAATGGAACTCTTCAATAAATGATAGCAAACTTTCCATAATTGCCGCAATCGCATGTCTGTACCTATATTGTTTTCACCAATTCACAACATTACATCACGCTGATACGCTCTGAAGAGCTATACATATTTGTACAGTTCACCCTGATACACCCTAATTTCACCAACTATGTTCAAATTCCCTATTTTTGGGGCTATCAATTCGGGCATAACTTTACTATTAATTTAGTTTTAGAATGGGGTACAACATCTAAAAAGTGAAAAATAAAAACTTTTTACAAAAATATACAACCGACTTCCAGATCAACACTAAAAAATGCAAAATAACTTTAATTTCGGAAGTCGGTGTTAAATAATTAAGAAACCAATCTAGAAACACCGACTTCCGAAGTTAAAGTTATTTTGCATTTTTTTGTATTCTATTGATCTAAGGAAGTCGGTTGTATTTTTTTGTAAAAAGATTTTTTTTATTAATCTAACTTACGAACTAAAACTAATAAGAATAAATAGAATTATTGTTCTTATACCCAGAAAATTAACCTATTGTGGAACTGTGTATCTTCGGTGACAATACAATGATATGATACCATGAAGCTGGTCTGATGATGGAGACGAAAGATAGCCATAGGAACTTCTGAACTAAACAAGATAAACCCATCGAGTCTGGGCTTGACTGATTTGTCTTGAGGAGCATTTTACGCCTAGACATTCTTTGACAACTAGACATTTCATCCAGGGTCTGATGATGAAGCTGGAAGGTGGCCACTGCATCTCTTTGATAAAACAACATAACCCCACAGAGTTTGGGCTCGATTGATTCGTCTTGGGCAGCATTTTACACCTAGACGATATCCAGGGTCTGATGATGAAGCTGGAAGGTGGCCACGGCATCTCTGTGATAAAACAACATAACCCCGCCGAGCACATTTAATTTGAGATAGCCGGTATAAAAAAATGTATTTTTAACTATAAGCTTATTAGTATTTTTAAGACATTTTGTAGCGTCTTTGTTTATCTAACAACTAAATCAGAAGTGCATTTTAAAATAGTTAAGTTTCATAGTATAACAATAGCCAATTTTAGGGTGTTGAACCCTACAACCACTCAACTACTGGTTGCTTGGTTGCGCAACTAACGCACTGGACCGTTGCACGAATTTAAAATTGTATAATGAGGTATTGAGATGGCATTGAAAAGAATAGTCAACACATTTTTAGGGTTCCGTACCCGAAGTATTGTAGTCACTCACGTGTCCGTCTGTCTGTCCGTCCATCATCTGTCACAGCATTTTGTTACGAAGAATTTTTTAACTGCCCATTGACCTATGAACTTGAAATTTGGTGATAATGTTTATTATTACGTAAATATTAATATTTGGTACGGAAACCTTTCTGTGCGATATCCGTCACGCACTTGGCTAGTTTTTAGGGTTCCATACCCGAAGCGTCCAAACTGAGTCCTATTGTTGTCACTCACGTGTCCGTCTGTCTGTCTGTCCGTCCGTCGTCTGTCACAAAATTTTGTTACGAAGAATTTTTACTAACTTCCCATTGACCTATGAACTTGAAATTTGGTGATAATGTTTATTCACCACACAATACGGGTTGGTGGATGTCTCACGATGTCCTTCACCGTTTTGAGAACAGTGGTGATGAACTAATTTACACAGAGTAAAGCGCCTGCCTGGGTTTGAACTCACGACCTACAACTTATAAATCGCGGCTGTTACCACTGGGCCACCACTGCTCTCTCTATCTCTCTATATTGTTTATTATTTATTACGTTAAAAAATAAAATGATTAATTATCTACGTAGAGCCTTCTTCATTTGTACGTACATATAAAATTTAGATAATCAATCAGATTGTTGTTTGTCGCCGACTCAAAATTAGTTTATATAAAATCCTTCTTCATTTCTACGTACAAAAAAGATAATTAATCAGATTGTTGTTTGGCGCCGACTCAAAATTAGTTTATATATTTCATATTTTATGTAAATAAGCTCAATACTCAAAACTTAAAAGGTTTTTTTTTACTGTTTAGTTCTTTTTCGTCGGTTTAATTTGTTGTTAAAAAGTTTTTTATAATGAAATACGCTTGCTCATAGTTTCTAATAAGTTCTTGTGTGAAGTACAAATAAATATTTATTCTTTCTTCTTTCTCTTTGGGCCATAATTGTAAAAAAATAAACACGAGATTAGTTTAAACACTGATTTTCACGTTCATAGTTCAAAAGTATTTATACATAACTACATAATGTTAGTGAATTTTGTAAATATAAGGCTGTTTACTTAGTTCTCTCCGCCCCCATTTTCAGGTAAACCTATAAATATGTAGCAGTAGATGACGCATAACCAGGCATTCAGAACCCATTTTGAATATCACGGGGTATGAGTCAAATGGGATTTCCCTAAACTTTCATATCTTAATTGGGGTTGGCTTTAAATCTAACACGTCATTTTTATTTACGAAACTATGGCTTTTCTTTAGTCTTATGAGAGTCTTAGGTCATTCCGATTAAGATGGAAAAGTCTAAACCGAGAAGCGGTGGGTGGAATTTGCCGAAACCCGTTTCTTTACAGAACCAGCCTAAGTCTTTTTTAGGCTTTCGTACCCGAAGGCCCTATTGCTGTCATTCACGTGTCCGTCTGTCCGTCACAAAATTTTGTTCCGAAGAATTTTTCAACTCCCCATTGATTTATGAACCTATTTGGTGATACTGTTTATTATTGCGTATATTTTACTATCAAATCAGATTTTTTCTTTGATAATTCCCTCATCTGCTTCACCCTAAATGTGCGGAGTCCGACACGCAGTAGGCCGGTTTTTTTTTGCTTGGGATTTCATCAACTTAACTCAAACGTATTTTTCCGGCTTCCAGCCTTACTGGATTAGAGGGAGAGTGTTTTAAAGAGACACTGCAGCCCTGGCACAGGCAATTGCACGAACAAGGGTGGGTTTTAGTTAGTCTGACACGCCCTCCCGCTCCATCCAGAGCGGGAGAAGTTTTTTGATGATTTCACACCCTGAAAAAAAGCCTTACTGGATGGCTTCTGATAACCAGTAACGACTGTCAAAGCTTTCAGTTCTTTTCGAGACTCGAAGGTGTATCGGTATTAAGGCGCTATTAGCTGCCAACGACCTTGAGTAGTTAGCTTGCGTATTCTGCGCTGAGCTCATGTAACGCGTCGTATGTCCACCCAGTAATAAGTAGGTAGCTAGCCCATCAAGGAGCGCTGTCCGAAATTAGACGTATTATTAATTTATTACACATAAAACAACAAGTATTAAACTAAAACACTGAGACTAAATTATAAATAATAATAATAATAATTAATAATTTTTTTTTATTTTTTTTTTTTAATTATATGATCTTTAAAATGGTGCAGATTTCATAAAAATACGCTTAATAGTTTTTGCGTGATTCTCAATTTTTTATCCGAGTTAGATATAACTTTACAAATTAATTACACTATGTTATAAAAATATTATTTCAAATATTCTGAGATCAGATTACGGCAGAAATTGTCTAGAGTAACATATATTTTTTTCAAAGAAATAAGACCAGTCGTTTAGACGTGAAGTTTAATTAAAAACCATTAAAAGTCGTACAACTGCGCCTTAAAAGAGACGGTAACCCATCCTCGAACTTCCCGTGGCAAACAGACCTTAACCTTGATCGATCAAACCATACGGCAGTTACCTAGCCAGGCAAGTGTTACACGTTTACATTGTCATTTGATACTAAGTCTACGTAGAAAATTCCATACTGGAGAATACTCCGTTTACGTAATGTGATACTTTCCAAGAACGCTACTGTGCCTTCCTGTTTGGATTGCTCACGTCTTTTATTAGACATTCTGTCGCCAAGACTTTTTTTCGCATGTGTAGACTTTAGCCAGTAGTTCCTTACTTGGCGGATGTCTAGTTTATATCTGTATTCTTTGTGCAATAGCGATGATTCTTGGGTACAAAAATAATTATTATATTTAGTTCGTTAGTCAGATTATCATCATCTTCCTGCCCTTATCCCATGTTACTTGGGGTCGGCGCAACACGTTTTTTTCTTCCATTCTGTCCTGTCAGCCGTCAAGCTAACACTAACTCCCTTTTCTTTCATGAATATCACTCCTCACACAATCCATCCATCTTTTCTTTGGCTTCCGTCTCCCACTCCATCCATTCACATTTATGTTCATTACTCTTTTTAACAGACGAGAAAAAGGAGGAGTTACTCAATTCAACTGTATATCCATATATACATATATTAGCTACATGTGTTTCATCCCTCCTCTTCACATGACCATACCAAGATAATGGTGCGGATTCTGTTTTGTACGAACTAAACTTAATTTAAGCTATTCCTATCTTTTTCTCTCTAATAAAACAAGAAAGAGACGGACGTAAATTAGAGCTGTCAAATTTAGTTGAACTAATAATTCCATACAAATTAAGTGTACACGTAAAAACATGTCGATTAAAAACACGGTGATGCGCAAGGCGTAAACTAGTTTGACATCTCTAACTTAGTTCATAGCTATAGCCGTCCTTTTCTCGCACTGCCTTTTAGTAAAAGACAGCGATTCTCTAATTTTAGTTTAGTAATTATTAAGAGAATCGACACCAATGTGTTTCTACATGTGTTTCCTGATAGCTACAACCTCTGAGTCTTTAAGTCAAGAGTGAATAGGTTACTTCTCGGCAAGCGTGCTCCATCTTCGACTACATCATCGCTTACCATCAGGTGAGAATTGAGATAGTGGTCAAACGAGTGCCTATTAACATTAAAAAAAAAAAGATTTGATATGATTTTTTTTATGATTTTTGACTTTGATTATTTATTACTGATTTATTGATTATTGATTGTGATTTTTATTTCTTTTTATTATTTTTAAGTTTTTGATTTTTATTTCTTTTTATTATTTTTAAGTTAAACACATTTTTTTATTAATATTAATTTAAAACTGCTCATAGTTCATAATTTTAAATGTATTCTCTCGGAGGGACACTGATTTCTAAGATACAGGCATTTGCCTAGTTTAGAAAGAAATCAGAGTTTCATGTTTTTGTAGTTTTAGCCTTCCGTTTTTATATGTAACCACTATAAACCTTTTTTTTTGTATGGCTTTGATGAATAAAAATATTATTATTATTATTTTTATCAAGATAAGCGGCTCCCTTTTAACTTTTCTGTCTCTGGCGCCACTTTTAAACTACCTACCTCTAAAGTACTCGTTACTCCACATATCCATCTCAACATTCCATCCAGAAGTCTTACAATTCAATATTTCTTAAAAATCGAGGGATTTAAGAAAATAGAAAATATCTTGTCCGCTTCTAGTCTCCGTCACTCAACAATGTTGATCGAACCAACTTGCAAAAGAACCGTTCAATTACACTCATACGCACAAAACGTTTTAGAAATAAATTCCAAAATGGCCTTCGACTTCGGGATTGTTGTTATGAGGCTGGGGCTCTTTAAGTGAAGAATGAATAGATTACTTCTAGGCAAGGGTGCTCTGTCACCGACCACGTCACAGTTACCATTAAATGAGATAACGCGATCTTAGCATATTTTTAGGCTTCCATACCAGAAAGGTCCAATCGGAGCTATTGCTCACGTGTCCGTCTGTTTGTCTGTCTGTCCGTCGTCTGTCACAAAAGGGCAGGAAGATGAGATGATGATTGAATTGCAAGACTTCTATTTGGTTAATCCATACCGAAGCCGAAGTTGTAGAGTTCAGAAAATAATCGCCCCATTCAAAATACTGAAACCACAATTGTTTCTACTGGACGTCAACTCCAACATACTTTTCAGTTCACGATAACCGTGCCGATTCTCTTGTTCAATAACTAAACTAAAATTAGAGAATCGCAATCTTTTACTAAACGCCAGTGCGAGAAAACGACGGCTATAGTTATGAACTAAGTTAGAGATGTCAAACTAGTTTACGCCTTGCGCTACACCGTGTTTTTAGTAGACATGTTTTTACGTGTACCCTTAATTTGTATGGTATTTCAATTAAATTTGACAGCTCAATTTATGTCCAACTCTTTCTTGTGTGGTCCAGAGAAAAATATAGCAATAGCCTAAATTAAGTTTAGTTTGTGCACAACCAAATCGGCACCAATTTCTCCCGTGTCGTTAACCAATCGCCGACCGCCATGTTCGAAAATTCGGTCAGGAGGAGCGTTATTTACGAAAAGGCGGTTGAAAATTTGATCCAGTACAAAATACTCTCTCACGAAAAATTTGTAAGCGCACACACACACTAGTACATCATAACTGTTGGCGATAGATCAGACGGGATGCCAGACGGACGCTAAAATAACTACAAGGTTAATATTAGGTGAGCCGATGTACTTTTTAGTTTCATTTGGAAGGTGAACGTGGTATTTGAATTTTTATATGGCAAAGCCAGCGAAATTAAAGGGGTTATGTGTCCTAAATAGGGTTGCCAACATTTCTTCGGCGAAATATAGCATTTTTTGAAATAAGCAATAATAAATATAGTACACTTCAAAAAAATACAGTATTTTATAGAAAAAAAAAGAATATTTTCAAAAAACTGGATTACGAACTAATAAATTACTAAAAAGGGCAAAAAAAAAAAAAGTTAGAAACAATTTTTTTTCCTGCTTTTCAAGCCTTTTTCAAGCCTTTTTCAAGCTGTCTGATGTAGTTGGTGGCAGTTATTTTAGTTCAGTTAAAATACAAAGATATATTTGCCTTATTTATAAAAAACTTGACGACGACAATTTGACATTATTGACCAGTCCCCTTAGCCAAATAACTTTTATAATAGCGCTAACGCTTCGAGCAAAATGTATGGCAAGGACATTACCTGCGGAGAGAACCGTCACGTGACTCAAGCCCAGTAATGTCTTTGCCATACATTTTGCACGAAGCGTTAGCGTTAATGTTAACAGAAAAGTATTTTGTCTAAAGGCTCTGCCCCCTTAGCCAAAATACTTTTCTGTTATCGTTCACGCTAACGCTTCGTGCTAAATGTATGGCAACGACGTTTTGCACGAAGCGTTAGACAGAGAACTGTCACGTGACTCACGCCCAGTAATGTCTTTGCCATATTTTTGCACGAAGCGTTAGCGTTAACATTAACAGAAAAGTATTTTGTCTAAAGGCTCAGAGCCTTTAGACAAAATACTTTTTCGGATGAGTTCGAATAAATGCTATGGCATTAAGTTAGTGTAAAGAAGAGTTCTTATTTTTTAAAATTAAGGATTTGTTACATTACGGTGTTGAAAATATAGTATTTTAGTGTACTATATATGGTACAATACTATATAATATAGTACGGTTGGCAGCCCTAGTCCTAAATGGTTAAGTACGTCTCTATGGGTCTGAAAATGACAATACGTCTTCAATTTTTTAATATAGGCTCGCGCTTGACCACTATCTCACCTGATGATGTGGTCGACGATGGAGCACGCTTGCCTAGAAGTTACCTGTTCACCACCACCATTATTAGCACTATTTGTCTCTGCATCACCCAAGGTTGACTGGTTAGAAAACGCCTGAGGCATTAAGAGGGAGTTTACAAAATAGGTATTTGAAGAAACTATTGCCATCGTGCTCCCTCAAGCCTGCCCCCGTAGAGTGCAATAGGAACAGCTGCAACTAGACCGATTTTATCACAAAATTTTTGACGAGGTCGACGTTTCGTATTCCCCTTTTTTCTCCTCGAAAACTGAGCCGATTCAATTATTTTTGGCACCAAATTTTTAAGAAAGAGTATGTCTAGGTCCCTATTAAATGTTTTATGTTAAAACTTTTTGAATTTTTCTGGTAATCTTCTAAGAACGGCGGTAAAAATAGGGTAATTTTTTGCAATTTTTGGAGGGTCATATTTTCTTTACTTATTAGTTGCTGAAAAAATGGAAATGACAGGGTCGTGTCAACAGCAGACCCTGACTTTACGAAAAAAAAGGTGTGTGCGATTCACACACGATAGAAGTGAAACTTCAGTAAATCGACAAAAGAATGAGATGAATATACGAGTATATAACAAGGGTAGGATAATTACAAAGTTTAATTGTTTAAAAATGAAAGTATTTTGATTAATTTTAAAAGATATTTTATATTTTATTTAACATATGTTACATAATCTATTGCTCAAGTTCCATATTTTCAGTTTCAACAAATGATACAAGAGGCCTAGGATAACTAAAATACGATACAAATGTTTTAGTTTCAATTTGGAGATATATTTCTGTCTCATTCTTTCCTGGCTTCATCCTACACATTTTTGTATTTGTGTCTCTTACCTGTCGTTTTTTCCGTTGCATCCGGTTTGAAATCCCAACGATTCTAAAGAAGTTTCACTTCAAAAAATGATTGCTGAGGCATTATTCAGGAAGAATAAAGGGGAATACATTTGTATGGAGAATAGCAGCCCCTGTTCCCTCTTAAGTCCGCCTCTGTACTTCTGTGCATGAAGTGTTAAATAAAGAAATAGGCTATAATATTAATAATGAGAGAAATACTAATTCCACGCAGGTGAAACCACTGGCTAGCTAGTGAATAATACGAATATGAATAGCCACATCCCGTCAATAAAACAATATTTTACGTTTCTTATTATCACTAGTAATTTTCTTCATTTTATCTCCCAATTGTCTCTACGACCTCTGCCGCTCGAAGATGGCTGATTTTATATGTTTTTTATTACTGCTGGACTGGAGCGCTATTTATGTCTGTTGATAATAGATTTGCCTGTGAGCTAACAGTTTCGAGTGCGTTAATTTTAATAAAGAACTTTCTTTGGGAAACTAGGAATGGAGGAGATTTTTTTACCGGCCAAGTGGCGCCCTCATTGAATAAAAAAGTAGTAAAAGTAGTCGGCCGTTTTTGACACTGCCTACTACTTTGGATACGAAATATTTTTGAGTCCTGTTTTAACAACGTAAAAATACTTTATCATCTTTGTAACAAACGTGACGTTGGATTCTTTAATATTTATTTTCTATGCTATGCTACGATTTTTTATTCAATGAGGGCACCACTTGGCCGGTAGTAGGGCCTTAAGGCGCAGTTATACAACTTTTAATGATTTTAAATTGAAGATCACGTCTAAAAAACTAGTCTTATTTCTTTGAAAAATTTTCTTCGTAATTTGATATGTGAATATTTGAAATCATATTTTTATAATATTATGTCTAACGCGGATGAAAAATTGAGTCACGCAAAAACTATAAAGCGTATATCTATGAAACGTTCACCTTTTTAAAGATTATTTATTTATTTATATTTTAGTTTATTACCTGTTGTTTAATGTATAATAAATTAATAATGCGTCTAATTTGGGACAGCGCTCCTTGATGGGCGAGTCCTATTACTGGGTGGACGTACGACGCGTTACGTGTGCTCTGCACAGAACACGCAACCACTCAAGGTCGTTGGCAGTTAATAGCGCCTTAAAAGGACATAAAGAATCCACGCAAATAAAGCCCTTTAAGTTTTGGGGACACATTAACTGTGCGTACAGCTAAGGAGTGGAATACCCTGCCAGTCTCTTTCCTGATAGCTACAACCTGGAAGTCTTTAAGTCAAGAGTGAATAGGTTACTTCTAGCCAAGCGTGATCCACTTTCGACCACATCATCGCTTACCATCAGGTGAGATAGTGGTCAAACGCGGGCCTATCATTGATATAAAATTAAAAATCTGGATACGCAAATAAAGGCATTTAATTAGCGTGGGTATCGTGGTATCAAGGTTATAATTTTAATTATGTGCATGAGGAAAATATTCTAACATTACCTAGGAATAGGTTTTCTATTCTCAATATTACTAAGATTTTGACTCAGACATATAGCCGAATCTAGTCCACCTAGTCACGTGAAAGCGAAAGCCAGTTCTTACTGTGTCACGGTCTGCCAGCATGTGTCATGACAACCGTCTGCTGACGTCACCGATTAGCATAAGCTATTCTGACGACTGTTCTATGACGTCATTTCAGAAAGACGCGTCAGCTCAGGCTAAAACAAATGATTTACAGTTTTATTTATAAAATTCTCTAAACATATATTTGAATTTAGAATCCGCTAAGCATATTTATGGTTTGCAAGTTTTTTTTTTTTTGGCATCGCACGGTTTGTGCAATTCGGCCGGTGTCAAGTTTAGAAAGTAAGTATTTAGATACAGAATACTGTCACTTTTTTCCATTAGAACGTCGATGTAACATTTCTCATGTCTTTGCAGGGTCTGGCCGCAAATGTTTCGAGTCACCGAATCAGTCTTCTCGGCAAGCTTCGCTGAGGTAGTCGCCGAGATCGCACAATGATTCCACATAATGGTGTTGATTCTCTTGTTCAATAACTAAACGAAAATTAGAGAATCGCTATCTTTTACTAAAAAGGCAGTGCGAGAAAAGGACGGCTATAGCTATGAACTAAGTTAGAGATGTCACTCACGCCTTGCGCTTTACCGTGTTTTAATCGGCATGATTTTACGTGTACCCTTAATTTGTATGGATTGATTTGATGTAGTTCAACTAAATTTGACTGCTCTAATTTACGTTTCTCTTTCTTGTTTTATTAGAGAGAAAAAGATAGCAATAGCCTAAATTAAGTTTCGTTTGTGCACAACAGAATCGGCACCAATGTCTAGTTGTGCAGAAACTTGAGACGCAAAACTACACCAATTTTACATCACAATATTCACTAGGGATCTATTTGCGAATAATAACAGCCACTGACCTTCACTCGAAAAAATTCTCGCCAAAAATTTCTACGCGAGTTTTATAAAATATGGCTAATTAGCAGTTTCTAAATACTAATTCTTCATTGAAACCTGCTAACCAGCGTTTAAACTAATCACATAGTAAACATTTTTATAATAAGGTCATTCATGTGTGTTTAGTTTATTCGATTCAAGGATGTTGGAAGTTGGCGCCATTTCTGGGATGTTTTATTGGACTATTGGCGATTGGCGCTTTGTTGTTTGTTTGTGACGACTAAGGGGAAAGCCATAAGAACAGATGGAGTGATTTTGTGAGAAGTGACATGAAAGTAACGGTCATGAATGCACGACGATTGACTGGAGAGAATGAAAGAAGAACTGTGTTACGCCAACCCCTAGTCACATCATATATTGCCACCAAATTGCCCGCGAAATGACTAAACCAAAAGGTTTGGTATCTCTTTATAGAGCGATGCAGATTTATCGTGTCGATGGCAATTGTAGATTTATTTTGAAGTAAAACTTCTTTACGCACGCTTGACTTGGGGAGTAAGTTGGTGAATGCGTGGCGAGAGCGTTACGAAAGGTGTGATCGGGCGAGGCGAACGGAAGAGTTAGAGCTAAAGAAGTTTTACTTCAGTCGTGTGGTCTAAAGCACACTCGTTTTTTTTATTTTATGATTTTTTTGTTTCCGACCCGAGTTTAGTTACGATAACGCAGTCAATATAGGATCGTAAGAGGGCCGATCCCGCTCGGAAACTCGAAAAGAAGGCGTCGGGGAGGCAAGCGTCTCGACACCTAACAACACACAACAACACACCGTCACCCATCCTGCATCATTTAATGCAGATGGGACTTTGGAATCTCGGGCACTCAGAGTGGGGACTCTGATTGGCCATCGAGTGATACCAGGAAATACGGCGACACTGTGATCACTTGCTACCGTGCAAAGCGAGGCTCAATAGCTTTGCAGTCTCCTCAGGGATGTGCCCTAGCAGTTGTTAAAAAAGAGGTGGTTTTAGTGAGGTAAGAATCTCACACCCCGTCGTCTCTCCAAAAGGCCAGGCGCCTTCTGAAGGTATCCACCCAAAAACCAAAAAAAAATGAACCTCACGTGTACAGGTGGCAAAGTATACGGCGCAAGATGAAAGATTGGCCACGGTCTGCAGAAAGACGCCGTATATGTGTCGCAGGCATCTGGTTGGATTCGCCATTCATTTGGACGCCTAGGCCGTTCATTAAACGTCGGCATTCAATTAAATGACTGGAGGACAACCAGTCAAGTCGTTGAACGCAACATTTAACCAGATGGCTGGATGTCGTCTAGTCTAGATATTGATGAGTTTGTGATGCCACTGATCATGATTATGTGTGTACAAAAGGCAATGTTAGGATGCAAGGCATGGGGCACCCCGACTCGGATAGGTTAGGTTCGAAAGGGATGGCGGAGTCTAGTGAGCGAGCGAAGCGGGCGAACTCAGACTTTAATATTTTTGCGATTGGACTTACCGTTTTCAAGATATTTATGATTTGATATCTAACCGCCATCTTTCATCATTTTTCATTCAACTTGAAGTTTTGAATCACTTGGCTAAGTCTTGGTCAGTCATCTTCAAAGGGCTGACTTTCAACACGCCAGGTTGTTAAACGTTGAGTGATCCTAGTTGAATTAACTATCGGCCTAGCCATTTAATTGAATGCCAGCGTTTCATGAACGGTCTAGGCATCCAATTGAATGGCGAATTCAACCAGATGGCTGCGACATATGTATACTAACGATCCATGATGGTTTGCTTGTCAAGATTATTTAAACACTACTGACCCGAACCAGCTTCGCACGGGTACAAATTATACACCAAAACCTTCGTCATCAATCACACTGTCTATTGTTGAAAACCGTATGAATATCCGTTCAGTAGTTTATGATTTTATCGCGAACAGCAGAAATGTAGTGATGTTGTGCATGATAATATATACGATTCTAGTGCCATTTCAGAATTTTACAACTCCTACAGTTTCGTTTTTGTTCAAACTACAATAAAGGATGACCTTAGTTAGTCTCTGTTATCGTGAATGACGCCATCCACTTTTGGTGTAGGATTCGAAACAGCAGTATATTTTTTTGGATTGTCATCATCAAATAAACATTCATTGACTTTGAATCTAGACACGAGTGTGTCAATAAAGTTTGCGAAGCAAAAGGGCAACACACTGACAGTGCGTTTTCCATTACGGGCCTCATTCGACCCCCCATAACTAAAAATCTGTTAGACCTACATGCTTGCTATTTTGAATGTATAGTAATAGTAAGATCCCTTTTTTTCAAAACCCCAAATTTCAAAAACATACCTCTTACTATTCATGAGATAATGCCATCAGAAAATCACTATTTTTATCACTGACTCACTCTTCCGAAGTTTAGTCTACTTCCAGGTGAATTAGGAACTTGGAGGAGGCAGGCCATGTCCACCAGTGGACATCCTTTGGGAAAATGATGATAAGGAGCTAGATTATTCGATAAACTAGGTTTAAGTGTGACCAATATCTCGCCTGTTGTGGAGTGTTGGGTTCTAGCTAGCTAACTTTGCATAAGCGATAGATTACGTAATATCTGTAATGACTCGCAGTCGATTGTCAAAACAAAATGGTTAGCGAAAAGGTCGGTAACCTCCTTGCATAGCAAATGACGGGCATTACACATTGCCTCCCATTTTTGGAGGGGCGTCAATTCGGGCAATGAGTCGGAGTATGCAGTTACGGAATGTTTGTTGCATTTTAAAAGTTATAATGGTGTAACAGGAATTACCGCTATGCTATGCCGCGAATTTACCTTGTGACGACGAACCAGATAAAGTCAAAAAACCATGAGTAAAGAGGTAAATATGAAGTTTAATGTCATCAATATTTTATTAGTATCTGTGGTGACCAATGAACACTAAGAAATAGCCGTAAACATTGACCTAAATAGGCTAATATTATAAAGAGGTAAAGTTTGTGAAGTTGTAGGGGGGTAATCTCTGGATCTACTGAACCGATTTTGAAAATTCTTTTACCACATTATTTGTGTGACAAAGGCTATAAATATTTTAGAAATTCACGCGGACGAAGTCTCGGGCGGAGTCCTAGTATAATATATTACTCTTTTGAAATCATTGGCCGTAAAAAAAATGGCCGGATAAATCGATGTACGATGTCTAGTGCGTGACGCTCGCCAATTTTCACACAATGAGAGGCCTAAATTCTATTCTTTCGTATAGCAAGATTTATTTTGCCGGTGTACAGTTGAGTATAGTTAGAAGACGAAGTCTATGGAATACCCAGTAGCGACGGCCCAACCAGCTCGGTATCAAACAGTAACTGGGTCTCGAGTCTCAAGCTAAGCGTAATGCCGGCTGTACACGCTCGTCTCGTCGCCTCGCGTGCCTCTCGTTGAGAGCACAAAATGTACATTACATACCTACTCGTTGTATCAATTGATTTTCATAGCAAGACTCTGAGACCCTTTGACTCGAACGCAAAAACCGACACCGCTTTCGAGAGCGAACAAGGGCCGAGAGACGCGACTCGATGCCATCGTACACACTCGTACACGACCTGTCTCGTGGTGTCTCGCCGAACGTGTACAGCTGGCATTAAAGACGAACCCGTAAAAGCTTAGGAAATCGTTTTGTAGACTGGTAAAATTATGCCAGTCCAATAGCAGTTTTTCAGTTCCCTTGGGCACTTGCTATCATGCCCTCTGTGCCCTAAAATAGGCAGCACAAGTGACCTCTGCGCTGCCACCGACGAAGCGTGGACGTGGCAAGGTTTTGGGTAAAAAAAAAATTAAAACACTCGTGCCAGCGACATGACGTGAAGAAGAAGATCAATACTTGCGAAATTACAGGACCTTGACCTATTATATTTCGGTGAATTCTTGATTCAATGAAAAAAAGGCCTCGCTAGCGCTCTAAATATTCTGCTTGATTTAGATTTTTTACAAATTCGAATCTTATTTGGTCAGTGACAAATCCGCCATAAGGAGAAATTCTTAAAACTATCTTAGTGACGTCATCGTCTGACCCGATTACGCAGAAGGCTACCCATCCTATTCTCGTCCGCGGTAACGGCCGCTTAACTTCGACAAAATTTTCACCGAGTTATGATATTTTACGAAAATGTGTCTGGCAATCGAAATCCGAGTTGATAATTTTGATATGTTGATATTGGAACACTGATAGCGAAAAGATAAGCCAAAAATATAACTAAGTTACAACAATTTGGAAGATTACGTAATAATAATTTTGAGTTGCCGCCATTTTTCGACGCGAACTTTGAGTTACCAGATGCAATCTTATAATCTCCGAATTTAATTTTCGCGACACCTCCCAAAGTTTTAAGATAGTTTTAAAAGTAGGCTTAATTAAGTTTTCTTATAAGCAACTTATAAGAGTGTCTTAATGATATAAGAATAACACATGTTTGAATAAAACATCAATAAAACACCCCGTTGACTTATTTACAACTTTTTAGTCACAGCTGTTTTTGATAACTTATGTTTCGTAACTTTGAAAACTTTCAAAATACGATTTCGAACAAACTTTTCTGTCCATTTGTTTAAAAATTAGTCAGTCTCAGTTTCCCATACTTACGGTTTATGTTGTGCGATCTGGCAATTCAAAGCAATTAAACTTTTTAATTTACAAATAAATGAGTACTCACAGATCTGTGTCGAATGTCTTGATGACGTCATTTGCATCCAAATATACACCCTCTCCTTGATGATGCCACAAACCACCGCTTTTTACACAGAAATACACCTTCCTACCATCATTTTTAACATCAACAACAACGTTTTCAAATTCTTTACTCACAAAAAACGATTCACATTTTTGTTCGGAAGCCGGCTCAGAAGTTAGCGACCACTCATCAACATTTTTCGCGTTCACATCAATATTAAACACACACTTGTTGTCATCACACGTTTTAGTGTTTGTTTTTACCGAGAATATCCATGGTGGAGTCACGGCACACGTGGTAATAATTAAAAATAATAATAAAAATAATTCACTAGTCCGTAAACGCACTAGAGCCATGTCAGCTTCGTGAATGAATGAAGGGAACTGAACCACGTTCGCCGCTCGCGACTCGCGCGTCGAGTAGGGATGGGATGCTTCGTTACAATCGCTTTTATACCGAGCTCGATTCACTGAAGGACGAATCGATAAGAAGTGTTTTAGATAAAATTTATCTGTATTTGTACGCTACGGCTTAGTTTTATAAGTTTTTTTTTAAATCGTTTTGATAAGTGGCTCTATCAATCATAGTTGAAGATGGATCTTATCCTATTTAGATAATATTTTGCTTGTTTTATAACCGTTAGAATTAAACAATGTGCCTCTTTTTAATGGCACTTGATAGACTTATTAGAATTATCCAGTGTATTGCTGCTTTTTGCTACACACGTGAGTCTTTTGTTTAGGTATAATTTTATGACATCTATGTTGATAAATTAGGCCATGTTGACGTATTTTATAATACACAATCAATTAATCCTAATAAAATCACATTCAAAAAATTCTTCCAAACAATAAAAAATATTTATCAAATCGAATAAAATGCTCATTTTATTTTGTGATTTCAATTGCACTAAGAATTATGATTTTAGTATTCTTTTTCAGATTTTGCATTCGATACCTACCTATTTAAAAATTGCGTACATCACTAATAAATTAACATAAAAGTTCCCAGTAGGTAAGTAAATAATACAGATAGTTAATAATTATCTACTAGGCAAAGAGCAGAGAATATTATAATGTAACAATCTTTATCAATGGTCTATTTAATAAAGACGCAAATTGATTTAGAATTAATTCTATTAATTTAAATGGTCTGCAACACAACTTAAAGAATAATTCTGGTTAGAATCTGATTAGTGAAAAGAGTTGAATAAAGTAGAATACCTGTTTAGAGTGAAAATATATTTTTGGTGATTTAATGTTCTCAACAACACAAAGTACCTACAATAATTCTGGTTGGAATCCTATAAGTTGGTAGTTAAAGTTTAAATAACATAAATAAAAGAAAGGTAAGTATATAAAAAAGGTATATTTTTTGGCTATTTACAAAATTAACAGATATGTTACATTTCGGCAAGCGTGCTCCATCGTCGACCACATCTAAGCGCTTACCGACAGGTGAGATAGTGGTCAAACGCGAGCCTAATAATGTTTAAAAAAAAAGAAGCGACGTAAGGACCATTATTCATCACCGTATTTAGTAAAAAAAAATTGGAAAAAGATACACTAAGGTTTCGGTCAACAAATGAATTCCAAGATTCAAAGCCGAGCCGATCATTAGAAACCACACACAGTTTTGTCTACCTACTTTTTTTTTGGTAAAAACTATTTTGTTACATTTTGATTTTGGTAATATCTAGTATTTAGCGTTCCGTATCTGAAGAGTCCAAACCCTAGGCCTATTGCTGTCACTCACGTATCTGGCTGTCCGTCCGTCTGCCTGTACGTCGTGTGTCACAAAATTTTGTTCCAAAATTTTTTTTAACTTCCCAATTATCTATGAACTTGAAATTTGGTGATAGTGTTTATCGTTACACATATTTTACTAAAAAAAAACTTTTTTACAAAAAAAACAACCGACTTCCAAAAAAAAATACACACTAAAAGTTTAAAAATAACTAATTTCAGAAGTCGGTGTTTGTATTTTATTTCTTCGATATTTGACACCGACTTCCGAAATTAAAGTTATTTTTAAATTTTTAGTGTGTATTTTTTTTTGGAAGTTGGTTGTTTTTTTTGTAAAAAAGTTTTTTATTTTTCGCTTTTTAGTTGTTATACCCCAGAAGTAAAAACCCGAATAACATGGAACGTGGAATTTAAACATTTGGAGAACACAAAAACGTCATCAAGATATGCGTATTTTTCGTTTTTGTTCAGTTTCTCACAAAGCGCTAAAGCAATTTCGATAAAATTTATATGGGACCACCTCGGGAGTATATTCTTTTGTGAAAATCGGTCCACAACTGACGGAGAAATGCGCGGACATACATAAAAAAAAAAAAAACATACATACAGTCGAACACAGAAGCACCTCCTTTTTCGAAAGTCGGTTAAAAAATACTAATTATATTGATAAATTAGAATTTTTTTCTTAGATAATTCCTTCATTTGGTACGGAACCCCAGATGTGCGAAGTCCGACATGCAATTGGCCGGTTTTTATTAACAGTTTTTGGCCTATAAAAGTTGAAAAATTAAGCACAGCAGTTCCCATAGTACACCCACATTTGAGCCTATTGCTTGCCATCAATCGGACAAAAAGTTATAGACAAAATAAATTGATGGTTTGTTCGGTAGTTTCTGCCAAACCCTATGAGAAAAAGACGTGTGTTTATCACCGTGTATCCATACCAAACTACAAATCAACGCGAATTTGAGTCTGTATCTGTATTTCCTGATAGCTACAACCTGGGAGAGATTACTTCTAAGCAAGCGTGCTACATCTTCGACCACATCATCGCTTAACATCAGGTGAGATAGTGGAGCCTATCAATAAAAAAAAGTATTGTAGAGCATCCCAATATTAACCCAATTATAAAACTTTTCTCAAAAAATACAACCGACTTCTGAAAATTGCAAAATAACTTTAATTTCGGAAGTCGGTGTATATTTTTTTTTTCTTCATTATTTGACACCGACTTCCGAAATTAAAGTTATTTTGCAATTTTTAGAAGTCGGTTGTATTTTTTGAGAAAAGTTTTTTATTTGTCACTTTTTAGTTATTTTTTATGGTTGTTGTACACCAGAAGTAAAACTAAATATTAAAGTTATGCCCGAATGGATAACACCAATAACATGGAATTTGAAGACAACCAAAACGTCGTCTGTGCATACATATTTTTTATTTATGTTGATTTTTTCCAAAAGTGCTGAATCGATTTCGATAAAATTTAAATGGGACCACCTCTGAAGTATGACCTACCAAACAAAAAAAGAATCATCAAAATCGATTCACAAATAAAAAAAATAAAAAAAAACATACAGACGAATTGAAAACCTCCTCTTTTTGAAGTCGGTTAAAAACCGAGTTTATCGAACACCGGCCACATAAAATACCAAACAATAAATAACGTAAATTCATGCTCGGGATACAGATTACCAGTAATTTTATACTGAACTAACAGTGCACGATTAGATAATACTGTTGGCAGCCATCTCACAGTCACACATGCTTCATTTTTGACGGCCAGTCGAGGCAAACAGGAAAAGGTGACATATGCTCATATTATCGTCATACTCTTAATAAGCTGCTTTTTTTCAAATGTCTAAAGTCCATTCGTAGGAAACAGTGCCAAATTATGAAAATAGAAATAACTGTTTAGAAGATTGACTGAAAGTGCTTAGTTATGAACGTCTTTGCATTTGATTTAAACGTGGTTTCTGAACTGAGGTTGTTTTTATAATTTCCATGTGCTGGTATTTAAAAACCGGATGCTGAACTTTGGATCCTGGATCGGCCTGTGTTATTTATTTATTAACTTTTGATCCTTATTCCATGGGGCTGAAAGTCGGGTGTGTAATGTATGATATAATAACAAAAAATCTAACGTTCACTTGAAATAACGTTCATATAATATAATTTTCATATGCTATAAAATCATATAACCTAATTTCATATGACCTAATGTTTCATATGATATAATTTTCATTTAATATAAAACATTTAGCATAACGCTCATTTTATATAATTTTCAATATGTATAATATGCTTTTTATATAACATTCATTTGACCTAATGTTCTTTTGACCTAATTTTCATGTTTAATGGTCACAGTTCTAACCTAACTCAAATGGCACCTAACCAAATCTTAAAATATTCAATGCATGGTCGAGGGTGGGCCTGGTCGATGGAGCCCCGCGACTCCTACTTCTGGATGGTTTATAAAAAAATAACCTAACCTGTCCGAGTCGGGGTGCCCTAAAGTCCAGATTGCATCCAATTTCTACTGGTTAAAATAGTTGAGGGTGGTAGGTGTACAGGGTATAAAGCGAAGAAAAAAAAACAGTACAATATTTTTTTAATCATAACATAGCATCACATAAATATTACATCTTATTTCAGTTTTAAGTTAGAGGCCAAAGCCCGAAGGAATTCAATTTCAGTGTATTCCTTTTTGTTTTTAAGAATATTATCGATTCGTTCCTTTTTCTTTAAACAATACTTCGGGTTTTTTAGTGGTTTTTTGGTGGTAATATTATATTAAATGAATAGTAAACTACATGAATATTATGTCAAATATGCATTATAGGAAATGTTTATTATATCATAAGAAATTAGATAAAATGAAATTATATCAACAATTCATTATCTCAACTGATCGTTATATTAAACAAAAAGTGAACGTTAGATTTTTTGTTATTATATCAACCGTTACACACCCCTGAAAGTCACTAGAGGGCAATGGAAAGGGCTCTGCTCGGAGTTTCCCTGCGTGAGCTAATCAGGAATGTAGATATGCACAGGAGAAGCATAGTTACAGACATAACCTGAATTATCGTCAAACTGAAGTGGCAGTGGGCAGGGCACATTGCTCGCATAACAGATAGTCGATGGGGCCGAAAAGTTCTGGTGTGGATAGTACCGGAAGACGCAGTGTTGGAAGGCCTCCCACAAGGTGGACCGACGACCTGGTGTGGGTCGGGGAAATCCCATCGATGCAAGACGCACAGGAACGGTCATTGTGGCGACACTTGGGGTAGGTCTATGTCCAGCAGTGGACGTCTGCCAGCAGTGATGACGTGGGATTCAAATATAACTGGTGAAATGCGGCTTTTGGGTACGTTAACCATACACTTCGATTCGACGATTAGGGTGTAAGTAGATACCCTGTAGGGTGTACCCTAATCAAAAACAGGCGCGATGGTAAGTGATGCTATGTAGTTGCTTTTACTTTAACTGCTTTGAAATTAAACGTTTATACTAAATGTCTACAACAGATTACAGCAACGTTTATCATTTATAATAATTGATTGTCCACAATCAATAAATCAGTACATTGTGTTATGTAATAAACTAATCTATAATAATAAGCCTACTTGTATAAGTAGTTATTTTACTAGCTCTTTCATGCGGTGTGGCTGTTAATTAACTGTTGTTTTTTAGGGTTAAGTACCCGAAGGGTAAGCAACGGGACCCTATTATTAAGCCTCCGCTGTCTGTCCGTCCGTCTGTCTGTCCGTCTGTCAGCGGGCTGTATCTCATGATCCGTAATAGGTAAACAGTTGAAATTTTCTTCTGTAACAACAAATAATAAAAAAAATAAAGGGCCGGGGCTCCTCTACTAGAAACTTTTTTTTTTTGCTATTTTTGCTCGAACACGAATTAAAAACCTATAGAGGGGCCTGACGGATTAATAATGGCAATAAGTAGACGCGTATAATGTTGTATGATGGTACGGAATTATTCATGTGCGAGTCCAAAAGGCGCTTGGCCGTTTTTTTAATGGACACCACTTGGCATCAAAGAAGCAGGTAGTTGCAACTTAAGCACATGTGCATACATTTTTATTAGAATCTGAATGATTTTAAAATAAATACTTCTTCCGTTTGAACTTGACCATTGCTTCTTCCGTTTGAAAAAATCGTCCACTCGACAAAGTAAATTACGCAATGAAACTTGTTGAATGTGTGTACATAATAATTAATAATCACCGACCCTACTGATTTGTTAACTCTTTGGATCAGTAAACTAAGATTTCCATTTCATTAGAGCCTTTATTGTCATCTGCGAGTCGGCTTGCCCTGGCTGGAGACTTTCACAGGAAAGTGTGGGTAAGCAGACGACAACCCTTTAGATGTAAGTAGCCACTAAAAAAAATCGGTCGGCTTCGGACCCTTGTTCTGGTTCCGTTCCGGACAAGGGGCCGAAACCAACCGACTTTTTTGATACTGAAATATTGTCATACTTACATTTTTTTTACTCACAAACGTACATTTTAATTTTAAACATAAATAAACAACAACATACTGATAACTCCTTATCAGATTGAAGATCTGTAACTCCTATCTGAGCTATCTTAAGATATAGCAGCCGTTGACGTAACCGGGGTGTCCGAAACGTGTCAAAAATACTACGAGTATTATCCGTATCTCTTTCAAGGTTTTTCCTTAAGGCAGCTGGGTTGATGCTTTGTTTGCGTAGATATTAATTTTATTGTTAGACTTAATATTATGTATGACTGTGACAGATTTATTAATTTTGGTATACTTGACTGGCTTCTTCCCGCGGCTGCCCTATTGTGACAGTGTATTTCTTGGGGACAGAAAAGTGGCCTACTTATATATTTTTGATTAAATTTTTAAATCACACTCAATCTTTTAATGAAATTCCTGATCCATGTTTAAAAATTCGTCAGCTCGAAAATGTATAACACGCAATGAATACTGTTGAATTGAGTTGGGTTATGTATAAGACCCCGCGGAAACTTTGGTACGACACGTTGGGTATCTACAGTTTACCAAAATAAAACAAACAAACAATAGGGATGATTTTAGAAATCATCCCTGAATTATAGAAATATATTGGACACGTATTCGCTTTGTCAAATCAATGAAATGTGACAAAGATAAAACACACCAATGTTAACTACATACAAAGTAGCGGCACGTAAGTCTAGCGCTGAACGATAATTGCTGCGCATGGGTGGGTGGCGCGGGTGGCACGCGGGGGCGCGCGGGGAACAGAATGCGACTGGAGAGCCAATCGGCGCTACGCACGCTCGCCCTTCATCCCGCTAGCCCCCTCAGGTACCTTAATTTTTACTTCTGCGCAATAATGGTCAGCGCTAAAGTTTCGTGCCGCTACTTGTACGAATTAATAAAATAGTGAACATTAAAAATTAATAAAAATTAAAATGGGCAGGAAACGAAAACGATGAACAAATGAATGAATGAAATTAAAATAACGAACTTTGAAAATGATCATTGGACATCACTATTTTAAATTATTGATTCTAAAATAAATTAATTTAATCAATGAATCATTACAATTCATTATCAATACACCCACGTAGGTAGCTACACTGATTTAGGTAGGTTCTTATCCAACGGTTATGATACCAATTTTTGATTTGGAGTTATGTAACAGCAATTAGCACTGGCGACAACTGATGCTCGGGGGAAGCGTATGTCCAGCCAGCAGGTAGACGTCTTTCGGCTGTAATAATTATGAAAAATCAGCTGAATACCGTCCCAAACATCAAACAAAATAATCAGCTCCTTTACCTAAATATGTTAGAGTCGACTTCCAGTCCAGCCCAACCGGATGCAGCTGAACGAGTTAATTTTGACTATAATATTTCCGAGAACTGAGTATTTCATCGTGTTTTGGGAACAACCGTCCCGCAGGACGCCTAAAAAGCAGCCAGGTGCGATTCGGACTCGCGCATGAAGAGTTCCGTACAGGATTATACGCGTCTATTTGTTGGCGTTATAAGATCGAGCAAATAAACAAAAAAACTACGTTTCTAGTAGGGGAGCCCCCTTTAATATTTAATTTAATATTTTTTGTTTTAGCGGCAACAGAAATACACATTCTGTGAAGATTTCAATTTTCTACCTATTACGGATCATGAGATACAGTCCACTACTATACATACGGACGGACGGGCGGACAGCGGAGGAGGCTTAGTAATAGGGTCCCGTTGGTTACCCTTCGGGTACAGAACCCTAAAAATGAAATGCTCGATGGAAATTATCGTCAAACTTACCTCTATGACCTTTAATTTCTTTTTTCTCTTATTACTAGACAACGTATTTGTACGTCGTAATGAAAATGAAGCAGAACTTGGCTCATCTGAGTGAATCGATAAAATGCTTCTTATTTTGCAACAAAATTAAAGCATTGTGTCGTCGCGCATCTCTTTCTTTTTTATGCAGTTCAAGTGTGACCGCGGTCATGTCTCGGGAATCGAACTCCGACATATTCAAACGTCGGTCCAGTGGCAGTATTATATTAATGCTCTGTGCGTCGTCGGTCGAACCGAAAGTCATTTGAAAACGTGAACACCGCCCCCTATGTCCCGTGTGTGTAATTTAACTGAACTACTATTTTCATACAAAAGAATCGAGCTTAGTAGTTCCAGCCCTATATAAGAGATGGCGCTGTAAGCATTAGTGAATATCCCCTTACAGGTTTTGCGTTGTTCGGACGTGTATGGGTTTGCTCCAGGGCAAAAACTACTATAGTATACTGCGTAATCAAGGGGCGTACCTACCGCCGTATCAATGACACCCCCCGGGGTACAGAGGTCCTGACACGTTGAAAAATCAGTACAAATAATGATATGATAGGATGCCAAATTTCCTAACTCTCTTTTCTCTTCCGTACATTCCCTTGATAGAATTACCAATAAACTCAAGTTATATATTGATCCAGGATACCCCAGTAAACGAACTCATCTTCAAAGAAGACACCCTATCCCAGTCAGGATACTCCTGTTTTCGAGTTGACTCTTCCATAACCAAATCAGGTCGCTGCAGACGCTCGTGAAGGAGGGACCTTCGCAAGCGCGTCTTTCCGTCAGTATGAACGGAACCTTTTCACTTAGTCCCGCCAACTCCCTTAGTGGCTTGCCGCGTCAATTCTATGCTAGTAGGGCACATTTTGTAAATAAACAATACCCTATGGTATTGTTTTTGGTCTTTGCCACAGTCTAAGCCTAATGCCGGCTGTATACGCTCGTCTCGTCACCTCGCAAGCATCTCGTCGCGACGAGGCTTGGACACGAGAGCACACCATGTACATATTCGTTGTACCTATCAACTGATTTTCACCGCGACCTAGATAATATAATACTAGCGTACAGATGCCTCATTCCATACCAAAGAGTTCCATACAAAGAAACGGTACCGCCGTAACTACGGGTTTTCGTCTGGCACAAGTAACTTTTGTTCTTCGTTCGGGCCCGTCCTCTACACCTCGCTAGATGGTGTTAGCAGCGATGGCTTCTGCCCGGGGGTTCAGGGCAGGGAGGAACAGGCTGGTTTTAGTCAGTAAGAGTCTGACACGCCCATAGACTAATATAATATATATGACACGCCCTTCCGCTCCACCCTAGAGCCGAAGAAGTCATAGGATGATTTCCCACCCCACAAAAAAAAAAAAAAAAAGCAGCCATGGCTTGCAAGCTGAATGAATTTACTTACAAGTCTTACCACTATTTTCTCACACATTGAATAATTATTTTATAGTAATTTTGGCACTTCATAGCAGTTTTACTGTATCAGAATGTGTCACTATTCAAAATTTAAAGAGGCAAATGGATAAACTCTGGAACTTAAAACAGCGCCATCTATGGCTACAAAAAATATAGATGTCTAAGGATTCGTTCCAATAATCGTCTAAATTAGAATTACAAGCCAATTATTTATGCTTAGGGCAGTTTATTAAATAAGAAAATATAGTACCATATTTATTTTCAAAATATTAATATTACTTAAACTTCAATAAGAAATCGAAGCATATTACGCCATCTATTGAGATTTATTTGAACTAAATTTTCTTTGTTCGAGATGAGACCCCGACCGAGTGACTAGAGACCCTTTGACTCGGACACAAAAACGACACGAGACGCGAAGAAGGCACCATGTACACACTCATACCCGGCCTGTGTCGACGAGCCTGTATAGCCGGCATAAGAATAGACAATTAATCTATCTACGCCACTGGCTCTATTGCCAGGTTCGTAATTTTTTATATTTGTTTTACCAGTGTATAATTCAAAAAAATGTTCAAAATACAAAAGAAATGGCAATAAAACAATCCTTGTTATAAAAAAACACTTTTATATTTCAGTAGTTACATACATATTAAAATAGGTTTATTTGTAATACATATTAGGGGATGTTAGCCAAATAGTCCTTGACGTGCGCGGGCTCCAGCCTACGGAACCCGCTGGCATCACAGATGCCGACTTCGATGTTGTCTGCCGTCATCTGACCCTCGAAGCCCTCTTTGAGAGTGAGGATCGCTGTGTGGACTGCATCGTCGAGCTCTAGCTCCTCTGTGTATCTAGAGTAGAGGTTTTGTTAGTGCATTCAACCAAGAACACCAATCAATAAATATGCTTTAGCAGGCACCACAGAATAGATAGAATTATTTATTTTATAACCAGGAATCATCCCTAAACCACAGAAAATATAATATTAGCGTACAGATGCCTCATCCCATACAAAGAAACGGTACCGCCATAACTTTTGTTCTTCATTCGGGCCCGTCCTCTACACCTCGTTAGATGGTGTTAGCAGCAACGGCATGCAAGCTGAATGAATTTACTTAGTCTTATCAATATTTTCTTACACATTGACGAATTATTTTATAGTATTTTTGGCACTTCATAGCAGTTTTACTGTATCAAAATGTGTCACTATTCAAATTTTAAAGAAGCGAATGGATAAACTTTAAAACTTCAAACAGCGCCATCTATTGGTACAAGAATTTAGATGTCTAAGGATTCGTCCCACTAATCGTCTAAATTTGAATAACACACCAATTATTCCACAATTTTATGCTTAGGGCAGTTTATTAAATAAGAAAATACAGTTTTTACCATATTTATTTTCAAAATATTAATGTTACTTAAACTTCAATAACAAAACGATGCATATTACGCCATCTATTGTGATTTATTTGAACTAAATTTTCTTTGTTCGAGATGAGACCCCGTGCATAGACTAAAACCAATCATATAATATGCTATACATACCTCTTCTCCAAAAATGTCTTCCCGTTATTATAGTTCTTGCCCATAGCGGTGGCCTTCCAAGCGAAGTAAGCACCCGAGGGGTCGCATTGGAAGAGGTAGGGTCTGTCATTCTCCCAGCCACAGATCAGGAGGGACACGCCGAAGGGACGGACTCCTCTGTGGATAAGGGGTAGAATGTCAGTGGAATGTTTTAACAAGTCAAGTTATAGTGAGATATATTTTTTGCTGTCTGATGAAATTAGAGTATTTTCTTTTTTTATTATTCATTAGATCGGCCAATTGTTGCTTACGGAGAAACAAATCATGAACAAGCAACAATAAATGATTTTCTGAAATTCTAGCAAAATGAAGTTTTTTATTAAAAGGACTTCAATTCGATTTGTCCATTGCTTAGTTTTTATAAGTATTTACTTTAATAGACAAGTATATTCTCAAGTAAAAGACGTCGCAAACAAGCATAGACTAGCAATGTTTAAGAGTTGGTTCATAATCTAAATAGACTTTTCAAAGAAAACCCTTTTTATTTGGTAGATATCGTTGTCAGCGATGAGACCTTTGTACCCATACAATTGTGTTACAATTTTGGCGTACAAAAACGTTGGAGTCACGGAAGACCGAGGAGACGCCATCTTCTACTCGGTCTTCCGCAACTGTGTGTGCTTCTTCATGCTAGGACGGACGCCTTCCTGGCATGAAGAAGCACAGCTAAGAGAGAAGTGGAAGGAATGGGGGTCTGGTCTATGCCCAGGAGAGAGACAGTTCAGGCTAACTAAAAAAAACTGGACAAGTGCGTTTTTACAAGTGCGTGCGCACATTTAGGGTTCCACACCAAATATTGGTATTTGTTAATAAAGTATACGTAATAATAAATATTAAACAAAATTATATCAAACAAATCAAGTATATTGACTTGGCTCGCGAGGTTGTCGACATGTGGGATGTGGACTCAGCGATCATTGTACCGATAGTCGTGTCAGTCAATGGCTTAATAGCCACGAGCCTCGATCAACACCTCAGGAGGCTCTCGTTAGGCGGCTGGATCAAGGGCTTGATTCAGAAAGCAGTACTTCTGGACACGGCTCGCATTGTCAGGCGGTTCCTCTCTCTGGAGCCCTGACCACCGGTAGCTTGGACCCTGTTCCCGATACCGGTGGGCTACTATTTTTTTATATTTTTAAATGTTTTTTATATATTCTTTTTTAAGAAATATTTAAAAATGTATTTAATATGTTAAAAAGATAAATAAACGAATAATATTATCACCAAATTTCAAGTTCATAAGTCAATGGGAAGTTAAAAAATTCTTCAGAACAAAATTTTGTGACAGACAATGGAGATGTGAGTGACAGCAATAAGGCTTCGTTAGGACTTAGGACCCTTTGGGTATGGAACCCTAAAAAATAAACTATATTCTATTAATCTCCCAAACTCACCCAGACTGTGTATACTCCTGCATCACAGTAGCCACTCGCTGCACCAGCTGAGCAGTAGGAATCGGCTCGTGGTACATCAGGAAATACTGCTGTGCCATCTTACGAGCCTGGGTGACGAGGAGACGGTAGTCGGGACCCATGCCGGAGTAGACCATGCCTGGAAAGCAGAACAGCCCCCTTAGTCAAAATACATTTCTGTAAACGTTAACGCTAACGCTTCGTGGAAAATGTATGGCGACAATGTTTTGCACGAAGCGTTAGACAGAGAACTGTCACGTGACTCACGCCCAGTAATGTCTTTGCCACACATTTTGTACGAAGCGTTAGCGTTAACGTTTACAGAAAAGTATTTTGTCTAAAGGCTCAGTTGAAGATTAGAAAGTTGATAAAAGATTTTAACAAAACATGGGTTTACTTTTAGAGGAGCTCGTGGCTAAAGTAATAACAGCCACACGGGTCGATCCATCAGGTTAAGCTACGCTTGCCGGGGTTGGTCCATGGATGGGTGACCATCTTTACATACCTAGACTCCTCCGTGCCTCGGAAAGCACGTTAAGCCGTTGGTCCCGGCTGTCAATCGTGGATCCTTGGCAGTCGTAACGGGTCGTCAGAAGCCCGAAAGTCTGACAACCAGTCTTAACCAGTCGTAACTGGGTTGTGGAGGTCAGATAGGCAGTCGCTCCATGTAAAATATTAGTATTCAGCTGCATCCGGTTAGACTGGAAGCCGACCCCAAGATAGTTGGGAAAAGGCGCGGGCAGATGATGATGGGTTTACTTTTGACATGATGGGAACTTTAAATGCACCAATGCACTGCTCACACATTTCAATTCAATTCAATTCCTTTATTTCAATCAACTACTTGGATCATATAACAGCATTAGGTACATTAATTAAAAATTATTAGAAAAATAAATAAAATTAAGACAAAACACAACACACAATTTCATTATTACATACAGATAGATTACATACAAATTAAATTGGCAAAGTCAAAAAAAAAAAAAAAAAAAAAAAAAAAAAAAAAAAAAAAAAAAAACGAAACGCACGCACGCACGACGCATTTATTAGAGGCCACACTTGCGTGTCGAACTTCGCACGTTTAAGGATTTGTCAGGTCAAAGTGAACGCAGCCCGCATCATGTATGAACAACGCTGTCGGTCGGGACAATCGGTCTGCGGTCAGGGCAGAGCAATCCGTCAGCGATCCGGGCAGGGCAACCGGTCAGCGGTCCGGGTGATAATGGGGATCTTCCAAGTCGTACAAATACGGATAACGTCGTACGACATTTATAAACTCCTCTGTTTGTTCGTTACACATTTTTTTTATGAACTTGTGTTCACTCCACTGACGAACATCAACAAACTGGCCGTTGCCCGCCGCCCGCAGCCCGCGTGCCCGCAGCCAACCGGTCCGTACGCGTCCTTCCCTCCCCACCGCCCCGTCGGGCCAACATGCGTTCTTTGGTTGTGCTCGCACGGTCAGATCGCATTCTATATAAAATATATTGATACCGACAATGTTGTTCATACATGATGCGGGCTTCGTTCGCTTTGACCTGACCGCAGGCCGCAGAACGCATCCAGTGTGACAAATCCTTCAGAGTTCCTTAACAAATGTATTTTGGAACGAAGTTCCTTATCGCGCGTTGTGAAAGGGGGCTAGACGGAAAAAATTCTTACGAAAGGTTGTCACGACACTAATGAGGCTGTCCATCCAAAAAGATTGTGTTGGAAAAACAATCTAATAAAAACTTTCTTGTATTTTTGGTGGGTAGGTACAAAGTTTGCAAGCAGAAGCTGAGCTTAGCTGAGCTGAGCTGCGATGAGATGAGATGAGATGATGAAGTATAACTTCTTACGTGCGTGCGTGTGTGCGTAGTTAATAATAAAAAAAATATTATAAATTAAAAAAAAATAAAATTACTTTATTTATTTATTTATTTAAGTTCAAGTTTTGATCAAGTTTTTTTTTTTGACTATTTATATGGCTTTGTTTTAACAAAAAGTTAAGGGCCTTACGAATAAAAAAATGAACCATGTGATAAGTTTGAATTCTGATTAGCAGGTTCTTAATTCAACATTGGTGCCGATTCTGTTATGCAGAAACTTAACTTAATTTAGGCTATTGTTATCTTTTTCTCTCTAATAAAACAAGAAAGAGACGGACGTCAATTAGAGCTGTCAAATTTAGTTGAACCAATATTACCATAAAAATTTAGGGTACACGTAAAAACATGTCGACTAAAACATGGTAAAGTGCAAGGCGTAAACTAGTTTGACATCTCTAACTTAGTTCATAGCTATAGCCGTCTTTTCTCGTACTGCCTTTTAGTAAAAGATAGCGATTCTCTAATTTTAGTTAAGATATTCAACAAGAGAATCGGCACCATTATCTATCCGAAAGAGATAAATGTGGGTAGAATAGAATAATACTTTATTGTTCACCAAAACAATTAATCAACTTGTATAAATGAACTTAAATCTATGGGTACAATGGCAGTCTTTTCCCCGGGTGTTTCCACTGCGAGGATCGCCCAGAGGACACGGTGGAGCATACGGTGGAGGTTTGCCCCGCTTGGGCAGAGCACCGCCGTGTCCTCGTGGATGCGATAGCCGGCAGCGACCTCTCGCGCCGTGCCCTGGTTCAGGCCATGGTACGGAGCGAGAGGGAATGGGAAGCCGTCTCCTCCTTCTGCGAAGCAGTAATGCTCGCGAAGAGGGAGGCGGCATACGTTAGGGAGACTCAACAACAGCCGAGTCGCCCTAACGCCCTCAGCAGCAGCCGCCGCAGGAGACGCCAGGGGCTTCGGGCGCCGCGAGACGATCTCCGGCCACCGTAGACCCGGGCCTGCGGACGGCGAGTAGTGGGTAACTCGCCGCCCGATCAGCACCAGGCCCGAGAGTCGACGGCGCGTAGTGTTCCACGCGCGCCTCAAAGAGTTGTCAGCAATAGGGACGGGGCCCATCGTGGCCGATGCCTGCCCGGGGGTTGAGGATAAATTCGAAAGAGTTACCTCGCCCCTGGGCACTCAAGGCAGAGAGGAACAGGGGTGGGTTTTAGTCAGTAAGAGTCTGGCACGCCCTTCCGCTCCACCCTAAAGCGGAAGAAGTCATAGGATGATTGCCCAACCCCCAAAAAAAAAAAAAATGGCGGTCTTTTCGCTGACAGCTATATCTACCAGACAACCTTTGGATGGACTCAAAAATCTTAATTCAAAAAGGGGGTAGTCTGCGGTGTACTGCTAATAAATTAACTGAACATCAATTTTTAAAAAAAAATATATACATATACAGTAATACCCCGCTTTACGCAACCCCGTTATGCGCGGTTTCGCTTTAACGCGAATATCAAATTTCGCGTTTAAACGCCTCGCATTACGCGAATTGATTACTTAACAATATGTATGTACATAATGTAGTCATTCATTTCTATTTGGTCGCGGGAATCTCTGCTTTCTCTGACCATTCTGATTGAAGAATGGGGGATTCACCGTCCTACGACTTTTTTCTATGGGATTCCCTCGTTTGTTTCGTTGTAAGAAAATGTATAAAGTGTTCTTAGAATTTAAGTGAATGATTCAAATGATTTGTATTTTTTTTGTATACATTTTTGACTATGTATAGTCGTAAACCCCGATATACGCGAATTTCACTTAACGCGATTTTTCGCGGAACGTATCCCTCGAGTAAAGCGGTATTACTGTATTTGGTCTTTACATAAGAAATTGGCGTTTTTTCTCACAAATAGAGAACCTCGTCACTTCTATGAATTAAAATATTCATCAATTGCTTGATATTATATTGAATAATGACCGTCGTAGACAACTGCCAATAGTAAAAAAACCTTATTACTTATAGTTTTATAAACAAAAAAAAATACCTTAAAAACGACTCCTCTTTTTGTTAGCAGGAGCACTATATTTGTTATAACTTAGCCAAAACTTATCTTTGTTGCATAGTGTGTGCAGTGCAAGTGGCATAATATATGTTATCTTAGTATTTAAACATTATTGCATAAAAGTTTTAAACATTAGTGTTCAGAGTTGTTAAATAAATTAAGAAAAAGTTAGTATGAAAAATGCAACTTCTTTAAAATTCTCCATACAAAACACTGATTTCATAGGTCATCAATGTCATCATCATCAGCCTTTTATTGTCCCCACTACTGGGGCACAGGCCTCCTCTCTGTAAGAAGGTGTGGCCCGTAATCCACCACGCAGACCCAGTGCGGGTTGGTGGATGTCACATGTCTTCGAATTTTTGGTTCTAGGACATGCCGGTTTCCTCACGATGTTTTCACCGTTTTGAGAGCAGTGTTGATGAAATAATTTACACAAAGTAAAGCGCCTGCCTAGGTTTGAACTCACTAGCTACAACTTGTAAGTCGCGGCCAATACCACTAGGCCACCACTGCTATACTAGGCCACCACTCTCTATAGGGGAGTCTATAATACAATACAAAGGAGGGGTTTTTCTATAGCCAGTTGACTGTGATGGAAGAGACATATATGATATCTTAAATTTAGAATCTGCTGAAGTTAAAATAAGCATATGGTTAGCAAGTTTTATAAATAAATCAGGCGAGATAGAGGTCAAACACGTACCTATAAATGATAAAAAAATATCCTGAAAATCGGTATCAAGCACACAATGGGTATAGACAGTGTCACGAGAACGCGCCCCACTCCTCTTTATTGCTTTGTAACCCTGCAATAACCTAACGACATTGCATAGTTTAATTCCACCAAGCCCGTTCCATCATCGGACCACAAGACGCACGGCGATGTGCCACCAGTACATGGTGAACATCCCATCCATACGCACAAAACGTTTTGAGAACACATTCATTGTGCATACAGCTAGGGAATGGAATTTCCTGCCGGAGTCAGTGTTTCCTGATAGCTACAACCTGGGAGTCAAGTCAAGAGTGAATAGGTTACTTCTAGGCAAGCGTGCTCCATCTTCGAGCACATCATCGCTTACCATCAGGTGAGATAGTGGTCAAGCTTGTGCCTAATGATAAAAAAAAAACACTTAGCATAAAGATACATGACATGCATTCAAAGAAGTATTCCCAGCCTCAGACATGACAGCATTGCTTTCATATACAAGCAACTTACCAATATGGCCCGTAATCATCTCAACCTTGTTGACACTGTGCTCATCATACAGAATGCTCTTGTGCTTGTTCTCTGTGGCGATCACTACGCCATTGGATGCTGGAAATAAGATTTTTGAATCAGTAATACTCTTCTATGAAAAATACAAAAGAGAAGATGAGATATTCCAAAATGTTGCTTGACAAAAAGTAACTTCTGTGTGGATACGGTAGTACAAATAGGTTTTGTGTTATCCAGTACAGGTAGAATTAAACCTAATGGCAGATCGGAACACTCTGCGGGTTGCTGGGTAGTAGCAAATTCATTGAGAAAACATTCATTGTGCATACAATTAGGGAGTGGAATTCCCTGCCGGGTCTGTGTTTCCTGATAGCTACAGTCTGGAAGTCAAGAGTGAATAGATTACTCCAAGGCAAGCGTGCCCCATCTTCGACCATATCATCCCTAACCATCAGGTGAGATAGTGGTCCAACACGTACCTATCAACATTAAAAAAAAAGACATGTTACAGCGGAGTTGAGGGGTGTGTGTCAACAGTCCCCATAAGGGATGGATGTTGCTCAGTGAAGGAGTCAAATTAAGGAAGAGTAATATTATGCCGATTTTGTTAAGTCATGATGAAAATTAACAAGCTTAGAGAAGGTAACCTTGCTAACGAATAGGTAACGAGCATTTACTCTATAAGTTTAGACAGTTTTCTAAAGAAACTACAACAGTGAATTGCATTCAGCCGACGCTAAAATAACCTCTAAAATAAACAAAACTTACCTTTAATACCGACGGAGGTACCGCCAGCAGCTACGGCAGCTAATGCATATTCAATTTGAACTAACTTCCCTGAAGGGCTGTGAAAAAATCAAGAAATTTCATAGTAAATACACCCAACATACACTCGAACTTGGAAAACACGGAAAACCTTCAAAATAATCCTAAACCAACAATTGCAAATGGTCGAATCAGTTCTAGAATTGATTATCGTCGTAAATTTAAAGATTTTAGAACATAAAAACACGTAAATAAATAGTATTTTTACCTAAAAGTGGTGAGAGAGAAACTGTAACGTTCGGACGCCATGATTACAAAGCGCTTTGTCAAAATTTCGCGCTGTCATGTTGTCAGCAATGACCAAACGTCAAAACTTCGTTTCGTTGCTCCAATATCGTTTCAGATGAGTTATTTCCACTTACACAAATCAAATCTTTGTTTTGTAGTTTTGTTGCATATTTGTTAGATAGAAATCAGGTTATCTACAATAAATATTATTTGTTTAGTTAACATGAGAATTGCTTGTAAAAAATACTTTGACTGAAAAGCTCTGTTTTCTAACTTGAAACTTCTGAAATTATTGAGCGAATCCGAAGATAAGAGCTTCTGATTGGTTGTTGATAAACCAATCACAAGACAGGGAATTCGCTCAATATTTTGATTGATTGACGTTCCCGAAAATATTTACTCCAGCTTGCTGATCTATTTATAATTTTAATGATCTAAAATAGTCTCTACAATATCCTTAACCGTACTGTATGATGGTATTCGAGGTGCCTCCCATAAACCGATCTATATCTCCACTCTCCGATATGTCAGAAGGCACGTTAGAGAGAAATCGCGTGGAAAAAGCGCTAATAGTAATAAAAAGACCGCCGAATTCCTTGAAAAATCCTGGAACAAAGAACTACTGTGATAAAAATGGCAATGATGTTAATAAGAAGTGTGTTCTTCAATGTAAATATACGGGGACAAGGTGCTTCGCGTTCTGGTCGTTCGTTTTCATGGTTGTGGTCTTCGGGTTTGCGAATCTAGTACTTTCAGCTTTTATGATGTTTGTGCTGAAACTTGGAAAAGGTAACTTTGTTTTATGAATAAAACTTTGGTTTAAAAATCTTGAATATGCTTTTGGTCTTTCAAGCGTATTATTTTACGTGTATTCATTCCTATTTTTGAGGGGTGCCCGCCCTTTTTTCAATTATCTCTAATGCAATAAATTTCCCAAAATCCAGTCTACTGATAAATTTCTGGTAGAGAAACCCAGTGAATACCACTTATATATCCTACTTATCAGTTGACCTTTGCAAATCAAATTAAATTCATAAACTTATTTTCATTTTTTTTTTGTCCCATAATGTAAAACAAGATAGATATATAGATATAAACTGGGAGTCTTTAAGTCGAGAGTGAATAGGTTACTTCTAGGTAAGCGTGCTCCATCTTCGGCCACTACCATCAGGTGAGATAGTGGTCAAACGCGAGCCTATTGATAAAAAAAGATCTTACAGCAATGGCTTAAGCCCCTACTACCGGCCAAGTGGCGCCCTCATTGAATAAAAAATCGTAGTATATCATAGAAAATAAATATTAAAGAATCCAATGTCACATTTGTTACAAACAGGATAAAGTATTTTTACGTTGTTAAAACAGGTCTCAGAATGTTTCGTATCCAAAGTAGTAGGCAAAAGTGTCAGAAACGGCCGTTTTTGGTACTTTTGCCTACTACTTTGCGCCAGTTGGCCTGTAGTAGACCCTTAAAGTAAAGGTACAGCTATGAACCCTGTAACACTGTAAAGCAAATGTTATAAAATTAATAAAATGCTTGCTTCTGCCGGCTTTGTCCGCATGGAATTAATACTTTCCTCACTATAATTTATACCCTATGTGTAATTCTAATTTATAAGCTATAATACTGCAAAGTTTCATTTAAATCCATTCAGTATTTTTTTGCATGAAAGAGTAACAAACATGTATACATCTTCACAAACCCTCCCCCCCCCGGGTTTTACCCGCCTAGACCGGAATAAAAGGTAGCCTATATGTTAATCTAGGCAATAAGCTATCTACATACCGAATTTCATTCAAATCGGTCCAGCCGTTTGAGCATGAAAGTTTATGAATATGTTATAGTTACTTCTAACTATAACATACTCACAAACTTTCACATTTATAATATTAGTAAGATTAAAAAACTTTTAAACTAACTTTTCAGGGATGGAAAGCATGGAATTCCTGCCGGATCACAATGCGGTAAAGTTCTTTGGGGATACGGACTTTGAGCATTTGTACAAGAAGGATGGACTGTTAGAGAGTTTCCGGGACACACCTATGAGCATCTCTAGTGAAAATGGATCGGTTCTGTTTAATTTACAGACTAAGTAAGTCCTCTCCATATTCAGACAGCGTGAACCATTCCAAGCTGGTGTAGTGACACTGAAGTCTTCTTCTTTTGTATCTTATACTTTGGGACCAGAAGCTGGCTACATTAAATTGCAGTGTCAGTAGTGCAGGGCACTAGGGGCATGTATTTTTATTAGACTACTATTTTTTATAATTTTTTTTTTTTTTTTAAATCTGATTTGTAAGGAATATAATTTATGTTTATCATTCTCCTGCCCTTATCCCAATTTATTTGGGGTCGGCGCAACATGTCTTTTTCTTCCATACTCCTCTATTATTCGTCATCTCTGTAGTCACCCCCTTTTTACCCATATCCTCTTTCACACAGTCCAACCATCGTTTCTTTGGCCTTCTCCTACTCTTATGGCCATCCACATCCATACACAAGACTTTCCTAACGACATTTTCTTCATTCCTGCGCATCACATGCCCATACCATGACAACCGATTTCCACATAACTTTTCAGTCAGCGGTGCCACTTTCAGACTTCCTCTTATATACTCATTCCTAATTCTATCCATGCGTGTAACACCACACATCGCTCTTCAACGCTCACCTCTTGGGCCTTTTGTGGCCCAACATTCGGAACCATACAAGACAGCAGGTCTGACCATTGTTTTATAAATCTTCCCCTTAAGTTTGTGGGAGTCACAGATAGTCCCGGTGACCTGCCGCCATTTCATCCATCCAGTGTTAATTCTGTGCTTAACAGTCCGATCTATTTCGCCATCGCTTTGCACGAGTGAACCGAGATACCGAAAATCGGAGCTGACTAAATATAATTTATGTTTATGTAAAATGAATAAACGAAATAATTATTTCTAGGCCATCCCGCCACGAGAACAAACTAACCGTGAACACGTCAGGAGTCTTCGTGCGAGGAGTGAACGCTCTGGAGCTGACCGACCCTGACTCTGGAGAAGTGGTTTTCAGTACCGCTGCTACCGACATGAATATACCTGACGGAGTTAATAATTTGCATGCCAAGGTTGGTATTCTCTCATTACTGTAACATAATGCCTTGTTGGTCGCAGAACAAATAGTCGATGGGGCCGAAAAGTACTGGAGTACCGACCGCGTACCGGAAGTTGGAAGGCCTCCAACAGGGTGAACCGATGACCTGGTGAGAGTCGCGGGTAGCCGATGGATGCAAGACGTACAGGACCGGTCATTGTGGCGACACCGGCGACTTTCGTGCTGAAATGATGAAGATATTGATCTTTCACAAACTAAACTAAATTTCTCTTTCCAGCAAATCTCAGTAAAACGCATAACATCACCAGTAGACGAGGACCTGACCCTCCGCTCCGAGAATTCCGCCTACCTGCGTGGCGCTGAAGGCACACACATGGAATCTAAGTCCCTATTCTGGAGTGCAGACCAGGACATCTACCTCAAATCCATCAACGGCTCCATAGTCCTCAGCGGTAAAGATGGAGTGTTCATTGACGTCAGGTATCTACCCATAGCCAGTACTCTGAACAAAACAGACAAGTATGGACAAGGGACTGGGCAGTTCAAAGTGTGTGTTTGTATGCCACAGGGCAAATTGTTCAGGATTGCTGTACCGACTGGTCAGAAGGTTACATGCTCGCATATTAATATGAGTGGGGATTTGAATCCTTGTAATTAGATTAAGTAGATTGCGTTTTAGAGTATATTTAGTAAATGGGCGTTAATTTGACAAATCCAGGTTTAAAAAAAACCGGCCAAGCGCGAGTCGGGCACCGAGGGTTCCGTACAAACCTGTAGATATATAAGTAAAAATATTTTTATTATACGATGTAACTAAAAATTTATGCTTTTCACAATTTTTCCTTTATCTGTGCTATAGGGAACGTGCACGGCGTAGTCTGTGCCATCTAGTGGAGTAAATTCGAAACTTTTACCCTATAAAAACCCACCAAACCAAACCAAACCTATTTTTTCCTCTTTTGAATGGTAAACCCTCAATATTGGTACCCAAGATACAGGCTTGCCTAGTTTGGGGCCAATGTAAAAAAATATATGTAATACTGTTCTATATTAAATAAATTACTATTATTATTATAAAAATTTGTCACTGTCATTTCCGTGTCATATATGCATACACACACGCATCATGCACACATGCAGCACGCGTAACGTAGACTGCCATCTATTGAGTGAAAACCGCGACTTGTACTGTAGAAATACTTGACATTGACATTTATGTGGCGCCGTATACAGGGTGTAACGGAAAGGTGTGGTTATATTTTAAGAACTGCATCTGCCCATCGATATGAACAACTTTATTCAAGAAAACCTGAGGAAATTCCCAAAATTTTTTTTACCTCGCATACATATCAGCTGATGATAACTTTGTATGGAAAGTAAATTTTTTTTTTTGGGGATTTTCTATTTTTTCTTAGAGAAAGTTATTCATTTCCATGGGCAGAATCGTTTCTTAAAATATGACCACACCTTTCCCTTACACCCTGTATAGTTCCTGCACGCTCCCTATAAGACTTCTTGCTTCGTACCAAAATTCAAGATTCTGAGTTCACGGGAAGTACTCTGTAGATTTTGATTCCCTTGCGAGTGTCGAAGATTTGCAGCATAAACTGCTGTATCTTTTGATTGCGTTGGCTTAGAAGTTTGATTTTTTCACAGCTCCAAGGGACAGTAGACCTGAGTATTTGATATGAATTTCAGCTTGATACCTCTACGCGTTCCTGAAAAAGGGTCTTGACAGACAGACAGACGGACAACAAAGTGATTCTATAAGGATTCCATTTTATCCTTTTGAGGTACGGAACCCTATAAAATCGAAGGCTGATCGGGAGCACAACGCTGCGAAACGATGTGACGTACTGCTGCACTGCTGGGACTCATTAACCATGTGATAACCAGGTCGGAATTAGGTAGAGTTATTTATGTACTTACACTGATTTCATACAGCGAAAGAATAAAGTGGATATGCCTCAAATCCCGAGATTAATTTTAAAGAGCAGAAAAATCCCGTGATTTATTAAATACAAAAGCTATTTACTTTTACACAATTTAAACCACTGTACGCGCGACGTTGCCAAATTTACATCAACGACATCGGATGTCAGAAGTTGCAAAATTCCAATGCGCACACGCGCGATGTAGTCACATTTGTAGTTCACACAACATAGCTTGTGAGAACAAAAGAAAACAAGAGAGGTTTTTATTATAATTTATTTGTAATATTGTTGGCCACACGGGATTGTCCATTAGAAATCCCGGGACGATCCATATTAATATCAACATTTCGATGCAAATACATAAATAACTCTACCTAATTCCGACCTCTGGTCTGATTAGTTATGAGTACTCTACAAAGCTGGACTTTTTCTAAACCTTGATGTGTCATTTTACCAGCTATAAACGTTTTGGTTAATGCTAAGAAAACTGCTTGTAGATACTAGAATAAAAACTCTGTCAATATCAAGATGATATCAAGTTATTTAAATAGGAAATCGCCATATCACTGTTAAGAATTTATATTTTTTTGGGGTGGGAAATCATCAAATAACTTCTCCCGCTCTGGGTGGAGCGGGTGGGCGTGTCTGACTCTTACTGACTAAAGGCTCAATTACACCATCCGATTTCAAGGGAGCCAATTCAGGAACAATCTAACTAGGTAGTTGGAAGATCGCGATCACACTACACTAAATTGGACTACTAAATCGGCAGTGTTGCCAACTCCTACAAATTCGAGGCGCTTGACAGAATATCAAAAGTTGCTAAAACTTATACTAACAGGAACGGATCAAAAAAAGAAAGAGCAGAATCAGATTTTTTTTCTGGGAATGGGATCTTGGGAAATTAAATTATAATTTAAACACATATAAAAATACTAATAGCCCATTTCTAGCGACAAAGCCGCCAAATTGGCAACACTTAGCTCCAAATCGTAGTGAAGCGATTACACTATCCTAAATCGTACACAATTTAGGAAGTCAAATCGAGGCATTCCATTCTCACTAAATCGGAGTCTAACTGTTATAACTGCTATTGTACTTTCCAATTTCCTAAATTGGCTCCCTTGAAATCGGATGTTGTAATTGAGCCTTAAAACATACCCGTGTTTCTTTAGTTGTCTAAGCCGGGGCAAGATGACTCTTAAACACACCTGCGACCTTTGCAGAAGCATTTATACTCTAGGTACTAATTTAGTTTAAAGCAATCTTAATTTGGTTTGGATTTATACATAACATTGGGCTTGTATTAATAATAATAATAATAAACCATTTATTTCAGGCGACACAGGCCCATAGAAAAAATACCTTAACCTAAACATACATATTTTAATATAAACAAAACTTGTGTTAATAAATAAGGCCTAAGACTATGTTAGTAGCACTTCACTTTACACTAGTCTTGCGGCCAAAAGTCTTCTTCCAGGACGAGGGAGAGTAAACAATTCGGTACACGCACCACGAACGCCTTAAAGTTGACGTTGCGGCGCGACTCCAGTAACTGCACCCTCCTACACACCCCGACCCCCCCCCCTGCCCCTGTCCCTGCTTATTTGTGTATTCCTTACAGGGATACACAAATAAAAACAGCCAATCGAGACATATTATTTAAAAATGTTAAAAAAAAAACAATGTTATAGGTTTTCCTATAATCTATAAGATTTACTTTATTTTTTATTAACCGACTTCAAAAAGGAGGTTTTCAATTCGGATTTTTGTGTATTTTTTTAAATTAATTTTTTATGTATGTTCTGGCATAACTTTGTCATTTATAGACGGATTTCCAAAATTATTTTTTTGTTAGAAAGGGATTTGTTCCGAAATAGTCCCATTTAAATTTCATAAAGATCTGATAGTGAGTTTCGGAGACAGACAACGGAACTCTTCAAATAATGACAGCAAATCAACTGCGATTGCTGCTATCGCATAGATATCCATTTTTAACACAATTTAATGGGGAAAATAACTTTAATTTCGGAAGTCGGTGTCAAAAAACGAAGAAACAAAACCAGAAACACCGACTTCCGAAATTAAAGTTATTTTGCACTTTTTGTTTTTTTGTATAAAAGTTTTCAAAATTTTAAAGTGTAACTTTAATAATACCTACTTCTTGTTTTAAAATTTTGAAAATAATACATTTGAGACCCTCACAATATGCCCTTTCATTTGATATGTCGTACGGTATAGTTTGAAAAACTTTGTATTTTTAATTTTTCGATTTGCACCCCAATTTATTTACGTTACACGTCTGTGTTGGGATCTCAGATGTTCACGTGTGTACCAAATTTCAACTCAATTGCTCCAGAATATTCGGAGCTAACTTTTTTTTAACATTGATTCACGAGTGATCCTTTAAAGGGTTTTTTTTTGTTTTTTTTGGGGTGTGGGAAATCATCTTATGACTTCTTCCGCTCTAGGGCGGAGCGGAAGGGCGTGTCAGACTCTTACTGACTAAAACCCACCCCTGTTCCTCCCTGCCTTACGTGCCCAGGGGCGAGGTAACTCTTTCGAATTTATCCTCATGGATTCAGTGGATTAGTTATTTTTTATGCATTTTCCTGATCAATCTGCCCGCGCCTTTTCCCAACTATCTTGGAGTCGGGTTACAGTCTTAACCGGATGCAGCTGAATACCAGTATTTTACATGGAGCGACTGTCTATCTGACCTCCACAACCCAGTTACTGGGTAATACGATACCCCTTGGTAAGACTGGTTGTTAGACTTTTCGGGCTTCTGACGACCCGGAACGACTGTCAAAGATCAACGATTGACAGCCGGGACGAACGGCTTAACGTGCTTTCCGAGGCTCGGAGGAGTCTCGGTATGTAAAGATGGCCACCCATCCATGGACCCAATCCCGGCAAGCGTAGCTTTACTTGATAGATCGACTCGTGCGGCTGTTATTACTTTAGCCACGAGCTCCTCATTCATGAATTTTCCTGATATGGGTATACAATGAAAGGGTTTGCTTAGAAAGCGTGTTTTAAGTTTATTTTTATAAACTAATCAAAATTGTTATTCATATATCGGGTGTAAAAAGACAGTTTCCGAAGCAGAAAGCCACATATTCTACCCATTATTTTGATCATTTTTTTCCACTAGACCATACCTGGGAATCCACTGGTTCTGAAGATATTGAAGGTCAGTCACAATTTTTTTTTTTACTTTATTACGAAAATGAATTCAAAGTGTTATTATCAAACTGTTTTCCAAACAAACATTACCTGAATTTTCGTTTTTTTTTTCGAAATTACGCATTTGCAATTACAAAACGCAATGAATATCAAACGTATCTGACAAGTACCTATGTGGCTTAGAGCAAAGGGGCGAGGTTTAATTCCACTTGCCTGGGTTCGCGTTACATCGAGCATAACAATTATTTATATAATATTAAAGTCGTTTCCCAGCAATAATTTTTGAGCAATACTACTTTGTTAGACGTACAGTATGCGTAGTTGACGGCTCTGTGATGTGTCTTTTTACACCCTGTATGTCTAACAACCAAACTAAAAAGATTGGTAGGTAGTCAATTTATTTATTGTGTAATAGTTAATGATAGGCACTAATTATAATGATATCTGTCATGTTTAAAATGACCTCTAATATTAAACGATTTACACTATTGTATTTATTATAACTGTTATTTAATAATAATAAAGGAATCTAGTCAAAATGTGTGTGTTTTATTAAACATAACAACCCACTCGCCCGGTTAATTATTATTTTTTACGTTTTTTTTCAATTTATCAGGTCAGTATCAGGTTTTATGTTGATCAAAATACCTATGATTCGCGGCCATAGCAAGTACGATACGTATTGACAGAACCTCATTAAAAAGTATCTTTATACCAATTACCCATGTTTGCAAATAAATAAATGATTTTAATGAATTGTGAATTTATTCACACCGGCTGTGGCACCGCTGACTGAAAAGTTGTGTGGAAATCGGTTGTCGTGGTATGGGCATGTGATGCGGAGGAATGAAGAAAATGTCGTGAGGAAAGTCTTGTGTATGGATGTGGATGGCTATAAGAGTAGGGGAAGGCCAAAGAAACGATGGTTGGACTGTGTGAAAGAGGATATGGGTAAAAAGGGAGTGACTACAGAGATGACGACTAATAGAGGAGTATGGAAGAAAAAGACATGTTGCGCCGACCCCAAATAAATTGGGATAAGGGCAGGAGAATGAAATGATGAAAAAAAGATCTGAGGCGAATTTCTAAAATTTTCGAGCTCGCTTTCCATCGCTGTCGAGTCCTTCTTTATTAGATCTCAAGTTAGTTCTATGTCTGTGTAAGTGAGGCGATGATGCACCCCTTGAAAATAGTTCTGGCGGCGCCCATGATTGGGTGCAGTTTAGACTTGGACGGTTCAACGCAATGATGACCTGCCTACAAGTCGTTCCACAGATGTGTCTTCTCGACGTGTGATAAGTCCAAAGAAACTGAGAATATGAAATTGGACGATGGAAGAAAGACACTGTTTGATACAGAGTTCTTCGAGGATTGAGATTTTATTTATTTATTAAACTATATGTATAATAGTGGTACATAGGCAGACCAAGGCATTCCCTACCAGTCAACCTTTGGGTTAAAGAGACTACTGTATGGTAGGGGTACAACTACAAATAAATAATGATGATTTAAAAACAAAATTACTATAGTAAAGATTTTATATATTAATGCTAAAATAATAAACATTATGGCATCTCAACTCAAAATAAAATAATTATGAGAATCAAAAAAAAAAAAAAATTGAGGGTACAACAAGTCCCGGGCCTGCGGACGGCGAGTAGTGGGTAACTCGCCGTCCGATCAGCACCAGGCCCGAGTCGACGGCGCGTAGCGTTCCACGCGCGCCTCTAAGAGTTGTCAGCAATCATGACGGGGCCTGTCATGGCCGATGCCTGCCCGGGGGTTGAGGATAAATTGGAAAGAGTTACCTCGCCCCTGGGCGTTCAGAGCAGGGAAGGAACAGGGGTGAGTTTTAGTCAATATGAGTCTGACAGGCCCTCCCGCTCCACCCTAGAGCGGTAGATGTCATTGGATGATTTCCCACCCCACAAAAAAAAAGGAGTTAGTTTCAGATTCTACACTTAAAGGAAAATTTAGTCTCAGCTTTTTTGACGTTGGTTTGGAACCGTGTCCTGGTTATGCCAAGCATTCTTCTCCGGCACCATTTTTCTTTCTTTTGGGATAGACCATGTGAAAGAGTATAAAATGAAACAAAGAAAATCAATATTCAGAATTTAATTCTTTTAAAACTAGATATACAAAATACTCACGCGACATTTTTATTTTATTTTCACAAATACATTGGAACTACTTGACGGCGTATAATCTTCACGACAGTTCTTTTTAAAAGGGGGTAGTCAGATCTCCACCCAAAAACATTCGAGACAGGAATATTACCCTCGAAAGTATTTTCAATTCAAAATGTATCATTGAGTAGTTCATTCAATTTAACAAATGAGTTGTTTCAAACAGTGAAAAATAAGTTTAAAAAAATATTACAAAAATATTTTAAATGCAGTTTAAATACGCTCTAAGATAGTTTTCTTACAACATTCTTCTACCCCTAACGGCAAGCATTATAGATAGTCATTCCTGTTTGAAAAGACTCAATTTTTATAAATTAATTTAAAAAAAGGCAGATGTGAAACATCTATTTTGTGTTGTGTTTTTTTGTGTTGTTGTTGTAGATGTTTCTAGGGAGAAAAGCATCGAGAGCGTCAGCGTAGTGGGGGCATCGTGGCACGACAGCGTCATGCTGTTTTCCATCACGGCATTCGAGTCGATTTTACTGCCAAGCCGCGCCAATAGATGTTTCACATCAATAAGAACAACAGCTTGCTTGAAAGCCAAGCGAATTTAATGTCAAAATTTGACAGGTTTTGTAAAATTGGACGGCACGATTGGCGCAGTGGTTGAGCGATTGGCTGCTGCGTTGCGTGTCACGGGTTCGATTCCCGCACGGAACAAATATTTGTAAGGCCTACAGATAGTTGTTCCGGGTCTGGGTGTCTTGTGTATGTGAGTTTACATGTTTATGAATTCACCCACGATAGAGGAGTTATTCTTAGTGTGGAGCAACGTTTATTATTTGCTGTTAAAAAAATAAAATTAAAAAGACTAAAGACTACCCCAAGAATGTCGTGAAAAATATACGTAATCATAAACAGACATGACTTGTTTCACTACCTCCGGATAACTTTCGGTTACTTTATCTAGCTGATACAATCATACTGTTTTTTTAGCTTATCTGATACATAGTCTATCCGGAGACTGTGAAACAGGCCCTTAGAGGCGGTATTTCATTATTATTATTATCATATATTTTATCCGAAGTCATTGTCAAATAACTATAAGATGACATCAGTGCGTACTTTCATATCAGTTTCCTAAATAGCTTATGCCGTAGAAAAAAAGTAAAGGTCAATATACTATTGCAATCACTGCAATGAAAGCCGGACACAGAACAAAGCTAGGCCAATAGACATAAAAGTTGTAAAATAAATTATCCAATCAAAAAAATCCGTGGTTAAAATATTAAAAAAAAACCCAACCGGGATTTCGATCCCGGTGGTCATTCTCAACGGAGTTTAGCTCAGGGCCTGCAATCTCGACATTGATAGCGAAACTTACGTTAGCTAGCGATCGCTAAATTACTAGTCATTGAAAAAACTCCTCATTGTGAGGAAAAATTCTAGATCATAACCTGAAAAAATAATTGATTTTCTTGAAATATGTACAGGGACGGCGTAAATTTTAACTGGCAAGCATTATTTTTCATGAAAAATTGTAATTTATTTAAATTTTAATGAATTACTTTTACCGCTTGTAACAGTAAGGTAGTTTACTAAAAAAAATCTAATTACTCTGTCAGTTAAATAACCAAAAAATATAGGACACGTATTTTTTGCTTTACCAAACCAATAAAAAATTATAAAGATAAAACGCATCAAAGTTCAGGGTTTGCAGTCTCGACATTGATAGCGATCGCTACGTCCTAACGATTGGTCGCTACGTCGGCAAAATAATTGATTTTCTTTTAATATGTACAGAGACGGCGTAATTTTTAACTTGCAAGCACTATTTTTCATGAAGACTGATCAACTGATCTGCTGGTCTCTGTACATATTTCCAGAAAATCAATTATTTTTCCGACGTAGCGACCGATCGTTAGGCCGTAGCGATCGCTATCAATGTCGAGACTGCGGGGCCAGGTGTGGGCTCGTTACGTCACTTTGGTGGTAACAAGTGTCGCGCAGACGACACGCGAAATTTCAACGCACTGTATCGCCCTAATTTCTCGTTTACGTGACAAAAGAAAAAATACAAGTCCAATATTTTTTGGTTATTTAACTAACGGATTAATTAATTTTTTTTAGTAAACTTTCCTATTAAATTAACTTGTCAAAATATTAAATGACATAAAAGTTTGCCTCCTTCCAACATTAATTTCTTAGCGAACGAATTCGGTCGTTACGCGATCGTTAACTATGTCGAGACATGAGACTGCAGGCTCAGTACGCAGGAGTTATCATAGACTAGAGCACAAGCGTAGGTGCACTCTGTGAATTATCGCTAAAGACGCTGATGTCATCTTACAGCTATTTTAAGTAAGTTGAGTTCAAAATTACAATACATTAAAGATAGATAATCCTATCGAACGATACCGTTTTGTGTTAGGCGAAAAATTGTTAAGTAATACGATTTGCTAGGTATGTTATTTGGCTTTTTCCTCAATAGGAATGGATCAATTTCAGTCTGATTTAGGAGTGGCCTAAAACTTTTTCAAATATGTTCTTATCATTTAACAAACACTCATCACTCATCATCATCAAAGACGTGCACTGCTGGACATAGGCCTCCCCCAAGTCGATGGTCGATGGGGCCGAATTACGCAGCGTTGGAAGGCTTCCCACAAGGAGGACTTATGACCTGGTGAGAGTCGCGGGTAGCCGATGGATGCGAGACGCACAGGACTGGCCGTTTTGGCGACAGAGGGGGAGGTCTACGTCCAGGAGTGGATGTATTTCGTTTGAAATGATGCCCAAATATAATTAAAAAAAGATATTTCTTTTCATTAAATTTTATGAGTTCATATTCATTTGGTTACTCAAATACCTTCAAAAAGCAAGCCATGTCCAACTGTGGACTTAACAAAAAATTGCCCACAATTTTTCGCCTAACAAAAAGGTTTAAATTCTAAAAAACTACTGCAGAAACTTCCGTTTATATACAAAGAATATATTTATAGTATTTCACTCATTTTTTTGACCAAAAATACATATTTTTGACACACTAGTCAACAGTACACAGCATACTAAAGTCCTTATTTATAAAAACATAACTATGTGATTAGTTTAAACACTGATTAGTGGTGAATGGTAGAAGTGGGTGGTAGAGTACTGTAGTGCTATTCTGTAAAATCTCACCATGAAAACTTAGGTGAAGTGATCGTGAAGTGGGCTGTCAATCCATACAATTAAGGTGGAATGACAGTTCACCTCACGCCCACTCCACCTAAGTTTTCACGGTGAGCTGTAAACAGAATCGACCAGCAGATTACGGAATAAAAAAAAAAAGTGGAAGTGCCCACGCAGCTATTCGGCGTGTGTCACATTAGGGATACCTTAGCTGCCGTTCGCTAAATTACTAGTTGTTAAAAAACTCCCTCATTGTGAGGAAAAATTTTAGATCATAACCTGAAAAAAAAACTTTTTTACAAAAAAAAACAACCGACTTCCAAAAAAAAAAATACACAAAATTTAAAAATAACTTTAATTTCGGAAGTCGGTTTTTGTATTTTATTTCTTCGATATTTGACACCGACTTCCGAAATTAAAGTTATTTTTAAATTTTTAGTGTATTTTTTTTTTGGAAGTCGTTGTTTTTTTTTGTAAAAAAGTTTTTTATTTTTCGCTTTTTAGTTGTTATACCCCAGAACTAAAAACCCCAATAACATGGAACGTGGAATTTAAACATTTAGAGAACACCAAAACGTCATCGAGATATGCGTATTTATCGTTTTTGTTCAGTTTCTCAAAAAGCGCTAAAGCAATTTCATTAAAATTTATATGGGACCACCTCGGGAGTATATTCTTTCAGATAAAAAAAGAATTTTGAAAATCGGTCCACAACTGACGGAGAAATGCGCGGACATAAAAAAAAAAAACATACATACAGTCGAACATAGAACCTCCTCCTTTTTCGAAAGTCGGTTAAAAATTATTGTTTTTCTTGAAATATGTAACAGGGACGGCGTAAATTTTAACTTGCAAAAGCATTATTTTTCATGAAAACTTGTAATTTCTTTAAATTTTAATAACTTTTATCGCTTGTAACAATAGGGTGATTTACTAAAGAAAATCGAATTACTCTGTCAGTTAAATAACCAAAAAATATAGAACACGTATTTTTTGCTTCACCAAAGCAATAAAAAATGACACAAGATAAAACGCATCAAAGTTCAGGAGTGTGGGATTGTTACGTCACTTTGGTGGTAAAAAGTGTCGCGCTGCGTGACGGCACGCGAAATTTCAACGCACTGTATCGCCCTCATTATTTGTTTACGTGACAAAAGAACTGGACTTTTTTAGTAAAAAACGCTATGAAGTCTTAATTTTGTATGAACAATAAATAAGCTTTTCGTTTAATTTATTGTTCATACAAAATTAAGGTTGTCATTATTTTACATATTTTTTTCCGCATAGGGAATACGCATAATATTTTTTTATTTGTTCAATTGAAGACTTATTAACTATTAGCTGTGCCCGCGGTTTCACCCGCGTTTGTGTATCTTTTTTTTTTTCGTAAAAAGTATCCTATGTTACTTCTAATACCTCCAAGAATATGTGTACAAAGTTTCATGATGATCGGTTAAGTAGTTTTCGCGTGAAAGCGTAACAAACAAACTTACATTCCCATTTATAATATTAGTATGATAGTGAACTAATATGAAGGAATTTTCATAATATCATCATCAGCGACGAAGTTATAAAGCTTTAGAAAGAGAAGTCCGACGTGCTCTTTGACGTCAAAGGACATGACGCCCATACAACTGCCTTAGAAAACAGCGTTTTCGAGAGAGGGACAGATATATTTGTTTAAAATTGTTATATCTCCTTTAATTTTCGATCAATTTTGATTCTGCTTTCACTGTTCGTACTCTATTTTAGTATATTCAGCGACAAACCGGTTAGATAATAAATATTTTTTTCATGCATATTCCCTATTGTGACACACGCCGGATAGCTGCGTGGGCACTTCCACTTGTTTCTTCTATTCCGTGGTAATGACCAGAGGTCGGAATTAGATAGAGTTAATTATGTACTTACACTGATTTCATACAGAGAAAGAATAAAGTGGATATGCCTCAAATCCCGAGATTAATTTTAAAGAGCAAAAAAATCCCGTGATTTATTGAATAAAAAAGCTATTTACTTTTCGACGTTGCCAAATTTACATCAATGACATCGGATGTCAGAAGTTGCAAAATTCCAATGCGCACACGCGCGATGTTGCCACATTTGTAGTTCACACAACATAGCTTGTGAGAACATAAGAAAACAATAGAGGTTTTTATTATAATTTATTTGTAATATTGTTGACCACATGGGATTGTCCATTAGAAATCCCGGGCAGATCCATATTAATATCAACATTTCAATGCAAGTACATAAATAACTCTACTTAATTCCGACCTCTGGTAATGACTAACTATTTTTGTCCTATAGACAGCTTAATGTGGTGGATGAGACGTTTGCTATCCTGAATTTAGAAACCGCTAATTTGTATTTAAACTAAGCATTTAGTTACAGAGTTTTATATATAAAGCTGTTATTTTTAAGGAAAAATGACATGCGGAAATTATTTGAAAGAAACAACTTCGAATTTATGAGCTTAGGAAGGAAGAACAATTATAGTCTTACTAAGGGGTATGGGATACCCAGTAACTGTGTTGTTGAGATCACTTAGACAGTCGCTCGATGTAAATACATCCTTTATTTAAATATTTTTAGTTTGGTAGGCTAGCGCTTGACCACTATCTCGCCAGCGGGTGTATTCGCTGACTCAGTTGACATCAATTTGATAGGAAGTTTGCAGTACATTGCTGCTTTGCTCGGTGGACATCGTTTATAAATTTACTACATAGTGCCTACTATGTAGTAAATTTTTGTTTTCCCATACGTCAAAGCAACCCCTGCGGACGGCGAGTAATGGGTAGCTCGCCGTCCAATTAGCACCAGGCCCGAGAGTCGACAGCGCGGAGTGTTGTCAGCAATCATGACGGATTGTGGATAAATTCGAAACAGTGACCGCGCCCCTGGGCACTCAGGGCAGGGAAGGAACAGGGGTGGGTTTTAGTCAGTAAGAGTCTGACACGCCCTCCCGCTCCACCCTAGAGCGGGAGATGTCACTGGATGATTTCCCACCTCACAAAAGAAAATAACGTCAAAGCAGCAATGTACTGCAAAGTGCCTATCAAATTCATGTTAACTGAGTTAGGGAATACGCCTGCTGATGTTAAGTGATGATGTGGTCGACAATAGAACGCTTGCCTAGAAGTAACCTATACACTCTTGACTTAAAGACACCCAGGTTGTAGCTATCAGGAAACAGACCCCAGCAGGGAATTCCACTTCCTAGCTGTGTCATTTCACTAGTTATGTTGTAAATCCCATCTTGGGTTAAGCCTATTGCAATAGACATGATCCTTGGTTACAAAAATAAAAAATATATTTAGTCCGTAAGATAGATTTTCAAAAAATATTGGACACGTATTATTTCACCGATTATGATACCGACTTCGAATCTGTGCAGAATAAATTATTTTTCTTTCTTTCTTTTCTTACTTCCGAAATTGAAAGTTATTTTGCAATTTTTAGAAGTCGGTTGTATTTTTTGAAAAAAGTTTTTCATTTTTCACTTTTTATCTATTTTTTTTTATTGTTGTTGTACACCAGAAGTAAAACTAAATATTAAAGTTATGCCCGAATAGATAACACCGTTATCATGGAATAACATTTGGAGACAACCAAAACGTCATCTGTGTATGCATATTTTTTGTTGATTTAAAAAAAAAAAATGCTGTGTCAATTTCGATAAAATTTATGTGGGACCACCTCTGAAGTATGACCTATCATAAAAAAAAGAACCATCAAAATCTATTCACAAATGGCGGAGATATCGCGTAACAAATATACAAAAAAACAACAGGTGAATTGCGAACCTCCTCTTTTTTGAAGTCGGTTAAAAAGTGGTACATTTTCGACGTGGGCGTGACGTTACGCGAAATATCAACACACTGTATCGTTCACATTTTTTTTTACGTGACATAAGATAAAATACGTATCCCTTATTTTTTGGTTATCTAACTGTTAGGCAAAATAGATTTTTTTAATCATCTATCCTATTAACCAAGCACAAATCTAAAATACTACTAAAAATATTCAAATGGAAGAATCTTAGACTCGTCCAACAGTCGCTCTTGTAAAAACTAGCCCAGCAAAGAAGTAATAAACACAATTTTTAATAAAAAAGAACTATAAATAAAAACTCAAAAATTCGCATGTCATATCCTTCTAAAATGTCATTATTATCAAAATTACTATCTATCCACACGTTTTTGTCAGGGACGAGAAAAAAGATAGGCTTGGATAAGTTATGTATGTATTTGTTCAATAAGACTTTCAGTATTGGCAAGTTTACTCTGACAAACTGGGCTGACGTCCCGGAGTTCCAAAACCCAGGGTCGCAAATACCCAGAGTCCTTAAGATCCAAACGACCCAAGATACGACAGAACCGTTACACAAAAGCCCCGGATCAAAAAAAAATGCAAGTTCTACCTGACCCGGGGTACCACATCTTGGGTATGAGATACCCCGGGGTACCACATACCCAGGGTCCTACACACCCAGTCTCAAAAAACAGTGTGGTTAGACTAATTATTACAATAATCACCGGCTGTCATCGTCAGTCGTAACCCCACAAAGTCCGCACAACGCACTGAGCACTGAGCGTCAGCTTCACACCGCGCCTGCGCTCTGCTCCTCGCTCACGATCTGATACGTGATCAGGTATTCCGGGTAAGCCTGGAAAGAGAAATAAATTAATAAAACTGCTCAACGGAATTGGATGGAACTTTAAAGTCTTATAGCCTATCAATCTACCTAGCCTTTTCCCAACTATCTTGGGGTCGGCTTCCAGTCTAACCGGATGCAGCTGAATACCAGTATTTTACATGGAGCGACTGCCTATCTGACCTCCACAACCCAGTTACTGGGTAATACGATACCCCTTGGTAAGACTGGTTGTCAGACTTTCGGGCTTTGACGACCCGTAACGATTCGACTGTCAAAGATCCACGATTGACAGCCGGGACCAACGGCTTAACGTGCTTTCCGAGGCACGTAGGAGTCTCGGTATGTAAAGATAGTCACCCATCCACAGACCAACCCCGGCAAGCGTAGCTTAACCTGAGGGATCGACATGTGCGGCTGTTATTACTTTAGCCACAAGCTCCTCCTTCTTAATAGCCTTTTTTTTTGTTTTTTTTTTTTTTTTGGGGTTTGGAATCATCCAATGACTTCTCCCGCTCTGGGTGGAGCGGGGGGGCGTGTCAGACTCTTACTGACTAAAACCCCCTTCTGTTCCTTCCTTGCCTGAGTGCCCAGAATTTATCCGCTACCCCTAGGCATGCAGGCACCGGCCACGATGGGCCCCGTCAGTGATGGCTGACATCTCTTGTTCGTCGCGCGTGGAACACTACGCGCCGTCGACTCTCGGGCCTGGTGCTGATCGGACGGCGAGCTACCCACTACTCGCCGTCCGCAGGCCCGGGTTCTTAATAGCCTACTGTGTCATTCAGTCAAGTTCTGAGCCACTGTTATGAGGCATCTTGGGCCACAACTTGGCTATTGGCTATTATCACTACATCGGCCATTACTTGGCCCAAGGTTGCCTATGAGCCACCATGGGCCACTTTAGAAAGCCATCATGGGCTACTGTGGAAGGCCATCATGGGCCACTATGGAAGGCCATCATGGGACACTGTGGAAAGCCATCATGGGCCACTGCGGAAGGCCATCATGGGCCACTGTGGAAAGCCATCATGGACCACTGTGGAAAGCCATCATGGACCACTGTGGAAAGTCATCAGGGGCCACTGTGGAAAGCCATCATGGGCTACTGTAGAAAATCATCATGGGCCACTGTGGAAGGCCATCATGGGCCACTGTGAAAAGCCGTCTAGGCCACTGTGGAAGGCTATCATGGGTTACTGTGGAAAGCCATTATGAGCCACTGTAAAAAGTCATCATGGGCCACTGTGGAAGGCCATCATGGGCCACTGTAGAAAGCCATCTTCGGCCACTTTTGAAGGCCATTATGGATCATTGTGGAAAACCATCATGGGCCACTGTTGAAGGCCATTATGGATCACTGCGGTAAACCATCATGGGCCACTGGGGCCAGTGTGGATAGCCATCGTGGGCCACTGTGGAAGGCCGTCATGGGTTACTGTAGAAAGTCATCATGGGCCACTGTTGAAGGCCATCATGGGCCACTTTGGGAGGCCATCATAGGCTACTGTGGAAAGTCATCATGGGCCACTGTTGAAGAACATCATGTGCCACTGTGGAAAGCTGTCATGGGCGTCTGTTGAAGGCCATCATGGGCCAGTAGTATTAACTGACCTGCTCTCCTCTATACACGACGTATTCTGGGAAGCACAGTCCTCCTTGCGAGGGTCTGCCGGCCACGGAGTGGTGTCCTGGCGGCGCGTGGGCCATCTTCATGGCGCTCAGCAGCTGGAAGGCGCGGCCTAACGTTACCCGGCACAGCAGCATTTGTCTGGAATACAATACATTTATACAATACTCGTTCAATTTTTTTTTTATCTTTCATAGGCTCGCGCTTGACCAATATCTCACCTGTGACATAGATAGCAGCTCCTATCTTTGTGAGCCGGACACCCGGAGCCGCCGCCGAAGCCGTACACGTACTGGTTGCTCTTGGACGAGTGCTCAGCGAAGTAGATGCCCGCGCCAAACATTCCTCCTGAAAATATTTGGGATTGTAAATATATTTATACTGATGAAAGTTGGGAAACCAGAATAAACCGAAAACAACATAAGTTCAAGCCTGTCTTTATGAAGAGGTACGCACAGGTGTAACTATTATGAACCCATTAGTTAGCATATTATTTAGAATAAAAAAGTTGGACAAAATACGACACACAAAATAAGCGCAGTAACGAAAGCATGGGCTTAAAGCTATGCGCGACTAAAATGGAAATGCAGGCCATGTCGCGACACACATGGACCAGCAGTGGACCAAGAAAGTAACACTGTGGAAAGGCCCAAGTAGAGATGGGCGTTTCGACGACGAACCGTTTTCAAAGACCATTTTCTACAACGGTGAAACCGTTTTTTACGTCGTGGGTCCATACAGTCTTCGTTGCACAAACCAGTATTCGAATTAATTGATGCGATTTTTTATTTTACGTCTAAGAAAATACAGTTGAAAACCCATTGATTCAACTATCATACTCGTCGCGTTGTCGTTCTTATCGTTTCGCACAAACAGTTCTTCCAATTAAAAGTGATCTTTTTTTCAATGAAATACAGTCGATATTTTATTACCACTCGTCAGTGCTGTCGTTCGTGACGCGATGGTCGCGTTTCACACATTTGCAACTTGAAACCGTTAGTAGTTGTAAGACATTGCAACTACTTCACTCGAAGATAGTTTCATCTTGTAAGCCGTCTTCTGCAAGCGACGACGACCGTTTTCTGCAACCGTTTTCGTCGTCTAAAAAACGGTTGCGTTTCGTCTACCAAAAATTTGTCAACGACCCACCACTACCCACTAGGCAAATGAAGAAAAGAGAGACCACTGACTTGATGGGAAAATCGAAAACCGATCAGACGGAAGTTTTATTACACAGATCAAAAATATGAACTGGAAAATTACCCCTTACAAGATTCAAAGTAAAAAATGCCTAAGAAAGTACAAAAAACTCACCTATATAAGCATGCCTTTCATCGAAACCCTTCTGCACGATTGCGTTGATGAAGGGGCTCCCGTGGAACAGCATCCTCTCGTTGTGAGAGCCGGCTTCCTCGCACACCTCTCGTCTCCGGTGCTGGTAGCGCTCCCATAGCCGTCCGTTCACCAGTTTCTGTATCTGATGAGGAAGAGGAGCGAGGGTATAGATGACTTCTGATAAGGAAATATGACAAAAAAAAAAACAAAAAAAAATTGTAATCATCATGGGCCACTGCGATGGACCACTGTCATGAGCCATCATCGGGCACTGTACTGGGCTATCATGGACTATTGTCAAGAGCCATCATGGGCCATTGCGTTGGGTCCACATGGGAAACTGCGATGGGCCATCATGAGCCACTGTCATGAGCCATCATCGGGCACTGTATTGAGCTATCATGGACGATTGTCAAGAGTCATCATGGACTATTGCGATGGGCAATCATGGACAACTGCGATGGGCCATCATGGGCCACTGTCATGAGCCATCATCGGCTACTGTATTGGGCTATAATGGACAACCGTCAAGATCCATCATAGGCCACTGTCATGAGCCACCATCGGCCAATGTACTGGGCTATCATTGACGACTGTCAAGAGCCGTCACTTGCCACTGTCAAGAGCCATCATCGGCTACTGTATTGGGCTATAATGGACAACCGTCAAGAGCAATCATGGGCCAGTCATGAGCCACCATCGGCCAATGTACTCTGCTATCATTGACGACTGTCAAGAGCCATCACGTGCCACTGTCAAGAGCCATCATGGGCAACTGTCATGAGCCATCATCGGCTACTATACTGGGCTATCAGGGGCGACTATCGAGAGCTATCATGGGCCACTGCGATGGGCCATCAAGGGGCACTGTCATGAGCCATCATCGACCACTGTACTGGGCTATCATGGACGACCGTCAAGAGCCATCATGGGCCACTGCGATGGGCCATCATGGGTCACTATAATAAGTCATCATGGACCATCATCGGCCGCTGTAGGTGAAAAATAAACTTTAGCAGTAAACAGACAAACAGATGGAGGTCTGCCGTGGAACAGCATCCTCTCGTTATGAGAACCAGCTTTCTCGTACACCTCACGTCTGCCGTGCTGGTAGCGCTCCCACAGCTGCCCGTTCACCAGCTTCTGATCTGATGCTATGGAACAGGTGGCACGAAGGTAATAGAACACTTTATCTAGAGGAAGATAACATTACATAACAAATCGAGAACCTCTCGTGTCTCGCAAAGCACGTGAAGACGTTGGTTCTAGCTGTCATTTCTAGATCTCTGACAGTCGCTACATATGTCTGAAGCCAGAAAACCTGACACCTGTTTTACTAAGGAGTATCGTGTAACCTAGTTTCTCAGTTGTGGAGATCAGATAGGCAGTCGTTCCATGCTAAAAGCCTGTTATTCAGATGGATTTTTTCCATCGACGCCTTGGGGCCGGCGGAGGGGTATGTCAGACTCGTACTTATCAAAACCACCCTAGTGTTCCCTTACACAGTTCTGTTGGGGGCTGTGGGTGCATGTGTGACTGCCGCTGTCCCGGACTAGTGCCGGCCCGTGGTGGGGAGTGAGGTGTTAACTCCCTTTCACGTCTCAGAGAGGTGCGCGTGGAACACTACGCGACGCCATCTCGGGACCTGATTGATGGGTCGACCGACGCCCCGAATCCGTCGATCCTAGAACCTTTAAGGGGGGCTGGAAGAGAGTGTTTTCCGCCCTTCTCCGACGACCGGTGAGCCAGGACGGGAGAGGACCCTTTAATAGACTTACCCTAACAACATTGTAGTGCGTGAACATGCCCCCCGCATGCTCCCTGTGAGCTCGCACGGAAGCTTGCATCTCCCTCTCGACTATCGTGTATTCGCTCTCCGCGCATTCTCCTTCGGTTGGTGGCGCTACTTCTACTAGAGTTGTGCCGCCGTACCATTCTGGAAGGTAAGGGTGGCAGTTTGAACATTATTGGGGGAAATGATGTGACTTGGGCAAGTATGGCCATATTACATTGATATCTCGATAACATGGTCATATTGGCCAACTGAGGATAAGATAACATTGGGTAAATGGGGATAAGGACGCAATTTACTGTCATACTGGCGGAATGAAAATAAGGTTAGATCAGCCAAATGTGTTCAGATTAGTTAATTCTAATTCTGTTTATATCATAGTATGTCATAGTTTAGTTGCATATTACCTGAACTGTAACGCCGACCGCGCACATGTCTTCATAAGACATTTCTGCTAAGATGTCTACAGTGATATGTTCTCTTTCTAACACAAGTGTTGTTTTTTTTTTAAAAAAAACATTGCCCGACGTTCCCAATGAACTAGGCCACAAAAAGTGGAAATGGCTGAACACAGTCAAATTAGCTTAAGTCACATGGTCAAAGTAGCCTTACCTGAAGCTGCCTTTAAACTATGTCTGGCCGCCTTCAGCAGTCGATACCGATGGCCGTACACCGCCACGCTGACCTCGCGCATGTCTTCATGAGATATATCTCTGATTGGATGTTCACGGTGATCTGTACTCTTTCTAATACTAGTGTTGTTTCCCAATGAAATAGGCCGCATAAGGTGAAAAAGGCTGAACTCGTCGAAAAGTAACATGGTCAAATTCGTGGTATGGTGACATGGTCAAATTGGCCGAATCGTCATTCCAAGAATAGTGGTAAATTGGTCAAATTGTCTGTATAATCACAAAGTCAAATTGGCCTTATAGTCACATGGTCAAATTGGCCTTATAGTCACTTAGTCCAAATAGCCTATAGTCACATGGTCAAAGTAGCCTTATAGTCTCATAGTCAAATTAGTCTTATAGTCAAATTGGCAAATAAGCCTTATAGTCCCATGATCAAATAAGCCTTATAGTCCCATGATCAAATTAGCCTTATAGTCACATGATCAAATAAGCCTAATAGTCACATGATCAAAAAACCTTATAGTCACATGGTCAAAGTAGGCTTATAGTCACATGGTCAAAGTAGCCTTACCTGAAGCTGCCTGTAAACTATGTCTGGCCGCCTTCAGCAGTCGATACCGATGGCCGTAAACCGCCACGCTGACCGCGCGCAAGTCTTCATGAGACATCTCTAATAGGATGTCCACGGTGATCTGTTCTCATTCTACTACTAGTGTTGTTTCCCAATGAAATAAGCCGCATAAGGTGAAAATGGCTGAACTCGTCGAAAAGTTACATGGCCAAATTAGTCGGATAGTGACATGGCCAAATTGGTCGAATCGTCATTCCAAGAAATTGATCCATAAATTGGTCAAATTGGCCTTATAATCACATGGTCAAATTGGTCTTAGAGTAACTTAATCAAATTAGCCTATAGTCTCGTGGTCAAAGTAGCCTAATAGTCTCATAGCCAAATTAGCCTTATAGTCACATGGTCAAATTAGCCTTACCTGAAGCTGCCTGTAAGCTATGTCTTGCAGCCTTCAGCAGTCGATGCCGATGGCCGTATGCCGCCACGCCAACCGCGCGCAAGTCTTCGTGAGACATCTCTGATAGGATGTCCACGGTGATCTGTTCTTGTTCTAGTACTTGTGTTAGTTGTTCTAGGCCGATGCTGTTGGAGAAATAAATACTAAGATAAGTATTTAAAACAATAGAGCATATTTGGAGAAAGATGTTTTTTGAAGTAGTTTTTATTGTTATTGAGTTATATTTTGCAAAAAAACATTTTTGTGCTATTATAATATATGCCCAGCAGTGGGACACTTTGTCATAGTATGGTATTTCTTAAGTCGCCTCTCAGTCATTAGCAGAGGTCGGAATTAGGAGTTATTTAAATACTTGCAAATCGAAATGTTGATATTTATGGCCAACAATATTACAAATAAATAATAATAAAAACCTCTATTTTTTTCTTTTGTTCTCACTACAAATGTGGCAACATCGCGCGTTTGCGCATTGGAATTTTGCAACTTCTGACATCCGATGTCATTGATGTAAATTTGGCAACGTCCGCGTCCAGTGGTTTAAATTGTGTAAAAGTAATTAGCTTTTTTATTTAATAAATCACGGGATTTTTCTGCTCTTTAAAATTAATCTCGGGATTTGAGGCACATCCATTTTATTCTTTCGCTGTATGAAATCAGTGTAAGTATATAAATAACTACCTAATTCCGACCTCTGGTCATCACACTTTATGATAAAACCGAAGATACTACTGCAGATCCTAAACCAGTTAAAATCTCACCCAGATAGGAACGTCTGCAAGGACTCGCATGTGGATAGAGCTGATGCAGGTCTACCCGCTGCGTCTTCCAGGCTGCCGCGAGAGCCTTCCGCCCAGTAGTTTGAGGGTACCACCTGATGAAAAAAATTAAAATATTAGCTTCATTGCTATAACTAGGTTTGTGAAAGATAAGATTCTGATAATACTACAGTACAAATTTCATTAAATAATGTAATTGCGTAATGCCTGCTAAGTGCCCCCATGATATTGTGTATTTTTTTATTATATAACCTATAACACTGTCAAAGATAGTTTACTGACAGCTGAGTGGCACAGATTAAAATCAAAGCCGGCGGTGCGTGCGTCATGTTGCAGGGAACGGAATGTTGCCACTTAAATATTAATATTTATTACGCTGTCTAATATTTAGTTTTAATCATTGTTTGCTGCACTGGGCGACGTCATGACGTCGGCACAGGCTGTCGCTGAAAACCAGCGCTGGGGCTCTGTTTCGCATAGGGTCACAGCACTAAGCTGAGCGATGGCCGTTTTGCGTGGATGTGACGTATATATTCCCCCAGCTTTTCTTTTTTTGTTGTGTTTCTCTGTCTTTTTTGCGTCATGTTTTGCCGTAAATAAACGTATTTACTTTCTTTCTTTCTTTCTATAAGGTATATGTTATAGGCCACTATCATGGGGCATTCGAGGACGACTCCAATGGGCTATCATGGGTTACAATTTAGGCCATCATGGCATATTATAATAGGCTACTATAATGGACAATCAAATATTGAGAGTTATTAAGGGCCATTAAAACTCACCATTATCACACACCATCAATTCAGCATTACCAACCTCGGCGAATTCTGGCTATATTAGTCATGAGACACTGTGATAAGCCATCATGGACTAACAGGCAACTGCAATGGGCCACTGTGGGCTGTCATAGACTCGTCGGTATTGCACGGCACTGTATCAATATATTGGACCCGCACAGGCCATCATGGGCCATAGTATTGAGCCACTATGGTCGATCATGGGCCACTATCACTACACTCAACGGTAACGCGAGCAGTACGGTGTCCTCTCTCGGCAATAGCACGTGCTGCGGCGCCGGCATCGGCGGCGAGGGGCACGGGCTTGGTCCCCATGACTACTATGCTTTGTGGGTCACTATGGACCATCATGGGCCACTATATATCATCACGGGCCACTATGACAATCCTTACTTTGGTATTGTTCGTCGGTTCGTTGAGCTCCTTAAAGTTCTGAGTTGAGCTTCACGATAACTGACAAATGCTTTCACTGTCTAGACAAGTTCACTCAAACCAGCGTGGTGCTTTTCTCAAAAGCTCATCCCAGACATAAATGTACATGGTTCTCATATGATTTGCCCAGAACATATTGTATGGATTTGAACACTTTAAAAGAGACTTTGACCTCTGAGTTTGTTTCGGTGTTTCTTCTCAGGGTAGTCAGCTAGGAAACACCGGCCTCATCTAGCTTAAACTGACAAAAAACGTGTAAAAGTGTTCCTTGTAACCTATTTACTGAATAAACATCATTTATCATGGGCCACCATGGTCCATCATCCCGGGCCTGCGGACGGCGAGCAATGGGTAGCTCGCCGTCCGATCAGCACCAGGCCCGAGAGTCGACGGCGCGTAGTGTTCCACGCGCGACGTACAAGAGTTGTCAGCAATAGAGACGGGGCCCGTCATAGCCGATGCCTGCCCGGGGGTTGAGGATAAATTCGAAACAGAGTTACCTCGCCCCCGGGCACTAAGGGCAGGAAGGAACAGGGGTGGGTTTTATTCAGTAAGAGTCTGACACGCCGTCCCGCTCCACCCAGAGCGGGTGAAGTCATTGGATGATTTCCCACCACAAAAAAAAAGGTCCATCATGAGCCACTATAGACCATCATGGGCCACTATGGATCATCATGGGCCACTACGGACCATCATGGGCCACTATGGTCCATCATGGGCCAATACGGACCATCAAAATTAACTACTCACCGGCAACGCAAGCGGCACAGTATCCCCGCTCGGCATCAGCACAGGATGCTGCGGCGGAGGCAGCGGCGGCGGCAGGGGAGCGGGTGCGGCCACGTCGCCGGCGGCGGACGTCATGGCGTCCTGCAGCAGCGAGCGCACGTCCTCCGCACCGGCCAGGTCCAGCGCTGTCTGGCCCTCCTGATTCTTGAGGTAGGGGTCGGCGCCGTGGGCGAGCTGGAGGATTAAAGGTTTGGTAAACAAAGTGTATCGTGACTTGACCGCGTATCTGACTTCGCCAAACAGTCTGCCAATAGGGTGAGATCGTGTGGAGAGCAGTGTCCGCCTTTATCATCGACATAGACAACTCGACGTGACAACAACCGCTCTGCCAAGACCGAAACGACAAAGAAAGAAATAAAGTCTTTATTTTATTGTTTATTCGTTTAACATTGTTCTCGCATAAAAGAAGCACCAAGAATAATGTAACCAATATTTTTGTCACACATTACATGGTTCAAAAGAGTGTCCATGGAGTTTCTTGCCCGTTCTTCTCCATAGAGATCTACGCTTTGGAATGTGCAATTAGCTTTGTCTTGCCTGTAAAAGGTTTAATTGAAATAAATGCTTTGACTTTGAGTGTGTGTGTTTTTGTTAATTTCGTTACGTGATATTGTCTCATCATCTAAATTAATAAATAAGCCATTGACCGTTATGACTAAGGTCGTATGACCAAAATAATAAGGATTGGTTGAATGGATTATCAATAACCAAGCAGCAGTTTCTGCACGCTTAAAAATGTATACATGAATTTTGCTGTATTTTCATTTATCCACAACCTCAGTTTCTGGGCCGAGTCCTGTGTCCTATTATCAGCATGTTCAGGAACTGATGGACGCTACCGAAAACTGCATACGCAGACTGTATTTAGATTGGCATCGACAAGTCATGAAGAAAAATATCAAAATTCCTGGACCACTACAAGAGGTCATTATGGACCACTACAAGGGGCCATCTTGGACCACTATCAATAGGCCATCATGGACCAGTACAATGGGCCATCATGTACCACTAAAAGGGGCCATCATAGACCACTATCAATAGGCCATCATGGACCACTACAATATGCCATCATGTACCACTACAAGGGGCCATCATGGACCACTATCAATAGGCCATCATGGACCAATACAGGGGGCCATCACGGACCACTACAGTGGGCAATCATGGACCACTATTAGGGGCCATCATGGACCACTACAATGGGCCATCATGTACCACTACAAGGGGCCATCATGTACCACTACAAGGGGCCATCATGGACCACTATCAATAGGCCATCATGGACCACTACAGGGGGCCATCATGGACCACTACAGTGGGCAATCATGGACCACTATAAGGGGCCATCATGGACCAGTATCAATAGGCCATCATGGACCACTACAAGGGGCCATCATGAACCACTACAAGGGGCCATCATGAACCACTACAAGGGGCCATCATGGACCAGTATCAATAGGCCATCATAGACTACTATCGATAGGCCATCATGGACCACTACAAGGGGCTATCATGAACCACTACAATTGCCATAATGGACAACTACAATGAGCCATCATAGACAATCAAGGGTCATCATAGACCATTATCACAGACCGTTATCGAAGCGCTAAGAAGAAGACTCTCATCTACCACTCACCAGCAGCGCACACAGCTGCGTCCTGGCCTTGTGCGCAGCCTCATGCAGAGGCGTGAACCCCCAGCGGTCGGCGGCGTTGGGCGGAGTCCCAGCGCGCAGCAGCAGCGCCGCCAGCTCCACGTGCCCGTACGAGGCTGCGTTGTGGAGAGGCACCAGGCCTCCTTTGTCCCGGGCCGAGACCGCGGCACCAGCTTCGAGGAGGGCTTCGGCAACTTCTAGGTTGTTGTAACCAGCTAGAAGGGAAAGATATGCTTAACGGCTTAAATTCAGGGCTTCCAAATATTATTACTTCACCAATATTTCTTGGTCTCGATGTTATTTGATTTCACAATAACTTACCAGCTAGGTGTAGAGGAGTCGAGTTCCGTCCGTGAGTATCTCTGCAGTTCACATTTTGAGGAGTTATGAGTTTTCTGTAACAAACAAAATTAAACGGTGAGACCTAGCAAACTGATTGTTATTTGAAACCTGACGCCAAGACAAAAGGTTTTTGGGAGAAATTCTCAAACTCAGCTAAGGGTGGTATTACATTTAACCTATATCTTTTTCCAATGTGAGTTTGATCAAAGACGTAGGACGATTTCATCAAATGTGTCAGCAACACCGATATTTGATCAAAGAATATTGAAATTTAAATCAAAGTGGCTGCAACTAAGATTTTGTCTTTCTTTATGGTGATACTTTCATAACAATGTTTATTGAATGTTGAGTCATTTATACGTAAAAAACGCTTTTAGGAATGTTTGTCCTCGACTTGTAATTATTTAATTTATCTTGAATGCTTTTTTCTCTTCGCCTTTCGATCCATGCGTCACCAAGCTTTCTCGTTTTTTTAAAATAATAATCCAATGATAATAGCACATAAGCTTGCTCCACGTTCCTCCATTTACTCAGACTATGTAAAATCTTGGACAAATGTAATGGGTATCCGTCAAAGAAATTTGATCAAATATAGGACATAGATATTGGACAAAGATATAGGATAAATGAAATACCAACCTAAAGTACGTCATAAGCTATCTAAAAACAGACGTCTTTTCGTCAAAAGCAGGTGGGAATACTATTAGTCCAGATTTGGAATATGCTGTCTAAAAACAGACGTCTTTTCGTCGAAAGCTGCTGGGAACAATATCAGTCAAGATTTGAAATTTAATGAACGGCTGTATATGTGACATTTCGTTCGTAATGTCAAAGCTTTGCTGGAACTCTATGTCCAGCAGTGGACGTTTTGTGGTCACTTCTCTTTTCTTCATGTCCGGTAACTAATAAATGTAAACAGTATGCTTCGTCCTCTGTCTTAAAACATAACTTTTACGCCACGATTGGCGTAGTGGTAAGCAATTGGCTGCTGCGCTGCGTGTCGCGGGTTCGATGCCCGCACGGAACAAATATTTTTATGACCTACAAATAGTTGTTCCAAGTCTGGGTGTTTTCATCCGAATAAATTCGAAACAGAGTTACCGCGCCCCCTGGGCACTCAGGCAGGGAAGGAACAGGGGTGGGTTTTAGTCAGTAAGTCTCAACACGCCCTCCAGCTTCCAACAGCCACAAAAAAAAGGTCTGGGTGTCTTGTGTATGTGAGTATACATGTTTGTGAACGCACCCACGATACAGAAGTAATTCCTAATGCGGGGTAACTTTAAAAAAATACCTGGCTCTAGCAAGGTCTCCACGTTTAGCAGCATCCAATAACGCCGCGTCTCCTCTTAAAGCGTCGGCTGTGTCGCTATCTCCCGCTCTCACTAGCTGTAGGGGAGTTAGTCCGTCTCGATTTCTACGGGTCGGGTCGGCGCCGTGCTGCAAGAATTATAAGTGAAGAATAAATATAAAACTCGCTCGCGTGTGTCATGTTGCAGGGAACGGCATGTTGCCACTTTAAATATAATATTTATTACTTTTTTATTTATTTAGTACATGGAGGACTTACAGCTAATAAAAACAATAAAAAAAGGAAACCATAGTCACCAGAAAGCCAATTACAAATCCTCACTTATAGAACTATAATATTTTGTGGTGTGAGCACAAAAACAAAAACACACCGCTTTAAAGAAAGAAGCAATTTAAAAAAAAAATTGGTTTACAATTATATGACTAAAATAACAGAGTAAAAATAAAAACAAAAACAAGCAAAAATTTGAGGCTTAAGCACCTTCTGGCCGAATTCACACTAATTGTGAATAGATCTAAAGCATATTCCTTGCATATATCACTGAAACTACTGCTTGCGCGCACAATATAACTGTTCTGCCTATAATTCGAAGATGTATGTGGTACACTTAAGGGTGGATTAAAGCGAAATGTTTTACTTGGCACATTAAAATAAAATTTTAACAGTAACTCAGGGTTATCAATACCGTTATTGAGGATTTTCAACAAGAATAAACAGTCAGCAATTTTACGTCGATCTAGCTAGTAGCAGATGATACTTCTTACAGAGTCCAATATAACCGGTTGACTGATATGGAATCTTTTGATGAAAGCAAAGATATTTTATGAAACGTCTTTGTATGTTTTCAGTGTATTTATGATAACGTGTACGCTGTATAGTATTCAGTTTACTCATTGTACCGGTCGACATCATTAAGTCAGCGCCGGGTGTCGCTGAAAACCAACGCTGGGGCTCTGTCTCGCATAGGGTTAAAGCATTATGCTGAGCGATGGCCGTTTTGCGTGGATGTGACGCGTGTTTTCCCCCAGCTTTTTCTTTTTTTGTCGTGTTTCTCTCTTTGCGTCACGTTTACAGCAAAAAAAAAAAATCTAAAAACAATGAAACTATACATAAAAACGTACCTTAAGCAATAACCGGACGATATCCGCCTTCCCCTTGGCCGCGGCCTCGTGTAGGGGCGTAAACCTCCACAGGTCGGCCGCGTTGACGCCCGCGCCGGCTGACACCAGCAGCTCGGTGAGCTCGTAGTGGCCGTACGAACACGCGTTGTGCAGGGGCACCAGACCACTGGACCATAGAAAATTTTATCTTAGAAATATTTTCACATCCGCATTTATTTATGTATACAGCCGCACGGGTCGATCCGTCACGTTAAGCTACGCTTGGCGGGGTTGGTCCATGGATAGGTGACCATCTTTACAAACTCCTTCGTGTCTCGGAAAGTACGTTAAGCTGTTGGTCCCGGCTGTCAATCGTGGATCTTTGACAGTCGTTACGGGTCGTCAGAAGCCCGAAAGTCTGACAACCAGTCTTACCAAGGGGCATCGTATTACCCCATAACTGGGTTGTGGAGGTCAGATAGGTAGTCGCTCCATGTAAAATACTGGTATTCAGCTGCATCTGGTAAGACTGGAAGCCGACCCCAAGATAGTTGGGAAAAGGCTAGGTAGATTGATTTATTTATGTATATCTGGTGTAAAAAGACAGTTTCCGAAGCCGAAAGCCACATATTCTACCCATTATTTGAATATTTTTTCCCACTAGACCATACCTGGTAATCCACTGGTTCTGGAGATATTGAAGGTCAAAGTCGCAATTTTTTTTTTACGAAAATGAATTCCAAGTGTTATTACTAATGCCTAGGAGTAGCGGATAAATTCTCAACATGAGTTACCGCACCCCTGGGCACTCAGGCAGGGAAGGAACAGGGGTGGGTTTCAGTTAGTAAGAGTCTGACACGAAGAGCAGGAGAAGTCATTGGATGATAACCCGGGGTGGGCACAAAAAAAAAATAGAAAAAAAGTGTTATTACTAAACTTTTTTCTTCGAAATTTCGCATTTGCAGTTACACAAACGCAATTAACGCGTCAAGTCCCTCATTAGCAGACACAATTAAAAACCTATTGTTATGTCGACGCGCGGGGCCTGACGCGTTAATATCAAACGTATCCGACAAGTACCTACGTGGCTTAGAGTGGAGGGGCGGGGTTTAACTCCACTTGTCTGGGTTCGCGTTACATTGCGCGCAATTTCATACTTAAAAATAGATGTCGTTTCCCAGCAATAATTTTTGCGCAAAACTACTTTGTTAGATGTACAGTATGCGTAGTTAACGGCTTTGTGATGTGTCTTTTTACACCCTGTATAAGTGATATCTAAGGAGATCGCATGTAAATCGAACCTTCTCAGCTTATAGGCCTGTCGGTCGAAAATACTTTTACAGGGTTGAGCAAATATAAAATAGTATTTAAAGATAAGAAAATCATTGAATTGTTTATGTCAGTCAGTTGGAAGTTATCGATGGCGAAGGAGTAATTAATCACCTGGAGCCCACGCCCTGAGGCACTAAAAAATCTAGAGTGACTGTTAAGTTTCATGATCTGATTAAGGAACCCGCGACACGCAGCACAGCAGCCAATCTCTCAACCACTGTGCCAAACACGGAATAGAAAAAACAAGTGGAAGTGCCCTCGCAGCTATCCGGTGTGTGTCACTATTATGCGTAAAAATATGTAAAATAATAACAACCTTCGTCAGTTGTATTAAATCTTAATTTAGTATGAACAATAAATTAAATTTTGACGAAAAGCTTATTTGTTGTTCATGCAAAATTAAAACTTATTACAACTGACGAAGGTTGTTGTGACACGGGGCAGATAGCTGCGCGGGCACTTCCATTTGTTTTTTCTATTACGTGACGTCCTTTTTTTTTTGTTGGCGTTGGAAATCATCCAATGACTTCTCCCGCTCTGGGTGTAGCTGGAGGGCGTGTCAGACTTTTATTGACTAAAACCCACCCCTGTTCTTTCAGTTGCCTGAGTGCCAAAGGCCGCGGTAACTCTGTTTCGAATATAATCGCGACCCCTGCAGGTACCAACCGTCCTGTCAAAATATTGTGTAATAAATACTCACCCTTTATCTTTTGCGTGAACATCGGCACCTCTTTGTAAAAGTAACTGGGCGAGGGGAAGTCTATTGTACCTGAAACAAAATGTAAAACGTTTTTAGGGAAAAATATAGCGCAAGAAATGTGTATAAAAGACAGTGAAAACTTTTTTCATAGACAATAAGTCATGTTTGGCGGGTCTGGCATCTTGGTCTATAACATGGATTAGCTAAAGTCACTGTATTGAGCCACTGAGGGCCAACATGAGCCACAATGGAGGGCCATCATGGACCACTGAGGGCCAACATGGACCACTGAGGACCAAAATATATCACAGTGGAGGGCCATCATAGACCACTGAGGGTGAACATGGACCACTGAGGGCCAGCATGGTCCATTGAGGGCCGACATGGTCCACAGTGGAGTGCCATCATGGACCATTGAAGTTCAACATGGACCACTGAGAGCCAACATGGACCACTGTGGGCCAACTTGGTCCACAGTGGAGGGTCATCATGGGCTATTTTGAGCCACTGTTGACTGCAAACTTACCCGGCGGCAAAGTGCAGTGGCGTAGAATGTCGTCCATCCACATCTCTGCAGTTGACCAGTCTTGGTCGCGCGTCTAGGATGCCTCGCGCGTTTTCTACGTCACCCGTACGTGCGGCTTCTAGGAGACGCAGGGCTGCTGCGTTTGCGCATGCGTCTGTTGGGAAAATAAGGGTTATTTCATTAATATTAATGTTAAATCTGTAAAAAAAAAATTGTTGAAGAACAAAACATGTCTTATAAACTGTTATTTCGAAGATTAGGGACGTACCACCCCACACTGTGTCCGCGTGGTTGGCTACGGCCTACTCAGCGAAATGACTAGTATGGTTGGCCGACAGACGCCACAATGTAGGACCATTTTCGGCCGCCGTGTGTCATTAAGGGTCATTTCGGTAAACCATTTTGGGCCACTGTGGAGGTCCGTTATCAATGGGCAATAGTAGAAAGCCATGATGGTCCATTTGGCGAGTTTTAATGGGCCACCATCAGCTTCACAGCCCTCATTGGCTATTTAAAAGGCTAACTTATAAACTGGGTTAACATAGTGGGGTTAACACAAACTTACTATGGGCCATTGTGGAAGGCCGTCATGGACCGCAGTGGTTAGCCATCATTGACCACTATAGTGGGCCATCATAGGCTACTATGGAGGTCTATCATGGGCCACAATGGGCCATTATTAGCCACAACGGGCCTCCATCAGCCACTATGGAGGCCCATTAAAGACCATTATGAGCAAGTAAGCGTCCTCATGCGCCACCGAAGCCCATAATGGAATAATAAGCGTCATCATAGGTCATTGTTGATAAGCCATCATGAGCAACAACCCATGGACCACTTACCGTCAGGCTGCGGGTACAGTAATTCGACGGTAGTGTCGGCTCCGCACGCGAGTAGCAAGTGGCAAGCTGCGGCCGAAACCTGACGCGCCGCCATGAGCCACCGACAACGCGCTTGAACCACGACAGTCACTCGCGTTTTGTGATTCAACAGAACATACTATGGGCCATTGTGGAAGGCCGTCATAAACCGCAGTGGTAAGACATCATTAGCTACTGTGGCGATCATGAGCCACTATAGAGGCCCATCAAAGGCCATAATGAGTAAGTAAGCGCCATCATAGGCCACCGACGCCCAACATAAGCCACTAAGGACCATCATAGGCCACTTTGGGCCATCATAGGCCACTGTTGATGAGCCATCACGACAACAACCCATGGACCACTTACCGTCAGGCTGCGGGTACAGTGAGTCGACGGTAGTGTCGGCTCCACACGCGAGCAGCAAGCGGCAAGCTGCGGCCGAGTCCCGCCGCGCCGCCACCGACAACGCGCTTGAACCACGACCGTCGCACGCATTCACTTTTGCACCTAAGAACAAATAATGTCGTAATGTATCACCTATGAAATCAACGTTTTGTAGGGAGAATTTAAAGAAGTTCTATTTTTCATACTAACATTTTCTTTAGTGGCATACGTTATCTTAGTTTAAAAACTAAGATAACAATATATGCCACTTAGATTAAGCAACAAAAATAAGTCTCAAGGAACACGCCCACACCGGTGCCCCGTAAAGGGCCATGGACCGCACGATCCCCGCGTAGAGCCTCCGGCAGGAAGCGTTTGGACCCCCCAGATTGCCGCTTCAAGGCGGCTCCGGCCCGCTCCAGTCTGGGAGCCAAACGTCGAAAGTGCTCCACGAAGTTCTACCGGCTGTCCAGGACGACTCCCAGGTACTTCATCGTCCCCTCGACGCCGATGTGAACCCCTCCTACCGTTATCTGGGAACCCGCCGGTGTGGCGCGTTCCGAGGACCATGAAACCACATGGCCTCGGATTTGTAAAATGCCACCTCGAGTCCCAGTTGCCGGATCCTATCGATGACTGTTGCAACCCCGCGTGTCATCAAGTCGGCCGCCGCCTCGTGCCATAGAGGCGGCCCCAGGACAGATCCCTACGGAACACCCCACGACATCTCTCGCCGGTTCCATTCTCCCTGGTGACCAGAGTAGATGACGGCTCTGTCCGTCAAATACGCCTCAACCACGCGACGGAGGTAGGGCGGCACCCGGTGATACCGGAATGCCTCCCCGATGCAACTCCAGGGCAGGGTGTTGAAGGCATTGGCGATGTCCAGGGACACCGCCAAGACGACCCCACCCCGGGCTATTGCATCCCCCGCCGTGAGGGCTCGTACGTGCATGATGGCGTCCACCGTGGAGCGCCCCCTGCGGAAGCCGTACTGGCGCTCCGCCAGATCCGGCCCCACCCGCACCAGCTGCCCGACGAGTCGGTCTGCAATTACTCTTTCGAAGAGCTTGCCCACCTCGTCGAGCAGCACGATGAGCCGGTAAGCGGACGGAGTGTCCGCGGGACGCCCCGGCTTCTTGATGAGGACCAGCTTCCCCGTCTTCCAACGAAGTGAAAACTGGCCCCTCTCCATACATGCACTCAGAAGCCTTCTGAGTCGAGGCCCGAAAACCTCCTGCAAAGTCAGGACCCAGGCTTTCCCATGAACGCCATCGGGTCTTGGGGCGGTGCTTTTGGCATTTAACCTACGCACCGCCACTCTCAGCTCTACCTCGGTCACGGGTCACTATCTAATGTAATCCCGAACCATCATGACTTGCACCAGTAATCTATATATATAAAAATGAATTCCTATTTCCTTGGTCACAACATCACGCGTGAACGGTTGGACCGATTTCGCTAATTCTTTTTTTGTTGTGTTTGTTATTGTCAGGAGAAGGTTCGTAGGTAAGAAAAATTAAGAAAGTTTCGCGAAAAATTAGAAAATTTTCAGAAAACTTAACGACTACTTAAACTTGAGAGCGCGTTTGACAGTTCATAGCAAAGACATGACAACGTCTGTCAGGTCAGCTAGTGTAACATATTTTAGTTATAGTTTATTTTTAGGCACTATAATTTTATAGGAAATCTTACTACTGTAGACTAAATGTGCACTTTTTGTAAACCTTTAATTCAATACAGCTTGTAACAAAATCCCCGTCCGATCCTAAAGGGTATTATTTGGTATTCACTACGTACACATATACGTAACCATTTCATGGATATGAGATTGTTATTTTTCCCCCATGAAAATAATTAATTAAAAAAAAATGAAAAACTTAAAGGCAACACTGATCGCTCGATAAAGTTCACCTACAGTTCAGTGTGAAAAAAGCCGCCTGAGCGAGACGGTATTTATGCGCCCTTTGTCGCGTGCCGCTAAACTGAGAAGTTGTGCCTACAGCCCGGCTAGTGCAGGGCGGTACGCTTTGAAATAAAAATAGGTCAAAATAAAATGATTTCGCCGGTCGGTTATCAACTTATGAAAATTTGCCGTACCCCTACGACTGACCAAACTTCAGTTGCGGGAAGTCACGGCCGTTACAACTGGCCACGGGTCTTTTAATAAGCATCTCTCTGTCATAGGAGTCACAGACAGTCTACTCTGCAGAGCCTGTATGAAGGAGGACGAGACAGCAGCTCATCTGCTACTAAGCTGCCCAGTAGTCGCTGCATACAGGGCAAAACACTTCGGACACCCAGGTAACCTAAGCGAGATAGTCAGTAACACCAGGGCGCTGCTAGCCTTCCTCGAGGAGCTGGAGTGGATCGAATGACAATGCTAACCCATCTGGACTGGCCTGTTGGTCTAGTGGTTAGTGACCCTGACTGCTATGCCGGAGGTCGTGGGTTCGATTCCCACCCAGGACAAATGTTTGTGTAATGAGCACGATCATTTGTTCTGTGTCTGGGTGTAATTTATCTATAATATGTATGTATTTAGAAATATATAAGTATGTTTATCAGTTGTCTAGTACCCACAACACAAGCTCTGCTTAGCTTGGGACTAGATGGCGTTGTGTGATAGTTGTGGAATATTACTATTATTATCTGTACGCAAAATACGCGTCTTGAGCGTGGAGTTGCGGAAACCAGCCCAACATACATACATACATACATACACCTTTATTGGATCGGACAGGGTTTTTGTTACATACTGTATTTAATAATATTCTATTCTATTTAAGGCAGACTACGAAAGTTTTTTTTAAGTGTTCAACTCACCATGTCTTAACAGGAGATCCATGGCATCTAAATGAGCATGTTCTGTGGCCACATGGAGGGGAGTCTGCCCATCTTTGTTCTTCTCGTTGACGCGACCACCTTTTCTGATAAGCATCTCCATTACCTGCAAAAGAAAGTTCCATGGTAGACTGGTTTTATTTTCTCCACCTCCTTTAGGACTTTTAGGCCTCCTCAGACACAAAAAAAAACTTTTTTACAAAAATATAGAACCGACTTCCAAAAAAAGTGCAAAATAACTTTAATTTCGGAAGTCGGTGTCCCTGTTTTGTGTCTTCGTTTTTGACACCGACTTCCGAAATTAAAGTTATTTTGCACTTTTTTGGAAGTCGGTTCTATTTTTTTGTAAAAAAGTTTTTTATTTTTTACTTTTTAGTTGTGGCTCCCCATTAAACTGTGTTAACAATTCATAGACATACGATAGCAGCAATCGCGGTTGATTTGCTGTCAATTTTTGAAGAGTTCCGTTGTCTGTCTCCGAAACCTATCATCAGATCTTTTTTAAATTTAAATGGGACCATTTTGGAATAAACCCCTTTCGAACAAAAAAAGAATTTTGCAAATCCGTCAATATATGACGGAGTTATACCCGAACATACATAAAAAAAAAAAAAAAAAAAAAAAAATACAAACATCCGAATTGATAACCTCCTCCATTTTCGAAGTCGGTTAAAAACACATACGCACGCACAAAACACACACCTACGTACATGAAAATACGTGCACTCCTCACACATCCAGAGCTGATGAATAACGTATTTATTTGGATAAGGATTAATGCCATGTTTATAAAAACACCTTCGCAAATAATGCATTATTTTAGAATGAATTTGATTACCATAAAAAATATTATAGTGAGTTAACCTTAAAAGATGGACATATGCTGTCGCGGACTTTTTTTAAGAACTTTTAAAGGAAAACAATTACGTCATACATAATTTTTGAGTAACTTTAACCGTTTACGTAGCGCACGTAACGGAAAGCTGTCAAAAGAAATATTTTTTCCCCCGTTTTTACCACATTTTTCATTGCTGCTCCGCTCCTATTGGTCACAGCGTGATGTTATATAGCCTATAGCCTTCCTCGATAAATAGACTATTCAACACAAAAAAAGAATTTTTCAATTCGATCCAGTAGTTCCTGAGATTAGCGCGTTCAAACAAACTCTTCAGCTTTATAATATTAGCATATTTTTATATTATATTCTCACCTGCTTCCTCTTAGGATACACACTGGACGCAGCGCAATGTAACGGTCTCTCTCCTGTGGTGACATGTTGGAAGTTAACCAGGGCTTCCACGCTACACTCTCCCGGCAAGGACGGGGTACTACCACTAGTTGAGGCTTGAGAACTCTGTGAAAATTAAGGCGAGTAGTTGTAAGTAACATAACCCTAATAGCATTTATTGTTGGCCCAACCAAATGCCAACACTAAATGCTATTAGGAAATGGGCCTTTAAAAAAAAACCGGTCAAGTGCGTGTCGGACTTCACACATTTAGGGTTCCGGACCAAGCGAGGGAATTATCAAAGAAAAAATCTAATTTACAATTAATTGGTATTTGTTAGTAAAATATAAGTAATAATAAACATTATCACCAAATTTCAAGTTCTTATGTCAATGGAAAGTTAAAAAATTCTTCGTAACAGAATTTTGTTAAATAAGCCGACTGGTGGCTTCTCATTCCTTTATTGGAACGAAGTTCCTTATCGCGCGTTGTGAAAGGGGGCTAGACGGAAAAAATTCTTACGAAAAGTTGTCACGACACTAATGAGGCTGTCCATCCAAAAAGATTGTGTTGGAAAAACAATCTAATAAAAACTTCTTGTATTTTTGGTGGGTAGGTACAAAGTTTGCAAGCAGATCAAGCATTATCAAACATTATTTGTTATAGTTGTTGTTATTGCTAAAGAGTTGAGTTGAGCTGAGCTAAGCTGAGCTGAGCTGAGCTTAGCTGATCTAAGCTGAGCTGAGCTGAGCTGACCTGCGATGAGATGAGATGATGAAGTATAACTTCTTACGTGCGTGCGTGTGTGCGTAGTTAATAATAAAAAAAATATTATAAATAAAAAAAATAAAATTATATTACAATTCCTTCACTAATTAATCGAAAGGAACTTCGTTCCATCCGGGTGTCCCTTGACACCTCTCAAGTTTTTTTTCCAACAAAAACAAAAAATACAGTATTTATCTACTCAACGATACCCAACAACAATACCCCACTCGATGGGTTAGGCCAATTTTTATTTGACGCCCCCTTTTTAGCTGTATGAGACCCATCTTAAAAAATATAAAAAAATTGATTATTTTTATGTCTTTGGGCCAACAAGATGCTTAGACTGTGACAATTTGAAGACTGTAGCTCCAGCCCTTTGGCTGTAAAACCTGTGTGACAGACGGACACGTGAGTGACAGCAATAGGGCTCCATTTGGACCCTGTGGGTACGGAACCCTAAAAAAAAAAATTGAATATTTTCAAAAAACCCGACTGTAAGAAACAACTAAAAAGTTCCAAAAAAGCCACTTTTCAAGCAGTCTGATGCAGTTGGAGGCTCAATTTTAGTCCAATTATTGATTTCATATCACCAACTGCATCAGACTGCTTGAAAAGTGACTTGTTTGGAACTTTTTAGTTGTTTATCTTCTACATTTTAGTGACTTATTTTTTTGGAATCACCTCCTCAAATACTTTATTTTGATACCCCACTTAATATAGTTCGTCGACTTTCTTTTTCACAATATGGCGTCTGATTGTCGCCATATTGTATTTTGATTACTGTCATGTCTTTAGTAGTCTCAATTGACGTAAGAATTATCAAAATCGGCCCATTCGACTGATGCCACAAAGGAACAAACATACATATATAACGGGTGATTCATTTGGAGTTACTTTTTCCAAAACTAAAAAAAATATGAATAAAACAAATTTATCGGGTAATCTTTATTATAATACAAAAGAACCATTTTGAACCTTACATTTACTTTTTCAAGATTATTTCTTTCAAATGTTGTCCGTAACTGCTATTAAGGTGGTCCATTCTGGAGTTCCAGTTTTCGATGACCCGACCGAGCATTTCCAGTGGTATTTGGCGAATAACGCGAGTAATGTTGGCTTCCAGTTGATCAATCGTACGCGGCTTATCCATATAAACTTTGGACTTTACATAACCCCACAGAAAAAAGTCTAAGGGTGTGATATCACAGGATCTAGGCGGCCAACTGACTGGTCCGAAACGCGAAATTAACTGTTCACCAAATTTTTCTCGCAACAAAGCCATGGTTTCACGTGCTGTGTGGCAAGTGGCGCCGTCTTGTTGGTACCAAAAGTTTTGAAGATGACGGGCTTCAATTTCAGGAAACAAATAGTCCGTTATCATGGTACGATAACGGTCACCATTGACAGTGACGTTCTGGCCGGCTTCGTAATAGCAGTTACGGACAACATTTGAAAGAAATAATCTTTAAAAAGTAAATGTAAGGAATGGTTCTTTTGTATTACAATAAAGATTACCCGATATATATTTTTTTTTTTTTTTTTTAACACATTACCCTCCTTTGCATCGCGCAGTAGGGTAATTAAAACTAAATTTGCCATCGACACGCTAAGAACAAGAAGTCACATTCTCACCTGATGTTGATGTCCTGACACAGCAGTCAGCTGTTTCTTGACTCTCGCTGGCTCGGCAAGTCGACAGGCTTCTAGGAGACAATGGCCTCGGTATTCAACTGAAAATGACGAAATTAACAGTGTTACTTTATATAAATAAGGAAATTGACTAAAGAATCACTGTGGAAGTACAATAGAATTGAGTCTAACCTAGCCTTTTCTAAATATTTTCGGGTACAATAAATCATCATCTGCCTAGCCTTTTCCCAACTATCTTGGGGTCGGCTTCCAGGCTAACCGGATGCAGCTGAATACCAGTATTTTACATGGAGCGACTGCCTATCTGACCTCCACAACCCAGTTACTGGGTAATACGATACCCCTAGGTAAGACTGGTTGTCAGACTTTCGGGCTTCTGACGACCCGTAACGACTGTCAAAGATCTACGATTGATAGCCGGGACCAACAGCTTAACGTGCTTTCCGAGGCACGGAGGAATCTCGGTATGTAAAGATGGTCACCCATCCATGGACCAACCCCGGCAAGCGTAGCTTAACCTGACGGTTTGACCCGTGCGGCTGTTATTACTTTAGCCACGAGCTCCTCGGCGGGTACAATAAATGTATTTTGTTATTATTTGAATTTAGAATCCGTTATTCTCTATTTAACCTCTTAGGCTCCGCGGAAAAACCCGGGTTGTCAATAGAAGCCCGACGGCAACCCGGCTTGCCAGCCGATATATATTTTTGTTAACATATTTTTTTTTTTTTGTCAAACTCACCGGTGAGTTTCGGAGCCTAAGAGGACTACGCATATTTATTTTTAACGAATTTTATAAATAAGGACGTAAGTGTTTCAGGCTTATGAAATGAAACTTGTTAAATAGATACTTACAAGCTAACTTCTCCTGCAGTTCCCTGGTGGGTGCCACGTCCAGCGCTGACTTCCCGTGGCAGTTCAGTAGTGTGGGGTCGGCGCCTTCGCTTAGGAGTAGCGAGCATACCTGTTATCAAGGATAGCGGTAATTAAATAGGTTTATATTCATTTGTCCATCTTCTAATCGGTCTCCCTCTTTTGCGGTTCCCATCTCTTGGATACCACTCTGTTATTGCTCTACTCCATTTGTACTTTTCCCCTTATAGTATGAAGATGGGCAGACGAGATTAAGAAGGCCATAGGCAATACAAATATGTGGACAAGGACAGCAAAGGACCGGACAAGGAAAGAGTTGGAGGAGGCCTTTGTCAATGGGCAAACAGACAGTGAAATGGAAGAAGTACAGATATAGACAAGTGTATTATAAACCAAAATTTTATAATTAGTTACTGTCTGAATAAAAGACTATTTTATTTATTTATTATATTCATTTGTAGCTCGCGCCGCAGTTTCATTACAACGTGATGTCGTGTTCGTAACAGAGTTACCGCTCCCCTGGGCACTCAGGGAGGGTAGGAACAGGGGTGAGTTTTAGTCAGTAAGAGTCAGAAAAAAAAAAAAAGAAAAGTAGTCTGACACGCCGTCCCGCTCCACCCAGAGCGGAAGGCACAGCAGCAATCGCGGTTGATTTGCTAACAATTTTTAAAGAGTTCCGCTGTCTGTCTCTGAAACCCATCATCAGATCTTAATGAAATTTAAATGGGAACATTTCGGAACAAACCCCTTTCGAACAAAAAAAGTATTTTGCAAATCCGTCTATCCAGGGTGTAACAGAAAGGTGTGGTCATATTTTTAGAACATGCATCTGCCCATCGATATGAACAACTTTCTTCAAGAAAACCTGAGGTAATTCTAAGTAATTTTTCTTACTTCCCATACAAATACTAATCAGCTGATGATAACTTTGTATGGAAAGTTCAATTTTTTTTTGGGAAATTTCTATTTTTTCATACAAAAAGATATTCATTTCCATGGGCAGAACCGGTTCTTAAAATATGACCACACCTTTCCGTTACACCCTGTATATGACGGAGTTATGCCCTACAAACGTAAAATAAAAATAAACAAACATCCGAATTGATAACCTCGTTCTTTTTGAAGTCGGTTAAAAAAAAAAAACAAAATAATAAATACAGGTCTCGCAAAGTGATAATGCGCATAGAAATCTTCGTCACTGTTCGGCAACGGTCGTATTCCCCGAGCGTCGGAAGAAGATATGTATATAGAGTGGTTAAGTGCATTTGCAAGTGCATTGTTTAGGGCTTTTACGATTCAATGATTCGGGTGTTTCCGGGAATACGACAATTAGTGAAGATCTGCATGCCCATTATTAATTTGGGAATACTGTATTGTGAGTTTTATATCATTTATAAAGTTTGAATTAGTTTACCTCTAGGCGCGCCTTGCTGGCCGCCTCATGCAGCGGCGTGAAGGCCCACAGGTCCGTCGCGTTCACGTCGGCGCCCGCACGCACCAGCAGCTCCGTCACCTCGTAGTGGCCGTACGAGCACGCGTTGTGCAGCGGGACTAGGCCTCTGACAGAACAAAACAATTCAATTAGCTATCGAATACAAGGTTCAAACGCAGAATGGAAAAGAAAGAAAGAAAAACAGTTTATTTCGTGGCTCGCACAGAAATACACAAAAATTATACAAGGCATTTTACAAGTAAGTACATAATAATAATAAATAAAAAACTTTTTACAAAAAAAAATACAACCGACTTCCATAAATAAAACTAAAAAATGCAAAATAACTTTAATTTCGGCAGTCGGTGTTTCTAGTTTGGTTTCTTCGTTATTTGACACCGACTTCCGAAATTAAAGTTATTTTGCATTTTTTAGTTTTATTTATGGAAGTCGGTTGTATTTTTTTTTGTAAAAAGTTTTTTATTTTTCACTTTTTAGTTGTTGGCATAACTTTACTATTAATTTAGTTTTAGAATGGGGTAATTCTAAAACTAAATTAATAGTAAAGTTATGCCCGAATTGATAGCCCCGAAAATAGGGAATTTGAACATAGTTGGTGAAATTAGGGTGTATCAGGGTGAACTGTACAAATCTGTATACCCCTTCAGAGCGTATCAGCGTGATGTAATGTTGTGAAGTGGTGGAAACAATATACAGACATGCGATTGCAGCAATTCTGGAAGGTTTGCTATCATTTATTGAAGAGTTCCATTGTGTATCTCCAAAGTTCTTCATCAGATCAAGTGTTACTATGGTCTACTGCTAAAAGACCGTCGTCTACTCAGTCTATTCACCCCTTATCCCTACCGTGTACAGCTTACCCTCGCTGCAGCAGTCACCTCACTTCCCTCGCTAGAAGATCGTAGTCTACTCAGTCTACTCACCCCTTACGCTTATCAGGTACATCGGCACTTCGCTGCAGCAGTAACCTCACTGCCCTGGCTATGTTGTAGCCTGCAGCTAACTGTTACTGTGGTCTACTGCTAGAAGACAGTTGTCTACTCAGTGAACTCACCCCTTATCCTTAGCGTGTACATCAGCGCCTCGCTGCAGCAGTAACCTCACTGCCCGCGCTCTGTTATACCCTGCAGCTAAGTGTAGAGGAGTGGACCGTCGTCCGTCACTCGCGTGAACATTGACGTTGAGAGGTGTGAGGAGGGAGGCTAGACGGTCATCGGCGCCGGAACGGGCTGCTTCTAGCACATCTGCTGCACAGTATTCACCTGGGAAAAGGAAGAGAACTAGTAATGAAACGGTGGTGGAGCAATGAGGTACAATAAACGTGTTAGGGTATAGCTATCTCCATCTTACATCGCAAGAAGGGGGTTTTATGGACCCGTCAGATACCCTATGTGAGTGCGGTGCCCCTGTTCAGAACATGACTTACATACTGGAATGCCCCAAGTGCCCATACACCTTTACTGTGGAGGACCAGTGAGTTAGGAAACCAAGAAGACGGGCAAGAAGTACACTCTGATGGATTTCAGCTGCCTAATTAACTTACGGTCGATTAAGACACTGTTAAGTCATATGTATTGTAGAGAAATAAAATTTATTATAACGTCCTTAAACTGGATCATCTGCCTAGCCTTTTCCCAACTATCTTGGGGTCGGCTTCCAGTCTAACCGGATGCAGCTGAATACCAGTATTTTACATGGAGCGTCTGCCTATCTGACCTCCACAACCCAGTTACTGGGTAATACGATACCCCTTGGTAAGACTGGATGTCAGACTTTCGTGCTTCTGACGACCCGTAACGACTGTCAAAGATCCGCGATTGATAGCCGGGACCAACGGCTTAACGTGCTTTCCGAGGCACGGAAGAGTCTCGATATGTAAAGATGGTCACCCATCCACGGACCAACCCCGGCAAGCGTAGCTTAACCTGATGGATCGACCCATGCGGCTGTTATTACTTTAGCCACAAGCTCCTCCTTCCGTCCTTAAACATGGATATTGTTTGAGAATTCAGAGGTTAATACAGAATGCTTTTTGTTTGATATTGCATAACTATTTTTACTTCGCAAATTAGAGCCCTGACTGAGTCAATTGTCTACCAATGCCACCAGCTTACAGCAATGGCCTTTTGACATTTAATTTTAATCACTATCACTACATTTTTTTTTTATTGTTGATAGGTACGCGTTTGACCACTATCTCACCTGATGGTAAGCGATGATGTGGTCGAAGATGGAGCACGATTTCCTAGAAGTAACCTATTCACTCTTGACTTAAAGACTCCCAGGTTGTAGCTATCAAGAAACATAAACTTCGGTAGGGAATACCACTCCCTAGCTGTACCCACAATGAATGTTTTCTCAAAACGCTTTGTGCGTATCGATGGGATGTCCACCATGAACCGGTGGCACTTCGCTGTACGTCTTGTGGTCCGTTGATGAAACGGGCTTGGCGGAATCAAATTATGCAATTCCGTCGCACACTCCCCAAAATGTAACCGATAGAAAACCGAGCAGTACATATTATAAAACCAAGTCCCTCACCGTGTCTGTCTGTTTGTTCACGATAAACTCAAAAGCTTCTTAACGGATTTTCATGTGGTATTCTCCAATAGACAGGTGGATTCATGATGAAGGTTTAGGTGTACCTATAATTTGTTCCCGAGCGAAGCAAGGGCGGGTCGCTACTGTTTAAATAAATAAATAAAGAACGTAGACCATGTAATTAACATTATAGCACTATCGGACGCAGGAGAGTATTTTACAAACAAATGGTTTGGATTTCTCACCTGTCAACACAGGTCTGGTAGCAGAGTCGGCTAGATCGAGCGGGGTCTTGCCTTCCGTGTTACGAATGTTAGGGTCCGCGCCGTGTTGTAGTAACGCTAAGGACAAATTAAAACATTTTTTAAAACATTTTACGTAATCATTTCTATTCGCATTCGATAAAAAGATAGAATGGTAAAGCAGAGTTACCATGGTTAGCTTAAACACCTGCAGCCTTCGCCCCGGCCCCTAGCAGAGCGAAAGATCACGTCTGCATGTCCGAAGGAGCAGGCATTGTGTCACAGCTACAAAACCATTGTCTAGGGTACTGCCGAAAGACCGCAGGCTACTCAGTCTACTCACCCATACAAACATCGACCTTCCCCTTAGCAGCTGCCTCGTGCAAGGGCGTGTACCCTCAGTTGTCTCTAGCCGCGGGCGCCACCCCGGCCCCTTACAGAGCCCTGACCACGTTTGCATGTCTGAAGGAGCAGGCATTGAGTCACATCTAGAAGACCGTTGTCTACTACTACAAAAGACTAAGGTCTACTGCCGAAAGACCGCAGTCTACTAACCCGTAAAAACATCGTCCTTCCATTTAGCAGCTGTCTCTCGCCACGGGCGCTGCCTTGGCCCCTAGCAGAGCCCTGACCACACATCTGCATGTCCGAGGGAGCAGACATTGTGTCACAGCTAGAAGACCGTTATCTACTACTACAAAAGACTAAGGTCTACTACCGAAAGACCCCAGTCTACTTAGCCTACTCACCTATACAAATATCGACCTTACCCTTAGCAGCTACCTCGTGCAAGGGCGTGTACCCTCAGTTGTCTCTAGCCGCGGGCGCCGCTCCGGCCCCTTACAGAGCCCTGACCACGTTTGCATGTCCGAAGGAGCAGGCATTGAGTCTCAGTAGAAGACCGTTGTCTCCTTCTACAAAAAACTAAGATCTTCTGCTGATAGAGCGCCGTCTACTCACCTATACAAACATCGACATTACCCTTAGCAGTTATCTATAGCCGCGGACGCCGCCCCGGCCCCTAGCAGAGCCCTGACCACGTCTGCATGTCCGTGGGAGCAGGCATTGAGTCACATCTAGAAGACCGCTGTCTACTACTACAAAAGACTATGGTCTACTGCCGAAAGACCGCAGTCTACTAACCCGTAAAAAACATTGACTTTCCCCTTAGCAGCTGTCTCTCGCCACGAGCGCTGCCTTGGCCCCTAGCAGAGCCCTGACCACACATCTGCATGTCCGAGGGAGCAGACATTGTGTCATAGCTAGAAGACCGTTTTTTACTACTACAAAAGACTAAGGTCTACTACCGAAAGAGCGCAGTCTACTCAGCCTACTCACCTATACAAATATCGACCTTGCCCTTAGCAGCTGCCTCGTGCAAGGGCGTGTACCCTCAGTTGTCTCTAGCCGCGGGCGCCGCCCCGGCCCCTAGAAGAGCCCTGACCACGTCTGCATGTCCGAAGGAGCAGGCATTGAGTCACAGTAGAACACTTTTGTCTGCTTCTACAAAAGACTAAGGTCTACTGCCGAAAGACCGCAGTCTACTCACCTATACAAACATCGACCTTCCCCTTAGCAGCTGCCTCGTGCAAGGGCGTGTACCCCCAGTTGTCTCTAGCCGCGGGCGCCGCCCCGGCCCCTAGCAGAGCCCTGACCACGTCTGCATGTCCGAAGGAGCATGCGTTGTGTAGTGGTTGTAGGCCCCCGTCGTCACGTGCTTGCAGGGCTGCTCCGGCCGCTATTAAGATTTCCACTACTTCCCTGCGTCCGTATCCTGGAAAAAAAAAATGAAAAGAGAGAGTTTTAAAAGAGAGTTCTAGGTTTATATTTTTCCTCTCAATTGTATTCACTTTAAAACGGCCACTAGCTGCAACTTTTTGAATGCCCTACTCAGTAACAATTGAAAAGTTTCTGTAAAAAAATATTTTTTTTGTTTTAGGCAACATTTTGGTGATTTTGTTTTATATCTCTTGCTCTATTTTTTCCGCTCTATACTCTATTGCTTTCTATTTCGAAGAAAGAAGCGGTAACAGATTAACCTTTTGCTACATTTTTTTATTTATTTGCCCCACAATAGAAATTACTCCAGTGGATGCGTTCACAAACATATAAAACTCACATAAAAAGATACCCAGACCCAGACCAACAATCTTTTTTTTTTGTGGGATGGCAAATCATCCAATGACATCTCCCGCTCTGGGTGGAGCGGGAGGGCGTGTCAGACTCTTACTGACTAAAACCCACCCCTGTTCCTTCTCTGCCTGAGTGCCCAGGGGTGCGGTAACTCATTTTCAGAATTTATCCGCTACCCTTAGGCATGCAGGCACCGGCCACGATGGGTCCCGTCAGTGGTGGCTGACACTTATCTCTTCCGAGGCGCGCGTGGAACACTACGCGCCGTCGACTCACGGGCCTGGTGCTGATCGGACGGCGAGCTACCCACTGCTCGCCGTCCGCAGGCCCGGGTCTACGGAGGCCGGAGATTATCTCGCAACGTCCTACGCCCAGTACGTCTCCTACGGTGGTAGCGGCCGGGGCCGTGAAGGCCACTCCGTTGAGCTTCCCTCATGGGTCCCGCCTCCGCCTTCGCGAGCCTTTCTGCTTCGCAGAAGGCGGAGACTGCTTCCCATTCCCTCTCACTCCGTACCATGGCCTGAACCAGGGCCGGGCGCGAGAGGACGCTGCCACTTATCGCATCCACGAGGACTCGGCGGTGCTCCGCCCAAGCGTGGCAGACCTCCACCGTATGCTCCACCGTGTCCTCTGGGCATCCGCTACCCCTAGGCTGTTCCGTGCGGGCATCGAACCCACAACAAGCAGCGCAGCAGCCAATCGCTCAGCCACTGCGCATATGGGAACATGCTATGCTATGCAAATAACACACCTACTCCTAAAGAGAATGTTTGCAAACGCTGTAAAAAATAAAAAATATAAATCAAATAGGAATTAACTTCCTTTTACTTTACAACACAAGTTAGATAATCTGAATTGATCGCGATATATGTCTAATAAATTAACCAATTAACTTTATAATTAAATATGTGGAGTAATAACCTGTTTCAATAAAAACGTAATTTCACGCCTGTATTCCTCGAAGTATTCGAAGAAAGAAAAAGAAAACCCGGCCAAGTGTGAGTTGGACTCGCGCGCAAGGGGTTCCGAACGAATAATTTTTAACCGACTTCGAAAAAGGAGGAGGTTATCAATTCGGATGTTTGTACTTTTTTTTTTTTTTTTTTTTATGTATGTTCGGGCATATCTCCGTCATATATTGACGGATTTGCAAAATTATTTTTTTGTTCGAAAGGGGTTTATTCCGAAATGGTCCCATTTTAAATTTCAAAAAGATCTGATGATGTATTTCGGAGACAGACAACGGAACTCTTCAAAAATTGACAGCAAATCAACCGCGATTGCTGCTATCGTCTATGTCTATGAATTGTTAACACAGTTTAATGGGGAACCACAACTAAAAAGTGAAAAATAAAAAACTTTTATACAAAAAAATAGAACCGACTTCCAAAAAAGTGCAAAATAACTTTAATTTCGGAAGTCGGTGTCAAAAAACGAAGACACAAAACAGGAACACCGACTTCCGAAATTAAAGTTATTTTGCACTTTTTTGGAAGTCGGTTCTATTTTTTTGTAAAAAAGTTTTTTTTTAATACTCAATACTTTATTGCATTCCATATGTGTTAAACAGGTGTTATACTATAATAAAAGATCAATATGGACCCTGTCGGGCACAGCAAAGTAGGAGAGAGGAAGAGGACTAAATAATTATGCAAGCAATATAAATTATTAGTTGTTATATTGGGTGCATAATATTATGTATATATAAGGTTTGTGTATGCTATATGTATATAATAATTGTAAGTAATTATTATGAAATTCTTATTTAAAAGTCTTTTTATGGGTCCGTACCCGAAGTGTACAAACGGAGCCCTATTATTGTCACTCACGTGTCCGTCTGTCGTCTGTCACAAAATTTTGATACGAGGAATTTTTTAGCTTCCCATTGACCTATGAACTTGAAATTTGGTAATAATGTTTTTAATACGTATACTTTACTAATAAATACCAATATTTGGTACAGAACCCTGAATATGCGAAATCCGACACGCACTTGGCCAGTTTTTTGTATATGGCGCAAATTATTCGATCCAATATTTTCTTAGATGATTGACATGCTAAAACATACCCTACGCATATAATTGTACTAAGTAACGTTTCGCAAAAATCTTTAAATTAATCATCATCTTCCTGCCCTTATCCCATGTTACTTGGAGTCGGCGCAACACGTTTTTTTCTTCCATTGTGTCCTGTCAGCTGTCAGGCTCTCACTAACTCGCATTTCTTTCATATCACTCCTCACACAATCCATCCATCTTTTCTTTGGCCTCCCTCTCCCTCTCCATCCATCGACATTTATATTCCTAACTCTTTTAGTTGCATGTGTTTCATCCCTCCTCTTCACATGACCATACCAAGATAAGCGGTTCCCTTTCAACTTTTCTGTGACTGGCGCTAAATTCAAAAAATCTTTAAATTAATAGTACAACAAATGATTTACAACTCCAAGGTGTTACAATATTCTCACAAAAATAAAGAGAAAACGCTACTCACAAGGTCAAGGTTGAATTATTTAGATCTTAAACAAAGGAGTCTGAAAATCACCTAGATTAATTATAGATATGTTTAACTGCTGATTTTTTGCTGAAAACCTTCACGCAGTTCCTTTGAAGGGGTACAGTCTAGAGGTATGCCAGGGTCGCGGGAGTGTTAAAAATAAGAGTTACCGCGCCCCTGGCTCGGGCAACTGAAGGAACACGGTTTTTTTTTGTGGGGTGGTAGATCATCCAATGACTTCTCCCGCTCTGGGTGGAGTGGGAGGGCGTGTCAGACTCTTACTGACTAAAACCTACCCCTGTTCCTTCCCTGCCTGAGTGCCCAGGGGTGCGGTAATTCATTTTCAGAATTTATCCGCTACCCCTAGGTATGCAGGCACCGGCCACGATGGGCCCCGTCAGTGGTGGCTGACACTCATCTCTTTGAGGCGCGCGTGGAACACTACGCGCCGTCGACTCACGGGCCTGGTGTTGATCGGACGGCGAGCAACCCACTGCTCGCCGTCCGCAGGCCCGGGTCTACGGTGGCCGGAGATCGTCTCGCGACGTCCTACGCCCAGTACCTCTCCTGCGGTGGTAGCAGCCGGGGCCGTGAGGGCCACTCCGTTGAGCTTCCCTCACGCGTCCCGCCTCCGCCTTCGCGAGCATTACTGCTTGGGTAGCTCGCCGTCCGATCAGCACCAGGCCCGAGAGTCGACGGCGCGTAGCGTTCCACGCGCGCCTCAAAGAGTTGTCAGCAATAATGACGGGGCCCATCATCGCCGGTGCCTGAATGCCTAGGGGTAGCGGATAAATTCGTAAGAGAGGTACCGCTCCCCTGGGCACTCAGGCAGGGAAGGAACAGGGGTGGGTTTTAGTCAGCAAGAGTCTGACACGCCCTCCCGCTCCACCCAGAGCGGGAGATGTCATTGGATGATTTTCCAACCCACAAACAAACAAAAAAACTTTTCCATACTAAATGAGGGAATTTCCAAGACACGTGAGTGACTCAAAAGGGCTCCATTCGGTGATGCAATGATGCTACATTAATTCGTTAACTAAATTCTATTTAAATTTGGTCTGTATTTAAATTATTTGAATGCCTATTTATTCATATGTATTTGGTCAGACCGTTGTGTAACAACTTTTGTGTTATATTTAGCAAAAACTAAATGAATATTAATATTTTTGTAGTATCTCGAATTTTATGTAATACGTTGGCTAACGTGAGACGAAAAAAAATTGCTACAGTGTTCTACATAATACTACATCTTAAATTATATTAATACATAACACATTCATTGTGCGTACAGCTAAGGAGTGGAATTCCCTGCCGGAGTCTGTTTCCTTTTATTTTATGGGGTGGGAAATCATAGTATGACTTCTTCCGCTCTAGGGTGAAGCGGGAGGGCGTGTCAGACTGTTACTGACTAAAAAAAAAAAAAACATATATACGGTCGAATTGAGAACCTCCTCCTTTTTTTTCGTCGGTTAAAAACCCACCATTTCCTTCCCTGCCCTGAGTGCCCAGGAGCGCGGTAATTTTGTTTCGAATTTATCCACAACCCCTGGGCAGGCCTCGGCCATGACGGGCCCCGTCATGATTGCTGACAACTCTTTGAGGCGCGCGTGGAACACTACGCGCCGTCGACTCACGGGCCTGGTGCTGATCGGACGGCGAGCTACCCACTACTCGCCGTCCGCAGCCCCGGGTCTACGGTGGCCGGAGATCGTCTCGCGACGTCCTACGTCCAGGGCGTCTCTTGCGAGATAGCTACAACCTGGAGGTATTTTAAGTCACGTAAATATTTTACTTCGGGTCAAGCGTGCACCATAGTCGACCACATTATCGCTTACCATCAGGTGAGATAGTGGTCAAGCGCGTTTCCAATTTGCACCCCAAAAGCCCCTATATATCCAAATCTATTCATTTTCGTTACACCTCCGTATTCGGGTCACAGATATTTATGTGTATACCAGATTTCAACTTAACCAGTCCAGTAGATTCAGCGAAAATTGACTGTGACAGACACACGAGTGAACCTATAAGGGATTCGTTTTTCAGTCGGACTTTTGGAACCCTAAAAAACATAACTGATGAAATGTGGCATACTAAATACTTTCGCCTAACCCATTGAAAAACAGAGGTGATATCACGTTGGTTTAATTGCCTTGTCACAAAATAACATGCTTATCTGATATCAACATTATCCACATTTTCAATATAAATTCACTTGAATAAATACAGCGAAAACTGAGTCATTCTGTTTTGCAATCAATCCACCAGCCTTTACCTACGAGTATGTTGGTACGGCTTTCAGTCTTATCGGATGCAACTGAATACCAGTATTTTACGTGGAGACACTGCCATCTGACCTTCCCCACCCAGTATTATTGGTGACTGGGTAACACGATACCAATTTTTTTTTTTTGTGGTGTGTGAACTCATCCAATGACATCTCCCGCTCTAGGGTGGAGCGGGAGGGCGTGTCAGACTCTTACGGTCGAAAACCCACCCCTGTTCCTTCCCTGCCTGAACGCCCAGGGGCGAGGTAACTCTGTTTCGAATTTATCCTCAACCCCTGGGTAGGCATCGGCCATGACGGGCCCCGTCATGTTTTGCTGACAACTCTTTGAGGCGTGCGTGGAACACTACGCGCCGTGGACTCTGGGGCCTGGTGCTGATCGGACGGCGAGTTACCCACTACTCGCCGTCCGCAGGCCCGGGTCTACGGTGGCCGGAGATCGTCTCGCGACGTCCTCCGCCCAGGGCGTCTCCTGCTACTTAGGGCGTGAGGGCGAGTCTGTTACGCAGAAAGCGGAGACTGCTTCCCATTCCCTCTCGCTCCGTACCATGGCCTGGACCAGGGCCGGGCGCGAGAGGACGCTGCCGCCGAGCACCTCCACGAGGACACGGCGGGGCTCCGCCCAAGCGGGGCAGATCTCCACCGTGTGCTCCACTGTGTCCTCTGGGCGATCCCCACAACACGATACCCCTAGGCTAGACTGGTGTCAGATTTTCTGGTTTCTGACTTCCAGTCTAGCCAGATGCAGCTGAATACCAGTATTTTACATGGAGCGACTGCCTATCTGACTCTCCCAACCCAATATTACTGGTATCTGGGTAACACGATACCCCTAGGCAAGACTCGGTGTCAGATTTTCTGGTTTCTGGCTTCCAGTCTAACCGGATACAGTTGAATACCAGTATTTTACATGGAGACACTGCCATCTGACATTCCCAACCCAATATTACTGGTAACTGGCTAACACGATACCCCTAAACAAGACACGGTGTCAGATTTTCAGGTTTCTGGCTTCCAGTCTAACCGGATGCAGTTGAATACTAGTATTTTATATGGACCGACTGCCTATCTGACCTCCCCAACCTAGTATTACTGGTAACTGGGTTAACACGATGCCCCTAGGCAAGACTGGTGTCAGATTGTTTGGTTTCTAGCTTCCAGTCTAACCGGATACAGCTAAATAACAGTATTTTACAAGGAGCGTCTGCCTTTCTGACCTCGACAACTCAGTATTACTGGTAACTGAGTAACACGATACCCCAAGACAAGACTCGGTGTCAGATTTTATGGTTTCTGGCTTTCAGTCTAATCGGATGCAGTTGAATACCAGTATTTTACTTGGAGCGACTGAATATTTGACCTCCCCAACCTAGTATTACCGGTAACTGGGTAACACAATGCCCCTAGGCAAGACTGGTGTCAGATTGTTTGGTTTCTAGCTTCTAGTCTAACCGGATACAGCTAAATACCAGTATTTTACAAGGAGCGTCTGCCTTTCTGACCTCGACAACTCAGTATTACTGGTAACTGAGTAACACGATACCCCAAGACAAGACTCGGTGTCAGATTTTCTGGTTTCTGGCTTTCAGTCGAACCGAATACAGCTGTATACCAGTATTTTACTTGGAGCGACTGACTATCTGACCTCCACAACCCAGTGTTACTAGTAACTGAGTAACACGACACCCCAAGACAAGACTCGGTGTCAGATTTTCTGGTTTCTTGCTTTCAGTCTAATCGGATGAAGTTGAATACTAGTATTTTACTTAGAGCGACTGCCTATCTGACCTCCTCAACCCAGTATTACTGGTAACTTGCTAACACGATACCCCTAGGCTAGATTGCTGTCAGATTTTCTGATTTCTGGCTTTGTCTAACCGAATACAGCTGAATACCAGAATTTTACTTGGAGCGACTGCCTATCTGACCTCCACAACCCAATAACTTGGTAACATATTACCCTTTTTTTGTTTAAATTATGGACTTTGTTTGAAATATAAGATTTATTTTTTAACGCTTCCTGGTCTTTTCCCCAAAAGACCAGGAAGCGTGAGATTATTACCTCACTATAACCACCCCGGTGATCACCATCAGCACATGGATGGACACCCATTACCTCATAAAAGACCACTCCGGAATCCCCTCTGCGCAACGCCAGTTAGGGCATATCCCTGAGAAGACTGCCGGAGACCTGCCCGGGGGTTGAGGATAAATTCGAAAGAGTTACCTCGCGCCTGGGCATTCAGGGCAGGGAGGAACAGGCACCCCTGTTTTTAGTCAGTAAGAGTCTGACACGCCCTTCCACTCCACCCTAGAGCGGGAGATGTCATTGGATGATTTCCCACCCACCCAAAAAAAAGGAGACTGTAAATAGATCTTCTTTAAGCCTCACAGTGCACGGTAGCACGTGATCACAGTGCTACTGTATTCTATGGAATCACTCTGTGAGCAATAAGAGTAACCCACTCAAAGTGCCCGAGATTTCAAAGTCGGCCTGCATTAAATGGTGCAAGCGGGGTTTCGGCATATTAGGTCTCGAGTTGGTCCGCCGAAAAAGGTGTCGGCGAGTCAACCGCTCCTTTCCGAGCGGGATGGGGTACCTCACGAGCCCGCTTGGCGGCCTCCGACCATCCCACTATAACCCTAGGCAAGATTGGTGTTAGATTTTCTGGTTTCTGGCTTCCAGTCTAACCATATACAGCTGAACATGGAGCGTCTGCCGTTCTGACCATCCCAACCCAGTAACTTGGTAACACATTACCCGTTTGCAAGACTGGTGTCAAACATTCTAGCATCTGCCGGGACCTATGGCTTAACGTGCTTTCCGAGGCACTGAGAAGTCTTGGTATGTAATGAATAGTCACCCATCCCCGAACCGACCTCGGCAAGCGTTGCTTAACCTCGAGAACGAGCCGAGCAGTTATTATTTAGCCACGAGCGTGACTACACATACGAGATATTAATATTATCCACACTTGAACAAATACAGCCAAATCTGACTCATTCGCATTACTAATTAATATTATTCAATCAGAGATAAACTGAGGTAGAAAGTGAATCTATTTGTCAATCAACATAACGTAATAACACGCTTGTATTCCGCGTGAGGGTGGGTAGAGTCATTGTACACCCACATTTTGCTAGTTACGTTTAAATCACATGGAAAGGACTGTGGTGTAGTGGTTTCGAATTTCTCGGTCATCATCATCACAATTTCAGCCAGAAGACGTCCACTGCTGGATATGAGCATCCCCCAAGTGTCGCTGCAACCAACGGTTCTGTGCGTCTCGCGTCCACCGGATTCCCACAACGGTCATCGGTCCACCTAGGACCACGGCGGCTGCTGGGGGTGTGAGGGCGTCTCCGTTGAGTCTCCCTCACGCGTTCCGCCTTCTCCTTCGCAGAAGGAGGTGACAGCTTCCCATTCCCTCTCGCTCCGTACCATGGCCTGGAACAAGGCCGGGCGCGAGAGGATGCTGCCGCCGATCGCCTCCACGAGAACACGACGGTGCTCCGCCCAAGCGGGGCAGACCTCCACAGTATGCTTCACCGTGTCCACTGGGCGATCCACACAGTGGTGACAACCGGGCGTTTCTTCTCGCCTAATCCTGAACAGGAACCTCCCGAAACATCCGCGTCCGGCGGAGGAAGCCTCTCCAGCCACTCCGCAAAGACGGGCGTAACCGCCGCAGAGCAATTTGGCCTGCCACTGTCAACAAATTTCTCGGTAGCAGCTCAGAACTACAAGTCTGAGATGGTGAGATGAAAAAAACTGAGATGAAAAATCTGATTTCACTATTTGCAGTTTGGGGATTGAAGCCCCCTTAGGAGTCAACAAACGAGGCAAAAGTTACAAATTATTAACTGACCTAATTTCAATTAATAATTTTGTAATTTAACATGACATTTGGCCTTTAGTGTGGGACGCTACTTGTGTCGATACTCTTGCGCCATCCCATCATCCGAGCTCATCGTGCTGTGCTGGCGCTGCCGCTGCGGTTGCTGAAAACCTCAAGCGGCGGAAATATAATAACCTTGTTGGTACAAGTAGCGGCACGTAAATCTAGCGCTGAACGATAATTGCTGCGCATGGGTGGGAGGCGCGCCGGGAACAGAATGCGACTGGAGAGCCAATCGGCGCTACGCACGCTCGCCCTTCATCCCGCTAGCCCCCTCAGGTACATTAATTTTTACTTCTGCGCAATAACGGTCAGCGCTAAAGTTTCGTGCCGCTACTTGTAATTATATTTTCGAGCCGTTTGGGGTTGAAACTCTCGGATCGTGTTGTCCGAGTGCTCACAAATTATTTAAAGATATCTAAACACCTTGTTCACACTTCGCGTGACCCAAGGGCTGGAAGGAATAAGTATTGCCATACAACGTGGCAATGCCGCCAGCCTTTTGGGCACATTACCAGCCGACAGCGATGTGGAGCAATTTTTCGACGCCATATTTTAGATTAGTTTTAGTTAGGTATTTTTTTTGTGTTTATATAGTTAAAGTTAGATAGGTATATTTTTGTTTTATTTCTTAGTGTTCATAGATTTTAAATAAATTACTATTAAAATGTTATTTAACGTGCCCTGGAACAGAACATACAATACTTTCACGTGAGCAAAGCCGCTGGTTAGAACTAGTGCTTCTATATGATTCATTACATTACTGATCCTCACACATTGTATGTGAAAGTGAATCTATTAGACAACCTAGTGCTTAGTTATTGGTAGTTATGTTTTTATTTGGTTTCTAGAGGTGATTAAATTGGCTATAAAATATCACAGCTGGATAATAAAATACTGAGAGAGAATTATTTAAACAAACGCATTAATAACATACTCAGAATTATAATGTTCCCACTGCTGGGACTCAGGCTTCCTCTCTAGGAGAGAATGTGTCGTAATCCTCCACGCCGACCAAGTGTTGGTTGGTGGACGTCATTATGTCTTTGAATTTTTGTTCTAGGACATGCCGGTTTCCTCCAGCAAAATGTTTTCCTTCACCGTTTTTAGAGCAGTGGTGATGAAATAATTACAAAAAAGTAAAGAGCCTGCCTGAGTGACCACTGGGCCACCACTACTAACTATTTGATAGCAACAAAAACTTTTTTGTAAAAAATAGAATCGACTTCCAAAAAAAAAAAAACAAAAAACCGGCCAATGCGAGTCGGACCCTCGCACGAAGGGTTCCGTACCATTATCTATAAAAACGGCAAAAAAATTCTTCTGTTTTTTAGTATATTTTATTATAGCAGCAACAGAAATACATCATCTGTGAAAATTTCAACTTTCTAACTATCACGATTCATGAAATACAGGCTGGTGACAGACGGACGGACAGCGGAATCTTAGTATTAGGGTCCCGTTATACCCTTTGGCCATGGAACCCTAATAAATTGCAAAATAACTTTAATTTCGGAAGTCGGTCTCAAAAAACGAAGACACAAAACCAGAAATGTGGTTCTCCATTAAATTGTGTTAACAATACATAGACATACAATATTTGACAGGCCTGTTGGTCTAGTGGTTAGTGACCCTGACTGCTATGCCGGAGGTCGTGGGTTCGATTCCCACCCAGGACAAATGTTTGTGTAATGAGCACGATCATTTGTTCTGTGTCTGGGTGTAATTTATCTATAATATTTATGTATTTAGAAATATATAAGTATGTTTATCAGTTGTCTAGTACCCATAACACAAGCTCTGCTTAGCTTGGGACTAGATGGCGTTGTGTGTTAGTTGTGGAATAATATTATTATTACGTTTATTCATTAGATGTACATATTATATTATATTTTTAAATATTTAAATAAAAAAGATAAAAAAAAACATTTAAAAATATAAAAAATAGTATCCCACCGGTATCGGGAACAGGGTCCAAGCTACCGGCGGTCAGGGCTCCAGAGAGAGGAACCGCCTGACAATGCGAGCAATTATTATTATTATTATTATACGATCGCAGCAATCGCGAGTCATTTGCTGTTAGTTATAGAAGAATTCCACTGTCTATCTCCGAAGATCTTCATCAGATCCTAAAGTATTATATGTATACTATAACCTTCCCTAAAATATATGCATTTTTAAATAACGAAAATCATTCAACCCATCCAAATCGGATCAGTAGTTTTCGAGAAAATCGCGGACAAACAAGATACGTAAAACGCGCTCAATCGTTGCCGGTGTTTAAAAGGCTGGTAAAGGAACACTACCTGTCACTGTGATTATCGTTGGTCGTCATTTATTTTTACTTTATATGTGTATATATATTATATTTGTGTATATATTATACAGCATATGTATGTATATGTGTATCTGTTGTATTGTATTGAGTATTGTATTGTCACACCAATGACAGCCCCATATCTTGTCCAGGCAATTACTCTCCATTCTAGGTTGCCTGGAAGAGATCGCGGAAAGCGATAAGGCCGCCGATTGTATTTGCTTTAGTTTTTAAGTTTCTTTAGTTATGTATCAAACATGGTGTACAATAAAGAATATAATAATAATAATAATAATAATAATACGTACATACATACATACGGGTCGAATACAGAACCTCCTTTTTTGAAATCGGTTCGTTTTCCTATTAGATATTATATTATCATTATTTAATTATTGTGAGTATGTAAGATATGCGAAATGTTAAAGGAAAATGTTATGTATTTGTTTGTCTAAAAAGAACAATACAAAAATCATAACATAACAGTTTTCATTTTGTTTTTTATCATTAAACTTTTGAAACTGTTTCCCACAAACAAGTGCACTTTGATATTGAACAATAGATTAGAAAGATATCTATGCATGTATTGCAAAACAAATCCAACTCATTGTTAAAATTTATGATCACATCCATTTCCAGGAGGCTTTTTCATTGTTTTTATTAGTTTCCATTGTCATTCATCACTCTCCTGCACTTATCCCAATTTCTTTGGTGTCGGTGCAACATGTCTTTTTCTTCCATGCTTCTCTATTAGTCGTCATCTCTGTAGTCACCCCCTTTTTACCCATATCCTCTTTTATACAGACCATCCATCGTTTCTTTGGCCTTCCTCGAGTCATAGCCATGCACACATAGGACTTTCCTCAAGAGATTTTCTTCATTCCTCCGCATCACATGCCCATACCACGACAACCAATTTCCACAGAACTTTTCAGTCAGCTGTGCCACTTTCCGACTTCCTCATATGTATACTCTTTCCTAATTCTATCCATGTGTGTTACACCACACATAGGTCTTAGTATTCTCATCTCAGCTGCATGCAATTGCTTTTCATTCATCCCTTTTGTGGCACAAAAAATGCTTAAATTAAAGTTTATTATTCTAACCCTCCCCTCATTTTTCTGGATGAAAGGTTCCTTATGTCCTTTTCCATACCACTGACAAGTTCTTTACAAAATTTTATGATGATCAATTCAGTGGCTTAGGGTCTCTTTCCACTGCAGCGGAGCTGGGCGGAGCATAGGGGAGACGTGCAAGAATTGACCAATCACACTGGTTCAAATCCTCATCGCGTCACTCGTCTTGTCTGTGATTGGACGATACCTGTACGTCTCCGCTCTGCTCAGCTTAGAAACTTTCTTTCACATTTATAACATTAGTTAGGTCTATTCCTAGCTTCATGAATCTGTGGGACTATAGTTTTCCAATTTACTATATTAAAAGTAGATCAGAAGTTTTCTAGGAGTAAGCTATGGCTCTGCCAATATTTCTCTATACATAAAATTCCTGACTGACTGACTGATATATCAACGCACAGCCTAAACCGCTGGTCCTAGAGATATGAAATCTGGAGGGTGTGTTCTTTGTGAAGAATAGGTATCCAGTAAGAAGTTTTTTCGAAATTCAACCCTTAAGAAGGTGAAAAAGGGGTTGAAAGTTTATAACGGAGGAAGTACTCACTCTCTTCTACGCGGGTGAAGTCACTGGCACAAGCTAGGTTAACAACATTGCATGAGAAATTTAGTCATGAAAGTGTACTGAACAAACAGAAAATCTTTGTTGTACACCAAAAAAGTTACACAACTTTGTACACCAACTTAAATCAATGAGTAGGAAAGTGGTATTATCGCTGACGGAAATATCTACCAGACAACTGGACTGAAAGAACTAAAAATCAAAAAGGGGTTGTCAGTGAAGTACTGTTAATAAATATAATTACAATTATAAATTTACATATGTAAATAAGATAAAATATGTGTTGCACGTATTGTGCTAGTAAGAAAAAAAAGTGTGAGTCGGAATCTCGCATAAAGTGTTCCATACCATCGTACAAGATTATATGAGTCTACTTCTTGCCATTATTAAGATCAAGCAAAAAAGGCACATTTCTAGTAGGAAGCCCTCTTTAATTTTTTATTTATTTTTATTATTTGTTGTTATAGCGGCAACAGGAATACACATTCTGTTAACATTTCTAATGTTTACCTATTACGGAACATGAGATACAGCCCGCTGACAGACAGACGGGCGGATGGACGGACAGTAGTTTATTAGTAATAGGCACCCGTTGGTTACCCGTTGGGTACTGAACCCCAAATAGGGGTAGTCAGTGATGTAGTGCTAATAAATATAATTATAAATAAATTTACATACGGGAATAAGATAAAATATGTGTTACATTTGTAGTAGTATGGAAAAAAATGGGTAGAGACAATACAATTACAGGGAAAGAAAGTGGTCTTTAACAATATTTTGGAAAGAAGTAAGCAAGTGGGCTTGTCTAACATAACATAATTGTTTTTATCCATGGTAATTCACAAGTTTTAGATATATTATATAGTATAGTATATTTATATGTTCCAAGTCACTGTAATATTCACAAGTTTTTCACTTGATTAGCGAGCTATGCACAACATAATTTAAGTTAAGTTTTGTTGTAATACCTTTTACATAAGAGCACAAGAAAACTTTAAAGACATAACACATTAAAATAAAAATAATTACTTATTTAATAATAAAAAACACAGGCTGACTAAAACAAGTTCACATACACACTGGTACATTACCCTACTAGTCTGCTTACCCCACAGCGGATATATCGTGATAATAAACAAGGTAAAAGTAATAGAGCGTGACGCCAGTAATGAACAACCAGAATTTTTGGTTCTCTCACGAATTTCGACATCACAATAACATTACGTCAGAAAAACATGAGTTAAACACAACAAAAGACATAAAACACGAAACGCCAATCAGCAAGCGTAACTAATTATGCAATTTTTTAAAACTTACGACTTCCTATTGTGGTCTGTCCGTCCTTTCACTACTTTTTCAAAAATCGTGTTTTATGACAAAATTATCGAGTTTATATAAGTTGTTTGTGTTTTATTACCTGCAGCGAAGTGTAGAGGAGTCGATTTTCGTCCAGCCGTGTCCCTGGCATTCACAGTTTGGGGTGTAATTAACTTTTTTACACGAACAGCATCGCCTGTTTTACATGCCTCAAATAATTCGCGTAATGGATCTGTGGGCGGAGGTAGAGCGTCAAGCGCCGACCCGAGGATCGAACGACGGCTCGACATGATGATTTCACGTTTCACATTTAATTTTCGTGTTTTAAACGTACATTATCGAGATATTAATAAATAAAAACACGTATATGCACAGCTGCTTGCTACTTTTATTTGACAATTGGTTTTGGGGTTACTGCTCCAAATTTTTATTACCCCATAAAAATGGTGTTAATTTGTTAGGCAGTATTCACACTAACAAAATTAATTTGCCATGTTTTGCAGATTTTTTTTGGCTATTATCATTCAGTAACATTTTAATTGATTTGTTTCAATTTAAAAGAAAAGATATATCAATCCCATCGATGATAAAAAAAAAACAAAATAAAAGTTGGCCGTCACGGGACGCTCGGCAGATGTGAACATTTATTTTAATATTAGAATTCCAAATTTTTGTTGTTGTTGTTGTTGTTTTGTTGTTGCTACAACACACAACTACAACAACAACTTGTAGTTTTGTGTGTTGTGTTACATATTTTCACGTATATGTTTCTATGGAGAAGGGAGTCCAGAGCGGTGGCTTAGTGGGGGCATCGTGGTACGACGCTTGCCGTTTCCGTCACGGCATTCGAGTCGATTTTATTGCCAAGCCGCGCCAATAGATGTTTCACATCAAAAAAAAACATTGACAGTTCTGTTTTCAATAATGATTTTTCTTGGTATTTAAATTAATTAGAAACTCGAACCTAATCACATCTAGCCCTTTCTCTGTCCAGGATAAACCGCGGGGCGACGTGGTTCAGGATGGTTGTAACCATTTGTGTTACTTTTGGAGCATTGAAATGAAACTGTGAAAGTGATAAACCGAGATTTAGCAAATATTTAGTGGGGATATTCACAAAAAAAGAAAAAAGTAGAAAGGCCCATGCCCAGCAGTGGAAGAAGTTGGTTGTGTTGTGGATGATGATGATGAGAGTCATAAAACCAAAAACCTTAAGACATTTATTTAAGATGCCTATGTTAATTGCAAAATTTGCTATAAAGCTTTGTTTCTGTGAAATTAATTCAAAGCAGTTCAAAACATGAAAATTGAAATTAGACGGAAAATCCACTGGACCTGGAGAATCATGCACTTCACTCAGCAAAAAGTTAGATGACTGAAGTTTTCTCCACTTCTCTTTTATTTTTTGGCAATTGATAACATAGATATGTTATTCTTTAAATTAAATTGAATTGAATAGTTATCGACGGTTGCTTTATTTTAAAATCAGTTCGTGCTTGTCGATCAGTTTTGATTGAATGGCTACCAGAAATCAGGGGAAATGTTGCAGCATGGTATCATTGATTGTCATAGACAACATTGTTATGGTCATAAGTTTGTAATGGTATAAAGAATTGCAAACTTAAAGAAAAATCTAAAATTATTAATTTCAAAGGAAAAATGTTTAACTAATTACTAACATTTTGGTTTAATTAATATTTATTAAGATTTGTGATGAATTAAGACAAAAGGTTATTGATTTTTCGTTTTGTTTCTTTTCGTAAAGCTCGTAAAATAAAATATTTCTCATCGACACTTTTGAGTAGTTAAAATCTTTGAGATATGAAAATATTGATTTGTAAGCCAAAGAGCTTTTTTGAATTTATATACTCTTTGGCTTTTATAATTAGATTGGGATAGCAGTTTAGAACACAATCAGCTTATTCAGCTTTAGCAATTAGCATGGTTGAAGAATTTCAGCAGTAACAAAACGCCATATTCTATCTTGTCTATAGCCTTTAGTTGACGAAATCAAAATGGCGTCTTTTACGGACTAGCGCTTATCCGCCGCATACTGAATACCGTTTTCAATAATCGTGGGTGTAACTATTTGTTAGTGATTATAACAATTTGTGAACGACTATTCAGTGTTGAAGTGTATTTTTTCTCATATCGGACTGACTGGATATTGTTTCGATACATCTAAACGAGCTCCATTAAAGGTATGTCTCCTTTCACCTATCGAATATTTAATATTGATAATCGTCTTATTATCGGGAAGAGGTCGTAAAAAGTTGCGTTAGTTTCTAGTATTGTGGTGTCTGTGGCGGGTGGACGTTGAATTATCGCCGACGGAAGCCCCGTTCTTTAGATTAGTAGGTGAATGAGGGGAACAGGTTTTTTTTGAGTCGAGGACGCACGACGAGGCTTACCATCTTCACTTTTCTTAGTTCCTCATTCTTGTCGCGCGTCGCAGCGTCTACCTAAGTGTTATATGTACAAATATTTGTTGGTGCGTAGAACGGCTAACTTAATTAGTGGACAGGCGGGGTCGCCTGGCGGTTTCACTGGTTTCATTTGCCAATGCAGCAGTGTTTGTGTATGGATTGCAGTGTTGTGACTTTACCGTGTGCCAGATCGATAATCGAAAGTTCTGAGACCTAATAGACAAGGTATTTATTTAATCTACTTCTATGTCTGTGCAGCTATTTAAAAAATGAGAGTTTTAATCGTGTTTCAGCCCATTAGAGCCAATTAACGTGAAGTAGTGGCATTAATTAAAATGAATACTTGTTTTGAACCAGTCTGGTGATCATTAGTTTAGTGTTTGAAAATTTACTTTGAAGAAACCTCTTTTTCTTTTAAATTTAAGTATTCCATAATGAAATGAGATATCTTTACAATTATTATTATATCATTTATTCATGTTTTTTAATTTAATTGAAAAAAAAATAATAGAGTCGCAGCTACTCTTGGTTCCTGAGAGAGAGTAACCTCCTTTATTAAAGTTCCTAACTAGAACTGTTCCACTACCAGGCAAAAACCTTCCACATTTCTACCAATGGTTAAGATCTGCTGTGCTAATTATTTGCAAATTCACATAAAAATCAACAAATAACTACAAAACCATCCATCACATATAATTAATGTACCTACTTAAGCCAATTATGGAATTATTGAATCATCTTTCCAACAGGATATGCTGCCATTGATAAAAAGAAACATGTAACCATATTTAGCGCTATATTCCTATAATATTCTGAGTCACACTATTAAGCGATTTCTCGAATCAAAGTCTTACTACACAGTAAAGGAGTTCTTAGATGATAAATCAATTCCAAAATATTTTTTTTCTCTCGTTTACACCAAACCCAATAAACATAAATAATATAGAAATACGAAGAATAATTTAATACTAATTTATGAATAAGAAGAATACCTTAATAATAATATAAGAATTTCATAATAATTACTTACAATTAATTGCAATTTAATATACCTATATACGCAAAACTTATATAATTATGTATATAAAATTACACACCCAATAAACCACAACTAATAATTTATATTGCTTAATTGAATAACTACTTAGCCCTCTTCCTCTCTTCTACTTTGCTGTGCCCGACAGGGTCCATATTGATATTTTATTATGTTATACCACCTATTTAACACATATCGACGGCGAAGTGCCAATAACTCCTAACTGACGAAGTCAAGAATTTACAAGATTCGAAAAAAACGATTAATCTCTTGAGAAGCTGAAAATTAATTATTTATTTATTTATCAAGAAAAATATTAACATACGCTTTAATTATTATGTTGTATTATGATATTTTATTATAGTGTAGTAGTGTACCCTATATGTAGAGTGGTAATGCCATAAAACAGACACGAGGTATTTCCTCATTTTAATTTAGTTCAGTTGCAACTAGAAAAACACTTAGGAGATTTCACTAATACATGCGAAAAACGCCCTTAACTTCAAAGTGATTAAAAACTGATTATCCCGAAAAATGTCAGTTAGAAGGTATTGGCACTTCACCGTCAATATGGAATGCAATAAAGTATTGAGTATTAAATTGTATAACCAAACATTGACAAGTTAAACTTATTCATTGATCTAAGTTAAGCTTTGTTTATTGGTCATAAACTAGAAAATGCTTCATACTGTTTTGTGATTTGTAATGAGACATCTGAACATAAGTTTTTAACAGTTTGTATTTGTCTTTGAAAAATAAGACTTTGGCCTATAGAAATTTTTCCTGTGCCATGGGTGCGTTTACAAACACTCAGATTTGGAAAAACTATCCGTACAACATACAAATTTAATATTTGTTTTGTGCGGGAATTGAACCTGTGAAACAGCACAGCAGCCAATCGCTCAGCGATTGTGCCACCCTTGTCTGTGATTCATTAATCTGAAAAGCTATTCATCAATTTAGATTTTATGTAACTTTGTAACTCATTAGAGGAAAAATAAGCACCTTACTTAGTTTTAGTCACAGCCTTAGTAACACATTGTATATTGTTTTCAAAACCACAGAAAGCAACACTATCAATAATTTTCCAAAGAATTTTCTACTATTTTTAAAATAAAATAATTTGGTTTTTCTTTTGGGTAGTTATTCAATTTGTTTTTTGTATTTATTATTCACAAAAAACATGAAAAGGGAGAGTTCACTGGCCAGTCCACAAACGCTAAACATACCTGTTAGATACCTAATTTCATATAGACACATTTTTCAACAAATCTGGTACTTCCGTTCTAGATAGTGTATTTTTGTGAAACATGTCTCCGTAGTTTTATACATACAAGCTTAGATGTCCATTTAAATTATTATTATTTTAATTTGACTGCGTTTTAGAGGTTGTATGGGTTGTCGCTCCATTTAAATTACTCAGTGGCAGTCGGGCGTTTGAAAGTTGTTGGTGTCCTGTTGTGCACCTGATCTTTTCCTGGTTGTGTTGGATTGCCGTCCCATTGTACTATAAAGGTAACGGAACAGAGAGAGCACCTGTGTTTACACACGTGCTGGTGCACTATAATATTTCCTGCATACTTGTTATCAGCATTGATATTGGCTACCGTGACCTAAATTTGATCAGGAGGATTATATTCAGCTGCATCAGTAAAATCGAAAAGGCTAGACACCCTGGAAACCAAATGGCAGTTCAATGCTGCACATTGGATTCAATTCAAATTTAGGCTACTCTCAATAATATTAATCTCACCTATCCTAACATTCAGACATTTATCTTATAAGATATTCTCCTTATCTTTATAGAGTCTGTGTTATCTGTATTACCATCGCTCTTATCTTACCTTCAGTGCTGAGATAAGGATAGAATTTTAGCTTATAGCATAACATCACGCTTGTTTCTTGGAAGGAGCTGGTAGAGGTGTACTTTTTTCGTTTGACAGGTCCCATGTAATAGAAGGCGAGCGATAATTGGATAAATCCTGACAATAAACTTACTTGAACTCTAATCATTGCAATAGGACTTTGTCTGTTTTGTTAAAGAAATTTATCATAGAAAATTAAAATCTTACTTCACCAGCCATACCCAGCCAGTAATATCAGCAGGTGTATTGCAATACACCTGCTGATATTACTGGCTGGTATTGCAATGTACTGCATAGTGCCTATCAAATTGATGGCAACTGAGTTAGCAAATACACCTGCTGGTCAGATAAAAAGAATCAGAGACCTTATCAAAACTTGTAAAGTGGCACCTGCTACGATCCTTACATCCTTTTGATAAAGGATTTTATTTATGTCAATCGATTTTAACAACACTTTTACACGTCAACATTTTCTTTTGTCAGTTTTAGCTAGATGATCCGGTGCTTCCTAGCTGACTACCCTGAGAAGAAGCACCGAAACAAACTCAGAGGTCAAAGTTTCTCTATTTTGCTATATTTATGTTCATACATCTGGTCATCAACGCATATGTACATAAATACTTATGTTAGTTATGAGGGTGAGCCCTCCTAATATTCTACTAATATTATAAATGCAAAAGTTTGGATGGATAGCCAACGCCAGAAAACTGAATGCATCTGGTTGAAATTTGGCACAGAGGTAGACTATATTCTGAAATAGCTCATAGGCTGTAATAATATAGTGGGGAATTACTAATTTCATGCGGGCAAAGCCACTGGCAGAAGCTTGTCAAAATATAAATGAAACGAAATCACTCTTATGAAACTCTTAAAACAACTCTTATGTCAAACTAATACAAACAAGAATATTTTTTAAATATCCAAATATGTTTCAAAGTGTAAAAAATAAAGGTAATGAGTATAAAAAGACAGTATATATCGTTAAATAGAGTCATTGTCACAGTTATGTGCAGAAAAAGCCAAATGCCTTGCTACCGATTGATGTCTGTAGAGACAGCACAATTGGTATTAGAAGCCATACAAATGAGTTGTCAACTGATTAAGTATAATGTACTTGCTAAGTTATCCTTGAATGGTATTACTGTGGTTTGGTGTCCAGATGCCGGGAGGTCAAATTAGACAGCTTATTTATCACTTACGATATTTATAGTTAATGGGTAGGTAGAAACGGAGCAGTGGTAACAGCCCCGACTTATGAGTGAACCCAGACAGCCGTAACCTTTTCTAACATCTTATATAAACTTGTTTAATTTTGATACACTGGCAGTTGTCATCGTAATGAACAACTTTTTTAGTACGGGATCAACCCTAAAATCGTGAAATAAAATCAGCTACCTCATACAATTATGTTTGTATAATGGCTACAGAGACTGGGACGGAATGACTACAAGACTATTCGATAAGATTGAATGACCTTTGGAAAAAATTTTAATCCTTTGCCTTACCATCCCAGTCTGCGTAGGCCTTAACTCGACAAAATGCACAGCTGATTTTATCATTACGAAAGTTGTTCATAATTTTATCATTATTAAAGTCGTTCATAATTTTATCATTATTAAAGTTGTTCATAATTTTATCATTATGAAAGTCGTTCATAATTTTATTATTATGAAAGTTGTTCATAACTTGCCAGCCAGTGTTTTCATTTATGGTCGTCCCCACCTTGTATACCTACTCCTTTTGCTTCGACTTTTCCCTCATACATGCGAGCCGCTTGAAATATGAGATACACATACACACTGCATTTCTCCATGTTGTTGTAGTCAAACAACAGAATGCCACGTGCTGATCCTTTAAACACATGCACACCTACTCCTGTTTTAAACACATGGCGGTTATAACAACCCTATTTTTACTTTATATTAAACCACTAGGGGTACTGTACTCATCAATATGAACAACTTTTATTCAATCATTCATCATCATCTTCCTACCCTTATCCCATGTTACTTGGGGTCGGCGCAACACGTTTTTTTCTTTCATTCTGTCCTGTCAGCCGTCACGCTATCACTAACTCCCTTTTCTATCATGTCACTCCTCACACAATCCATCCATACTTTCTTTGGCCTCTCTCTCCCTCTCCATCCATCCACATTTATATTCATAACTTTTATTCAATCATTACAAACAATCAGCTGTTCAGTACATTTGTCGAGTTTTTCGCATATAATGAACTGAACCCTTTTTTTTTCGCGATTTCAGGTTTGGTCCCATAGCTGCATAGTAAAAGTTTTTCGTAATGATGAGTACAATGACCCCTAGAGAGGTTTAGTATAAAGTAAAAATAGTGATGTATGTAGGTCTATGACCAATTTTTTTTTTTTTATTGTTTATATGTAGGCACGCGTTTGACCACTATCTCACCTGATGGTAAGCGATGATGTGGTCGGAGATGGAGCACGCTTGCCTAGAAGTAACCTATTCACTCTTTACTTAAACACTCCCAGGTTGTAGCTATCAGGATACCAACCTAACCTATACACATCGCGTTTTTCCTGTCGGATAAGCACTAATCAGTAACTGCAAAATACTTCCCTGTTCCACCAATTGCTATAATACTTATTGGCCTTGCTTCGTCCACGTTGCACGTTCATACATCATGTGCTTAGCATTTTTCGAACTGTGTGTGTGTTTGGGTCGGTTCCAGTCGAACGGCATGTCGAATAGGCCTTAACATCAGATGATGTTGCTGAAAGGTTCTGGAGTGGCGACCGCGTACCGGAAGGCGTCTCGCGAGAATCCGATGGACGCGAGACGCACAGGACCGACCGGTCGTTATGGCAAGACTTGAGACTTGACTTAGAGAGGTCTTAGTCCCAGCAGTGGGAATAAGGCTGATTCTGCTTATGATACCCATTTTCGATGCCCACAAAACTTGTAAAACGTGCACAGGATGCGGGTACAGGCATCCGACCTTTTTTGAAGGACGTTAACACGATCGTCCCTTGATTTATTTTCATTTCCACAAACTTCGAACCTGTAACATAACAAAGTATTTTTAATGATTTAATTGTCCGATTTCATTCAGTAATGCGACGCCCTGCAAGTCTTCATTCGTACTGATTGTCTGACCAATCAAAATGTCGGTTGACAAGTCTCTAGCTGTATAGACGCCATTTATCACATTAAAGGTAATTAAAATACCTATCCTATGGGATTGAAACGTAAATAAAATGTAAGAGTAATATCATCATTTCTGGCGATAGAGGTCCACTGCTGGACATAGGCAGGAGGCCAAGCGTCGCCACATTAATCGGTCGGAGTACTCTTTCCTCTAACCCTTCAGGAATTGCAGTCGTAATGTTATGTACAAACTGTTAGCTTGCTTCGCCAGCGTGGAATTCGTGCTTTACATTATAAATTATAGCCATTATGCTACTCCAAACTATAATCTATCTCTGTGCCAAATTCGTGCTTATAAATTATAGCCATGTGCTACTCCAAACTGACAGCACTGAGGCGTCAGGTCCAGACACCTGTCATAGGGCTTCAGATAATCACTGCGTTCCGAATTATTTCAAAATCGCTTGCACGGCCAAGCGGTGTCGGTGGCGCGCGAGTTCAATAGTTTTTTTCCCATCTCAAAAAACTTTTTTACAAAAAAAAACAACCGACTTCCAAAAAAAAAAATACACTAAAAATAACTTTAATTTCGGAAGTCGGTGTTTGTATTTTATTTCTTCGATATTTGACACCGACTTCCGAAATTAAAGTTATTTTTAAATTTTTAGTGTGTTTTTTTTTTGGAAGTCGGTTGTTTTTTTTGTAAAAAAGTTTTTTATTTTTCGCTTTTTAGTTGTTATACACCAGAACTAAAATCCCCAATAACATGGAACGTGGAATTTAAACATTTGGAGAACACAAAAACGTCATCAAGATATGCCAATTTTTCGTTTTTGTTCAGTTTCTCAAAAAGCGCTAAAGCAATTTCGATAAAATTTATATGGGACCACCTCGGGAGTATATTCTTTCGGATAAAAAAAGAATTTTGAAAATCGGTCCACAACTGACGGAAAAATGCGCGGACATACATAAAAAAAAAAAACATACATACAGTCGAACATAGAACCTCCTCCTTTTTCGAAAGTCGGTTAAAAATGTCCAACGCGCCTAAAAAAAAAACCATCGCTATAAACGGGAAGGAAACAGCCTTTCTATTTTTACCCAGACCCACGGTCAGCGAGCCCACTCGAAGTTCCTATGTCTAAAATTAGCTAGAACAATTTGGTTTCCCAAAATAGCCTAAAGCTTATAAACAAATAGGTGATTGCGGTCAAACTTGACCTGTTATGCTACTGACACACTGAAAGCTTGAAGGTCAGTTTAAATATAAATAAAACATTATAACACACTGACTTTTATTTTTGTTTTACGGCGCGATGTGTGCGATTTTGCGAAGATGCGTCTTGTCGGAGATGTGCACTAAAATCATTAATGCTCGGTTTCTGGAGTTCTTACATAAATCTTTGTAGTAATTCAATCAAAATTCATTGGTTGAATTATGTGAGGAATGAAATCTTCCTACTTCAATCTGCCTAGCCTTTTCCCAACTACCTTGGGGTCGGCTTCCAGTCTAACCGGATGCAGCTGAATACTAGTATTTTACTTGGAGCTACTGCCTATCTGACCTCCACAACCCAGTTACTAGTCAGACTGGTTGTCAGACTTTCGAGCTTCTGATGACCCATAACGACTGTTAAAGATCCACGATTGCAACCGGGACCAACGGCGTAACGTGCTTTCCGAGACACGGAGGAGTCTCGGTATGTAAAGATGGCCATCCACCCATGGACCAACCCCGGCAAGCGTAGCTTAACCTGATGGATCGACCCGTGCGGCTGAAATTACTTTAGCCTCGAGCTCCTCCTCTTAGTCTGGAATTCCACATAGGATTTAATAATGGTGGGGGAAATAGTAATGGTCCACACAAGCGAAGTCATTGACTGGAACTAGTATTATACATAAATGCGAAAGTTTGGATGCATATTTGTTGCTCAATAACGCCAAAACGGCTGAACGGATCTGCATGTAATTTGGCAAAGAGATAGATTACAGTCTGGAATAGCAGTTGAGCTATAATTTATAATCGCGGAAGCTAGTCTTCCATATGGAAGAGAAGCGAGTCAGTGATAGCATGACGGTTGACTGGATAGGATGGAAGGAGAAAACATGTTGCGCCGACCTCAAGTAACATGGGACAAGGGCAGGGAGATGAAGAGTTTCTGAGAAAATAATTCATTCGACAAAGTCATCTATTTAAGCGAATTTCTTCCTTCATCCTTCGAGAGACGTCCACTGCTGGACATAGGCCTCCCCCAAGTGTCGCCGCAACGACCCGTCCTGTGTGTCTCACATCCATCGGTTCCCGCGATCCTCACCGGCCTCACCAGGTCATCGGTTGTACAATTTCTTCTTTAAGTGCTTAGAAACAAGATATCTTTTCTTGAAGCAAGCATTCAAGCGATGAATCATTATGAATAAACTCTGGCTATAAAATGCTTAAATTGACAGTATAACTTAGTTATTCAACATTAGACTGACTGGTAATTAGTGACCGATACTTAAACAAGTGATTGTACTCATGATAACAAAAAGCTTTCCCAAAGAAAGAACGGCGTCACAAGGCTAACAGCTAATAAATAGATCATAGGCGCGCGCGCGCGAATTTCATACGGGTTGTTTTGTTATTGTGATAAAAGCGAATGAGTAAAAATAATGGTGTTGATTCTGTTGTGCACAAACTAAACTTAATTTAGGCTATTGCTATCTTTTTCTCTCTAATAAAACAAGAAAGAGACGGACGTAAATTAGAGCTGTCAAATTTAGTTTGAACTAATATTTCCATACAAATTAAGGGTACACGTAAAAACATGTCGTCTAAAAACACGGCGAAGCGCAAGGCGTAAACTAGTTTGACATCTCTAACTTAGTTCATAGCTATAGCCGTCCTTTTCTTGCACTACTTTTTTTGTAAAAGATAGCAATTGTCTAATTATAGTTTACTTATTGAACAAGAGAATCCGGGCCATTATCTTTCTTTGGGAAAGTTGTTTGTTATCATGAGTACAATCACGTGGTTAAGTATCGGTCACTAATTACCAGTCACTCTATATAATCTTCAATACATCTCTCTCAGTTAAAATTGATGCCAAATGTTATGATTTCATGAAATATTTACATTTGTAATCAATTCTAACTGAGAGAGATGTATTGAAGATATTAATGATTATAATTCTATAAATACATACTTGCTACGTTCGCGAATCAAACTTTGACCAAGATACAACCCTGACACTGTTCTATTATCGTGGGTGCGTTTACAAACATTTAAACTCACATACACAAGACACCAACTATCTATAGGCCACACAAATATTTCCACTAGCTATTCGAGACTGGCTCAGGCCGTTTTGTTGAGAAGATACTCAGCACGCGATACCCCTTTGGTAAGGCTGATTACAAAGGGATGTGTCTTCAATGTAAGTAGATTCTTATGTTAATCAACTTTAGATAGGGAAACCAACAGATGCAAATCCTAAAGGTGGTTTTACACCGTCGAGGCGAGGCGTGGATGGAATGGGCGAGAATTGAAATTTGTATGGCAAAATTTCTCTCGATGCCCTGCCCATTTTTTGTGTAAAAGGTCTAGATGTGCGAGGCGAGAATTGAAATATTATTGTTAGTACAATATTGAACTTTATTGCTCTAAGAATAGAGTACTTATTTACTTTGTGAAACGGATATACAAATCTCGCACCGGCCATCGAGGACACGCACGTTCTCTCTCCGTCAAGCGCTGACTTGCGATGGCACGCGCGGGCTCGCTCCGACCAGCGCCCAATGCTCTTTCTTCACAAAACGTAGTAGGCGCACGAGATACGGCTGGCCGTGCAGCGCCCGATAGCGCGAGCCGACGCAAGGTAGCGATGGCCGGTGCGTACCATCGCGAGCCGGCGCAAGGTAGCAATGGCCGGTGCGTGACATCGCGAGCCGACGCGAGGCAGCGCTGGCCATCGCGAGACATCTTTCGGTATAAAAGGGTAAGCGTTATTTCAATTCTCGCCCATCCTATTCACGCCTCGCCTCGCCGGTGGGACACCACCTTAAGACATACACAGGTGTATAGATGTAGATAAGACAAATGTGGAAGTAGAAGGTCATATCACATCCGCTCGTTACGAACAAATGGGATGCCGCCTGGAAGTCTGTCTATCCGCCGACGGATGACAGTGTTAAGATGATTTGATGTTCATATATGTGTTATGTGAAAGGGAAATATGTCACTAACATCCGCATTCTAACATCGACATTCATTAGAGCAGTGGTGGCCCAGTGGTAACGGCCGCAACTTACAAGTGGTCGTGAGTTCAAACCCAGGCAGAATTTGTGTAAATTAGTTCATCACCACTGCTTTCAAAACGGTGAAGGAAAACATTGTGAGGAAACCGGCATGTCCTAGAACCAAAAATTCGAAGATATGTGACATCCACCAACCCGCATTGGACCCGCGTGGTGGATTACGACCCACACCCTCTCACAGAGAGGATGCCTGTGTCCCAGCAAAATAAAATCAATCTGCCTATTTAATCTTTTCCCAACAATCTTGGGGTCGGCTTCCAGTCTAACCGGATGCAGCTGAATACCAGTATTTTACATAGAGCGACTGCCTATCTGACCTCCACTACTGACTCTACCAATGGCTTAATGTGCTTTTGGAGGCACGGAGAAGTCTCGGTATGTAAAGATGGCTGGCCATCCACCCATGGACCAACCCCGGCAAGCGTAGCTGAACCTATCGACCCGTGCGGCTGAAATTACTTTAGTCACTAGCTCCTCATTAACTTCCCATTCCCTATGATCTTGAAATTTGGTGATAATGTTTATTATTAAACCATTTCTTTCTCTCTCAGAAAAATAAGAAGACTGTTTTGCGGACAAATGATGCATAAACTTACAACTATCGTATTTTATCGATAAATATCTTGATTTACAATCGGCATCTGACATTATGACGTCACTATGTACACGTGCAGTATTGGTTTATGTATTGTGAGTACATAAAATTCCTTATTGCTCAGTCTCAGACCTAAATAAAAAAATAAATTAAATTTATTAAAAAAAAAAAAAAAAAAAAAAAAAAAAAAAAAAAAAAAAAAAAGGCCGCCGTACGCTTAGTGCTCCGATGATGGAACGGGCTTGGCGGAATTAAACTATGCAATTCCGACGCACACTCCCCAAAATGTAACCGATATAAAACCGACAGGTTAAGAACTCGGCGTCGATGCTCAAGACTTTGGAGCTTTGACTCGACGAGCAAGGTAATTTGTTGTGTGAGGAATGGTATGAAAGCAAAGAGGCATGACAGAAGAAAATAGAAGGTGAAAACGTGTTGTGCAGATCCAGAGTAACATGGACAAAAGAATAAGGTGATGACACCAGTTAAAGGATAGACAGACATGAATAATGCGGGGGCGTAGATGTTGAAAATTATTATCTAACAAGAAAATATTGAAATCTTTGTTTTAAATAAAACCTTCAGCTTAACAAAGCACCACAAAATATGGCGCATAAAACCCTGAAATAAGAGAGATGGCAGATTTGAAATCTGCCATCTCTTTTCATCCGTCCCGCTGATAGAACATGCCAGAAACTACGCAGTAAGCCTATACCAGCTATACCAGTATAACCATTGCACACTCCCACCACCCCTCTGTAGATAGAACTATCCAGAACCTGCGCCGTTGAAGCTTTATTCATAAACATTGCACTCACACAAACGCAAAACCCTACTACTGATGCTAGAGCTCCCCCATTTCTCCTCACAAACGAGGGGGGTTTGGGTTTCCCCTAAGGGCGTGGTCGCCTATATGCATAGTATATTGCATATCAGAGTTGCGCAGTGCAGGGGTGGGCATTCTCCAGCGCGTCCCTTTCGATCCATTAGTTGCTTTTCGGGTGCGAACGCGCGCGGGTGCATTTCAAAATGCAGAGGAGTCAATCTTGGGAGTTCAGCAAGATGGCGTCTGGGAGTGAGGTAGGTGGCGAATTTGATGGTTTTTATTTTTTTTCTGGTGTGTTTGGTTGTCTGAAAGCAGATTGGTCTGGTTGCGACGCAGGTGTGACATGATGTAGATTTAGGATGTACAAATCCGGCAGTATTCTCGAGCTCGTGGCTAAAGTAATAACAGCCGCATGGGTCGATCGACAGGTTAAGCTATGCTTGCCGGGGTTGGTCCATGGATGGGTGACCATCTTTACATACTGAGAGATTGTGGATAAATTCGAAACAGAGTTACCGCGCCCCTGGGCACTCAGGGCAGGGAAGGAACAGGGGTGGGTTTTAGTCGGTAAGAGTCTGACACACCCTCCCGCTCCACCCTAAAGCGGGACGTCTTTAGATGATTTCCCACCCCATAAAAAAAAGAAGCATTTTGTCATATTCTTGTCTAGCTGCAGGCGTAGCATGACCAATTCTATATCTATTCTACCAAGAATAGACAAAGTTCTTTTTATCTAACTTGACATCTTTTCTGCCCGAGCATCATGTTTTACATTGTAGACTTTTGTCGACTGAAGAATAGAAAAATTTCTTCTCTTCAGTTTTAACATCGCTTGCATATAACGGTAGAAATCTTTCTACAGTCTGTCATTTTGTCTATTCTTCCGTCGACAAAACCAGTTTCTATGGTGGTCATGCTACGCCTGCTGGTGCCTTTGTTTTCATTCTCAACTTATACCTCGACTCACAGAAGTGGGGATAGAGAGCATTGTTATTGATTAAAAAAAAAAAAAAAAAACTGTGCGACTGTCATTCTTGTTCATTCTTCGTGTACATTTCTTTCTTTCTTTCTAGGGTAGCATATTTTTCTGACGTGTATAGTTGCATAATATTTCTCTAACTAAACAGATTTGGTTCTCATTATAAACTAGAGCCTCCCACCCCGTACCTCTCTTCAATCCCCTCCCCCCTGTTATCTCCCGCTCCCGCTCGCATTGCTCGAATAAGCTGTCAATATAGACTAGCTTATTTTTTATTCATCTGCCTAGCCTTTTCCCAACTATCTTGGGGTCGGCTTCCAGTCTAACCGGATGCAGCTGAATACCAGTATTTTACATGGAGCGACTGCCTATCTGACCTCCACAACCCAGTTACTGGGTAATACTATAGCCTTTGGTAAGACTGGTTTGTAGGCTTTCGGGGTTCTGACGACCTGTAACGACTGTCAAAGATCCACGATTGACAGCCGGGACCAACGGCTTAACGTGCTTTCCGAGCCACGGAGGAGTCTCGGTTTGTAAAGATGGTCACCCATCCATGGACCAACCCCGGCAAGCGTAGCTTAACCTGATGGATCGACCCGTGCAGCAGTTATTACTTTAGCCACGAGCTCCTCACTAGCTTATTTTTTTATTAAAGTAGATAATTGATAAATGATTCGATAATCACCATAATTTTCGCCAATGTAACATCGCTAATTGCTTGAATCTGTACATACGAGTATGTATAAAATTCAAAGTCCTGACTGACTGACTGACTGATATATTGATATATCAACGCACAGACTAAATCGTGCTGGTCCTAGAGACATGAAAGGGGAATGCCCAAGAAATGGACAGAAACTACTAATGGTTCTTAATTCTATTCAGAATAAAATAGGTACAATGAAATAATTCTTAAAGTTTGTTTAGCTAGGGTAAAAATATAACGATCACTAAATATATTTAAATTGATATCCGCTTATATTTCTATGTAGGTTGTGTTTATTTGACGTGAGTAAATAATCAGTTAGAATTGATGCCAAATGTCATGATTTCATGAAGTAAATATGACTATATGTTTTTTTCGCTGTGGGTAGTTGTGACAGTTGGACAAAGAAAAAGTTGCTCATATTTTTAAATTCAATATAATATAAAGGATTCATTATTTACAACTATTTATGCCATATTTCAAGTGCTAATACTTGGTACCTGCTGGTGTAGCGTTATCTTTGCATAATTTCCACTACAAATTATTGTCACTTCACATCACTATTATGGATTCACTTACAAGCACTCTGAGTGAATTAAAGGAGTTGTTTCACACAAGGATGTCCAACTTTGAAGAAGAGCTACAGAAGACTCCTCAATCACCCATCACAGCTTCTAGCCTGGCTTCGGAGTTCACATTGTTCCGTAAGTTTATAACACAAGCTCTCAACAGTCTTCAGCAACAGGTGGGGTTGTTAGCGCGAACTGTGGATCAAATTGAGATGCGCGGACGAAGAAAGATCCTACTGTTGCATGGCATTGATGAAAAGCAGAAGGAGGACACTGCTAAGGTGATTGCTGAGGTAGTACGTGATAAGTTGCAGCTGAGTGACTTCACTATTGCTGACATCAGCCGATGTCACAGGATGGGGCGAGCAGTGGCCAGTAAAACCAGGCCTATCCTATTCAAGGTTGGCAGTCTTGCGGTCCGAGATAGGATTTGGTTTTCTAAAACCAAATTAAAATCTTCGGGCGTCACCATGTCCGAGTTCCTTACTAAGGGGCGACATGACGTGTTCCTGGCTGCGAGGGAAAGATGCGGCGTCACCAAGAGCTGGACTAAGGCGGGCTGTGTTTATGTCCTTGGTCCCAATGATACGCGGCACCGAGTTGAGTCCCTCGCTGAGTTGGACAAGATTGCGCCACTTCCACAGATTCTCAGTGAACCCGAGCAGAGCGATCCAAAAACCGCGACCACTATTGCTGTGAAGAACTCAAGGTTGAAGCGTACTGCAGCTTTAAAGAAGTGATCTACTTAGTGATGCTGTAGCTATCCCGGGTTCGGGTAATAATTATTGTGTTTTGTTTTAATTACCTTCACTTTAGATTTTGTTTTTGTGCTACATGCAAGCTACATGTAATTGTTTTGACACGAATTTATTTTTTTAAGTTGTCAGTGTCAGTAACTCAGTACTGTCAGTGTCAGTCAATCACACATGTCAAACTGAACATTTAGTACGTTTCGTTATAGGTAGCGATTTATTATTTTAATGTTTATTTTAATTCTTTTGTTGAAATTTCTTGTTACCTCAGTGTTTTCCTTTTTATTTTATATTACCCGGGCTGTAAAAATGTATTTTTTTTTTTATTATTATTTAATAGCGCAACCGGCAGGTGGACCATAAATTTTGTATTAGTAACTTTTATAGGGTTTTATATATTTTTATTTTATTTGTTTTATGTCTTGCGATAACAGCAGTGACAGTAATAGTTTTTTCTCTCTTACAAGCAACGATGACAGTTTTGTCAGTGTTCCGTCTCTTGCAGAAAGTCTTACAGCGCAGTTTTCTGATGTTCCTAAGAATTTTAACGTGATTCATATCAACGCCCAAAGTATTCCGGCTCATTTCCACGATATGCTGGCAAGCTTTGACTGTAAAAATATTCATGCTATTCTTATTTCCGAGTCATGGCTTAAACCTTGTCTCCCTTCTATTAGTTACTCTCTTCCCGGTTTTGTTCTTATAAGAAACGACCGGACGGTTGGTGTTGGTGGTGGTGTTGCCATATATCTCCGTGCTCATATTCCGTTCTCTGTTATCAATGTGTCAGCGCAGCCACCGCCATCTAATGCGGGTGAACACCTTTTCCTTGAAGTCGAACTACATCATACGAAATTACTTCTTGGTGTCTATTACTGTCCCTCTTTACGTATCAATTTCTTTTCATCGTTTGAAAAACTCTTAGAAATCCTGATCCCTTCTTACAGTCATAGTATAATCATGGGTGATTTTAATACTTGTCTCCTAAAAAAAGATCATCGCTCTTCTTCTCTGACTAATGTTTCCGCTTCTAGTAATCTTTCCATTCTTCCACTAAGTGCCACTCACCATTTCCCAAACTCTACTCCTTCGCTGCTTGACTTGATTTTTGTCTCCTCTTCTGATCGCGTCGCTAAGCATGGTCAATGCTCAGCCGATGCCTTTTCCTATCACGATCTGATTTTTCTTTCTTACAAAATTCGCCCGCCTAGGGCTAAGGCCAAAACTCTCATGCAACGCAATTTTGGTGGTATGAATGTTGACAGTCTCTGCGAGGATGCCGGCGACATAAATTGGTCTCCTCTGTTGGCCTCTGCGTCAGTCGACGAGAAAGTTGATATCTTTACAGCTAAACTTGTCGAGCTTTATGATCGTCACGCACCTGTTCGAGCTGTTAAAGTTAGACATTTGCCGGCGCCGTGGCTGACAGATGAGATTAAAAAGTTAATGAACAAAAAAGTGGCGGCGAAGTCTAAATTTAAGCGTCGGCCTACAGATGCTAATAGGGACAGATATGCTTCAATTCGCAATCACTGTAATAAGGTGTGTAGGAATGCTAATCGCCAATACATTCATAGCTCCGTCCAAAATGGGGACGCATCCAAAGTCTGGAATTTTCTAAGATCATTGGGGGTCGGCAAAACTCGACAAGAGTCAATCCCTAAAGATTTAGATATCGATGCAATGAATAATCATTTCACAACTTCTTCCAATTTCGATAGGACATTGAAATTGAATACATTGAATTATCTTTCATCTCTTCCGACTCCCAGTTATTCTCCATTTGTTTTTAGCCAATTTTCCGCTTGTGATGTTAAGAAGAGCATACTAGCGATTACTTCCAATGCAGTAGGAAGTGACTGTATCAGCCGTAAAATGTTGATCCCAGTGCTAGACGTAATCCTTCCCGTCATTTGCCACATCCTCAACTTTTCTATATCAAGCAGTGTCTTTCCATGTTCATGGAAAGATGCTCAAATTATTCCTTTACCAAAAAAGTCCAACCCCACATCCTTTTCTGAATACCGTCCAATATCCGTTTTACCTTTCCTGTCCAAAGTTCTAGAACGGTTAGTCCATAACCAAATTAGTACTTTCCTATCCAAAAATAATCTTCTCAACCCCTTCCAGTCCGGCTTCCGTCCTGGTCACAGCACTACTACAGCGCTTCTCAATATTACGGATGATATTAGGTCAGCCATGGAAAACAGTAATCTGACGGTCTTGGCATTGCTCGATTTCAGTAATGCTTTTAATACTGTTGATTTCGATGTTTTGCTTGGCATTTTATGCTCTCTTAATATATCTCCATCGGTGATTGACTGGTTTCGTTGTTACCTGTTCGGTCGCCGGCAACGTATTTGCATCGGAGAGACCTTGTCTTCCTGGTGTAGTACCTCAGCCGGTGTACCACAGGGTGGCGTACTATCCCCTTTACTTTTCGCAGTTTTTATAAACTCAATCTCCCATGATCTAAGTTCTTCCTACCATCTTTACGCAGACGATTTGCAAATTTACTCGCAAGCTCCGCTTGGAAATCTTTCTGAGGCAATCGTCACCATAAATCGTGATCTGGCCCGCATATGCGACTGGAGCAAAAGATTTGGACTCATGGTCAACCCCATAAAGACTCAGGTCGTTGTAGTTGGCAGTCCTAGGATGGTTTCAAGGATTGACTGGACGAGTCTCCCCCAAGTTTTTTTCGATAACTCTGTTATTCCTTTCTCTGAAAAAGTTAAAGACTTGGGGATATTCATTGACAAGACCTTCTCTTGGACTGCCCAACTGCAGGAAGTTAGCCGCAAGCTGTTTGCATCTGCTGCATCATTGAGGAGACTGCGTAATTTTCTTCCGACTGCCACCAAGATTGCGCTTGCACAATCGCTACTTCTGCCCATCCTTGATTATGCTGCTGCCAGCTATCTTGACCTTACTCAAGAACAACTCGATAAACTTGAGCGGCTTCAAAATTTTTGTATAAGGTTCATATTCGGTTTACGAAAGTATGACCATGTTTCCGAATTCCGTATGAAGCTCAAGTGGTTGCCAATTCGCCTTCGCCGGAATGCCCACATTCTTTTCCTTTTGTATAATATACTCTTTTCCCCTTTCACCCCTCTTTACCTCAAAAATCGTTTTCAGTTTCTTTGTGATTCCCACACGAAATGTCTCAGGTCATCAGATAACTTACGACTGAAAATGCCAATGCATTCCACGACTTTCTTGGATAAATCCTTTGCTGTCCAAGCTGCTCGTCTGTGGAATGCATTGCCTGACGCAATAAAACGCGCTCAATCGTTGCCGGTGTTTAAAAGGCTGGTAAAGGAACACTACCTGTCACTGTGATTATCGTTGGTCGTCATTTATTTTTACTTTATATGTGTATATATATTATATTTGTGTATATATTATACAGCATATGTATGTATATGTGTATCTGTTGTATTGTATTGAGTATTGTATTGTCACACCAATGACAGCCCCATATCTTGTCCAGGCAATTACTCTCCATTCTAGGTTGCCTGGAAGAGATCGCGGAAAGCGATAAGGCCGCCGATTGTATTTGCTTTAGTTTTTAAGTTTCTTTAGTTATGTATCAAACATGGTGTACAATAAAGAATATAATAAATAATAAATAATAATAATTATCTTCGAAGAATTTCTTCAATTAAATTATTTGCTAACATAATATGATAATGCGCCATAACTTTGTTATGATAAAATCTTTATCAAATTCATCATAATCAAAAGTATTAAGCATGTTTTGTATGAGATATTAACCACGTTTGAATGTTATCTAAAAACCCTGATTAGGCTTTTTGCACTGAACATACTTAAAGTAGGGAGTATACCGAGTATTGCTATCACTTTCTTGTATATTAAGTCGCTATTAGCTGTCAATGACCTTGAGTGGTTAGCTTGCGTGTTCTGTGCTCACCTCATGTAACGCGTCGTACGTCCAGCCAGTAATAGGAGTCGCCCATCAAGGAGCGCTGTCCGATATTATACGCATTATTAATTTATTACACATAAAACAACAAGTTTTAAACTAAAACACTGAGACTAAATTATAAATAATTAAATGATCTTTAAAATGGTGAAGGTTTCATAAAAATACGCTTTATAGTTTTTGCGTGATTCTCAATTTTTTGTCCGCGTTAGACATAACTTTACAAATTAATTACACTATGTTATAAAAATATAATATCAAATGTTCTCAGATCAAATTACGACGGAAATAGTCTAGAGTAACATATATTTTATTCAAAGAAATAAAACTAGTTGTTTAGACGTGATGTTCAATTAAAAACCTTGAAAAGTCATGTAACTGCGCCTTAAGGGCCGATTTCACCAATTCTCAACGCCCAGTTAAGCTCGCTTAAACGCGTTTAGCCGCTGTCATAAAGCTAAAGAGTTTGTTTGGTTGAACGCGCTAATCATAAAAAGTACTGGATCGAATTGAAAAAATATTTTTGTGTTGAATAGTCCATTTATCGAGGAAGGCTATAAGCTCTATAACATCACGCTGCGACCAACAGGCGCGAAGCATCAATGAAAAATGTGGGAAAAACGAAAAAAAAAAGTCCTTTTGAGAGCTTCAGTTGCGTGCGCTGCGTAAACGGTTAAAATTACGCAAAAGTTATGTATGACGGAATTGTTCTCCTTTTAAAGTTCTAAAAAAAGTCCACGACAGCATCCGTCTATCTTTTAAGGTCAACTCACTATTATCTTTTTTATAGTTTTTATTTTTTACGCTAAGCTTAGTTCAGTAAAACTTAGTTTATAGAGCGAATGGTCAAATCGGTCCTAAGTCAAGAGTGAATAGGTTACTTTTTGAGCAAGCGTGCTCCATCGTTGACCACATCATCGCTTACCCTCTGGTGTAACGATAGGCTCGCGATTGACCACTGTCTCACCAAAAAAAATGAAAATTTCAACTGTCTAACTATCACGGTTCATAAGATACAGCCTGGTGACAGACGGACAGACAGACGGACGGACAGCGGAGTCTTAGTAATAGGGTCTCGATTTACCCTTTCGGTAGGCAACCCAAAAAAAAAAAACCTTATTGCATGACAGCAAAACACTATTAGGTTAGAAAAGTTTAGTTTTCCAGGAAATAAACATTTTTCCGCTATGCGAGACCGGATAAAATAATTGGGTTTTAAGAGCACACTGTTATCGCCCTGAACAGTTGCAATGGAGTTTAATTTAGGTCACAAAATAATGTTAATGACCTAACATATTTCTGCCGCCGTTTTTTTTTTTTATTGTTGATAGGCACGCGTTTGACCACTATCTCACCTGATGGTAAGCGATGATGTGGTCGAAGATGGAGCACGCTTGCCTAGCAGTAACCTATTCACTCTTGACTTAAAGACTCCCAGGTTGTAGCTATCAGAAAACACGGACTCCGGTAGGGAATTCCACTCCCTAGCTGTACGCACAATGAATGTTTTCTCAAAACGCTTTGTGCGTATGGATGGGATATCCACCATGAACCGGTGGCACTTCGCCATACGTCTTGTGGTCCGTTGATGAAACGGGCTTGGCGGCATCAAATTATGCAATTCCGTCGCACACTCCCCAAAATGTAACCGATAGAAAGCAGACAGGCTAGCAACTCGAATATCAGCGTCAGGTATATTTGCCTGACACGTGCTGAGCTGGACTCCCATTTGGTGCAACCTTGAGACGCACACCGCACTGTGTACATTCGTTAGTATTTGAAATGTTGCAAGTGTCACTTTTATTTCTATAAGTATGTTTTCCTTTTTTGTTTATTGGCACTTTGTTTTTATATACATAAGTTTAAATAATTTTATTGTGATTTTGTGTGTCTTTTGTGTGCACTGAATAAATGTTTTATCTATCTATCTATCTATGTTCAAGACTTAGGAGTTTCGACTCAACGAGCCTATCATTGCCGATGATCTTCTTGGCTTGTTTGACTCGTACAAGTCTAGATTTTGATAAAATCTTGCTTCTTAAGGTGAAAGCTCCAGGGTAGCCCGCGAAATTCAAACTTTTCTTATGTTTTTTGCTATTTACAGGTCAGTATCAGGTTGTATGTTGGTCTAAGTATGATTTGCAGCCGTAGCAAGTACGTATTTACAGAACTGTAATCAATAAAATCATCAATACAACTCTCTAAGTTAAAATGAATGCCAAATGTCACGATTTCATGAAATACTTACATTTGGTATCAATTCTAACTGAAAAAGTTCTATTGATGGTTTTAATGATTATAATTATATAAATACATACTTGCTACGACCGCGAATCAAATTTTGACCAAGATACAACCTGACACTGACCTGCAAATTGCAAAAAACTTCAAGAAAATTTGAATTTCGCGGGCTACCCTGGAGCTTCAACCAGCCCAGCTCTATTCAATTCAAATCCAAAGCATTTATTTTAAATAAACCATTTACAGGCACTTTTGAATTGTCAAGAAGTCGGTCAGACAAAAAGATGAAGTTAATTGCACATTCCAAAGCGTAGATAGATAGATAGATAAAACCTCCGATCAGATCTCTATGGAGTAGAACGTGCAATATCTATGTTTTTGCAAATCTCTTGAGGTTTATAATATGGCGTCATAGATCTTATTATGATCTGTAAAGTTTCGCTTTTAGCGATAAGAGCGCGCGTTATTACAAATTTACACCCAATTAATTTAAAAAATTGTAATTTGTTATAGTGTATCATGATCAGCCTTTTAATCTCCCCACTGCTGGGGCACATTTCTGTGCTCACTTTTGTGAGCAGTGGCGGCCCAGTGACAACGGCCGCGTCTTACAAGTTGTAGGTCGTGTGTTCAAACCCAGACAGGCGCTTTACTTTATGTAAATTATTTCGTCACCACTGCTCTCAAAACGGTGAATAAAAACATCGTGGGGAAACCCGCATGTCCTAGAACCAAAAATTTGAAGACATGTGACATTCACCAACCCGCGTTGGGCCCGCGTGGTGGATTACGGCCCACATCCTCTCACAGACAGGTCTGTTCCCTAGCAGTGGGGACATTAAAAAAAAACGGCCAAGTGCGAGTCGGAACTCCACGAAGGGTTCCGTACCATTATCTATAAAAACATCAAAAAAGTCACGTATTTTGTAAAAAGTTTTTTTTTTTTTAATAAATACAACCCTTATACTTGTATTACTCATATAAATTGCCTACTTGAATTACCACGTTCATTATCTCATCGAATTGACAAAATCACTACATATTATAAAATAAAGTCCCCCAACGCGTCTGTCTGTTTGTTTGCGATAAATCAAAAACTACTAAACGGATTTCCATGCGGTTTTCCCTAATTTATAGCATGATTCATGAGAAAGGTACGGAACCATTCGTGCGAGAGTCCGACTCGCGCTTGGCCGGTTTTTATATATAAAGATTTACCTATCAAAACTAGGTCTGCTTATCCTTTTTACCACCTCCCAGGGCGTGGCCCCCATACCCCTCGCATCTATCGATTGAAATGCACTAACTACACCACATGTATACCTCAGTTGCAACCCTGAACCGTCTACCAGCATACCCTGAGCCTTCCCCCCGATCAATATACAGGAGTTGCGCAGTAAAATATCTGAGCGAGCACGATGATTTATTCTGTTCGGTTAGTGGCCGTGTTTGGTGAAGACGTGGAGATGGGAGGCTGTACGTGGAAAGAGAGGTGTTGTTACAATGTGAGTTTATTTTTTTCTTTGGATTGTATTTTGAGTTCTGTGTAGCGTTTGGCAACTGAAGCTCGCGAGTTTGTCGGCAGAATCCATCGAGAAAATTCCGACATTTTGCTTTAGAATTTCTGTCTAAACGGCTGTAGGATTTAGGGCCGATTACACCAATGAAACTAATCGCGATTAGTTTAAACTAAACTCAGTTCATGCGTTTAATCGAGTTAAGAGCTTGCGTTTCACCGAGAACTGAGCGTTTAGAATTTAAGCTAAGTTAAGTTTAAACTAGTTTAGTTTGTAGTGGTGAAACGCAAAATGAAGCTCTAATCTCGATTAAACGCGTAAACTCCGTTTCGTTTAACTAATCGCGATGTCTTCCTTAAGAATTGGAAAGAAGAAGCAAAAAATCGTGACCGTTGGAAGGAATGAAAGGAGGCCTTTGCCCAGCAGTGGGACAGTACGGGCTAGTAATAATAATTGCGATTAGTTTCATTGGTGAAACCGGCCCTTATTCTGTGTTGCTGTCTCCCGATTCGGACTCACTATATTAGAATTGTCGAAACTTCGTAGTTATTTTTTCTCTTCAGGGTGTAATGGAAATCCATGGTCATATTTTTACCCGACTACCCCAAAAGGAAGGTTATGTTTTAGATAATGCTTCTGGTTATGAAAATTAACATTTTTTAGTTGCAGCAGCCTCACAGTGTGCTGTCACGGTCTACCACTATCATTTGGTGTTTGATTTGCTTAAGGCGCAGATATACGACTTTCAATGGTTTTTAATTGAACATCACGTCTAAACGACTTGTCTTATTTCTTAAAAAAAAAAAATGTTACTCTAGACAATTTACGTCGTAATTTGATCTCAGAATATTTGAAATTATATTCTTATAACATAGTGTAATTAATTTGTAAAGTTATGTCTAACTCGGATAAAAAATTGAGAATCACGCAAAAACTATACAGCGTATTTTTATGAAACCTTTACCATTTTAAAGATCATTTAATTATTTATAATTTAGTCTCAGTGTTTTAGTTTAATACTTGTTGTTTTATGTGTTATAAATTAATAATGCATCTAATTTCGGACACCGCTCCTTGACGGACGAGTCCTATTACTGGGTGGACATACGACGCATTACGTGAGCTCAGCGCAGAACACGCAAGCTAACCACTCAAGGTCGTTGGCAGCTAATAGCGCCTTAAGGCTCAATTACACCTTCCGATTTCAAGGGACCCAATTTAGGAACGATCTAACTAGGAAGTATGAAGCGAGCAATTCTAACTGCTATTACACCTTCCTGTTTCCTAAATTGGGTCCCTTGAAATCGGAAGGTGTAATTGAGCCTTTAAACAACGTGCTTAATTTTCCCGATACAATAGTCTCACTAATCCGGTACTACAGTACTCCGGTTCAACCAATAGTCCGGCTCCGGCACACTCAGGTCGGGTCGCTTCCCAGATGGTCCCTTATATGAGGACATTTTTAATAATCTTGATTTATTTTATATATATTTCAGTAATCTTTTATTTTAATACTGCCCTTTTTCATAATACCCTTTTTGTAGGGTTTCGGCAACGGGACCCTATTGCTAAGCCTCCGCTGGCCGTCTGTCTGTCCGTCCGTCTGTCTGTCAGCGGGCTGTATCTCATGTTCCGTAATAAGCACCTAGACAGTGGAAATTTCATAGAATGTGTATTTCAGTTGACGCTATAACAACAAACAATAAAAATTAAGGGGGGCGCCCTACTAGAAACGTGTTTTTTTTGTTGGCCTTTTTGTTCGGTCTTAATAATAGCAACAAGTAGAGGCGACTGGAAGACTCGTACTTGTTAATACTGCTGGCTACAAAGTTAAGTTTGTCATTCAAATCCACTTATTTATGTGACTAGCGACCCGCCCCTGCTTCGCATGGGTGAAATTATACACCTAAACCTTCTTCATCAATCACTCTGTCTATTGGTGAAAACTGCATGAAGTCAATATCCGTTCAGTATTACGGCGAGGGAGGTTCTATGTTCGACTGTATGGTATGTCCGCCGATTTCTCCGTCAGTTGTGGACCGATTTTCAAAATTCTTTTTTTATCCGAAAGAATATACTCCCGAGGTGGTTCCATATAAATTTTATCGAAATTGCTACAGTGCTTTTTGAGAAACTGAACAAAAACGAAAAATACGTATACATAGATGACGTTTTTGTTTTCTCTATTTACGAGTATGTTTAAATTCCACGTTCCATGTTATTGGGGTTTTTAGTTCTGGGGTATAACAACTAAAAAGTGAAATAAAAAAACTTTTTACAAAAAAAAAAACAACCGACTTCCAAAAAATAAAATACACAAAAAATTAAAAATAACTTTAATTTTGGAAGTCAGTGGTGTTGATTCTGTTGTGCACAAACTAAACTTAATTTAGGCTATTGCTATCTTTTTCTCTCTAATAAAACAAGAAAGAGACGGACGTAAATTAGAGCTGTCAAATTTAGTTTGAACTAATATTTCCATACAAATTAAGGGTACACGTAAAAACATGTCGTCTAAAAACACGGCGAAGCGTAAGACGTAAACTAGTTTGACATCTCTAACTTAGTTGATAGCTATAGCCGTCCTTTTCTCGCACTGCCTTTTAATAAAAGATAGCAATTCTCTAATTTTAGTTTAGTTATTGAACAAGAGAATCCGCGTCACTGTCAAATAACGAAGAAATAAAATACAAACACCGACTTCCGAAATTAAAGTTATTTTTTAATTTTTAGTGTATTTTATTTTTTGGAAGTCGGTTGTTTTTTTTGTATGGGACCACCTCGGGAGTATATTCTTTCGGATAAAAAAAGAATTTTGAAAATCGGTCCACAACTGACGGAGAAATGCGCGGACATACACAAAAAAAAAAAAACGTACATACAGTCGAACATAGAACCTCCTCCTTTTTCGAAAGTCGGTTAAAAAGGGGGTGACTACAGAGGTGACGACTAATAGAAGGAGTATGGAAGAAAAACACATGTTGCGCCGACCCCAAATAAATTAGGATAACGGCAGGAGAATGATGATGATGAATATGTAGTGATGATAACCATTTTCATGGTTTTCGGGATTGGTAATTACGGAACCCCACGTGCGTGGTCCGACGCGCACTTGGCATTTTTATGACGTTTCGTTTTTCCTTGTGTTCGATACAGAACCACAGTTTTACGCTCAAAAACTACCGGAAATTGTACTAACAAGTTTAATGGTTTGGCGTCAATTTTTTTACAATTGGGAGCGTGATATCACGTGCTGTGCGTGTTAAAAGTAAAAGTGTTTTGGCTATAAACTTCTGTCTGACTTGTTAGAATTTTAAGTGTGCTAAGCATGTCTGGCCACACCTTTGCTGTTATCAAAGGTGGGTGTCTTTAAAGCCGTTTTAATTTTTGACCTTTGTAAAGAGCTCATTTTTTGAAGATTCTGAAGCGACGTATTGATGAGCCTAATAAAAAACTTTTTTTTACAAAAAAAAAATGGAACCGACTTCCAAAAAAAGTGAAAATAACTTTAATTTCGGAAGTCGGTGTTTCTGGTTTCTAACAGACTTCCAAAGAAGGTAAAAAACACACAAAATACACTAAAAATTTAAAAATAACTTTAATTTCGGAAGTCGGTGTTTGTATTTTATTTCTTCGATATTTGACACCGACTTCCATAATTAAAGTTATTTTTAAATTTTTAGTGTATTTCTTTTTGGAAGTCGGTTATTTTTTTGTAAAAAAGTTTTTTATTTTTCACTTTTTAGTTGTGTTTTTCCATTAAATTGTGTTATAAATGGATATCTAGGCTATAGCAGCAATCGCGGTTGATTTGCTGTCATTTTTTGAAGAGTTCCGTTGTCTGTCTCCGAAACGCATCATCAGATCTATATGAAATTTAAATGGGACCATTTCGAACAAACCCCTTCCGAACAAAAAAAGAATTTTGCAAATCCATCAATATCTGGCGGAGTTATGCCCGAAAATACATAAAAAAATATTACAAACATCCGAATTGATAACTTTACCATTTTTATTCTAAATGTTTTATCTCTCTTTCATCATCATTATCATCATCCTACTGTTCATTACAATTATTTGGGGTCAGCACGGCATTTGTCTCACTTTATTGACAAAAAAGTATCCAGCTGGGTGTTATCAATTTTCCATTATCCTACTAAATAAGTGCGAAAGGATAAATGTTTTTTACTAAATCACACCAGAATGGCCGATCTGATCTTTTTTATTTGCACCACACTAGGAATTACTCCTGTATCGTGGGTGCGTTCACAAACATTCAAATTCACATGTACAAAACACCCAGACCCGGAAGAAATATCTGTAGGCCATACAAATCTTTGTACCGTGCGGGAATCGAACCCACGACACGCAGCGCAGCAGCCGATCGCTCAACCACTGCGCCAACCGTGTCGATCTGGTTGTCTGCCACATAGATAGATTATAGTTTGGAATAGCATAAATTCGAAACAGAGTTACCGCGCCCTCACTCAGGCACGGAAGGAACAGGGGTGGGAAGTCTGACAAACCCTTTCGCTCCACCCAGAGCGGGAGAAGTCATAGGAAGATTTCCCACACACAGGCGGTTATAATAAGCCTTTGGCTGGATAATTTAAAAAAAAAAAATATCTTAGGTTTAAAGATTTTGTCTTTTTTGGCAGTTTAGACATCCTTTCCTAAAAAAAAAGTGTTAAAATGACGTAAATATAATGTCGTAGTGGTACTGTGGTATCAGTAACGGGCGGAAAGTGCGGAATGCGACGGAATCTAAACCGTGTCATTTAGTACGTGTGCCGCGCGACAACACTTAGCTGCTTGTGATTACGATATCACACGGCTGAGGAAAGAGAGAGAAAAATAACAAGGAAAATACTAGAAATAAACGGTTACATATTTAAAAAGAGCAGATTAAAAAGAAAAAAGTTTGTTTTTTATTAAAAAAATTAACGTATTAGGCTAGCCGCTGACTTGTGATTTTTGTCACCGTGGCTATTTGTCACTGTCACCCACGATGCTCCCACTTGAAAAGTCACTGGGCAACAAAACGCGCTCATTCTTGAAATGGATTTCGTACTGATTGCTGTAATAAGTGCTCTTGAAATAAGAAGAAAAATGAAACAAAAAACGGTTCTGGGTGCATCCCATATATACTGAAAGATTGTTTCAAGGAAAAATTTACACTCTATATTCTAAACTACGTCTGTATCCTTCAAAATTCAGTCACCTAGGAACTATGTGTCACCGTATTGTCACGTCACCATGATCAGCGCACTCTCATGTATCTTCATAGCACTCGACTGGGTAATAAAAAGTTACGGTGACAAAAATCACTAAGTCAGCGGCTAACCTTAGCAAACAGCTTTTTTTGCAAATTTCCTCCTGTCTCAAAATCAACATTTTTGAAGTGAAAACTTCTTTGGGAAAAAACAATTGAACTCGCGACACTGTTACCGACACCGCTACGCGATCTGCCCCCTTAGCCAAATAACTGTTATACTAGCGCTAACGCTAACGCTTCGTGCAAAATGTATGGCAAGGACATTACCTGCGGAGAGAACTGTCACGTGACTCACGCCCAGTAATGTCGTTGCCATACATTTTCCAAGAAGCCTTAGCGTTAACGTTAACAGAAAAGTATTTTGTCTAAAGGCTTTGCTACGAGTGCTACGTACTATGTACACTCTTAACGGATTGAAGTGAAAACTTCTAAAGGCGCGTTGGGTATTTTTGTTAGTTTTTTTTTTTATTTATGCTGTGAATATACACTTTTTGAGCGATAAAAAGGCTGCGCAAAAAGACCTGGGTCTTTCAAGTCAAGAGTGAATAGGTTACTTCTGGGCAAGCGTGCGCCATCTTCGACCACATTATCGCTTACCATCAGGTGATAAAGTGGACAAACTTGAGCCTGTCAATGCTAGAAGAAAATGTAAGTTCATAGGCCGTAAGCAACGACGTACGTGCAATCGTGCTTGCTGTCTTGCGTTTTCTGTCCTCTAATGAGCAAAAGGATTGTATTAGGTCCCCCACCTATGAAATCAGCGTTTTGTATGTAGAATTTTAAAGAAGTTGCATTTTTCATACTAACATTTTCTTAATTTATTTAGCAATTATGATGTTTTAAAACTTTTTTGCAATAATGTTTAAAAACTAAGATAACGTATGCCACTTAGATTAAGCAACAAAATATATATAATAAGTTTTGGCTATGGTTTCATTTCTTCTAACAAAAAGAGTGAGTCATTTTTAAGGTATTTTTTTTTTGTATAAAACTCTTAAGTAGTAAGGTTTTTTTTACTATTGGCAGTTGTCTATGACGGTCATTATTCAATAGAATATCAATCAATTGATGAATATTTTAATTCATAGAATTGACGAGGTTCTCTATTTGTGAGAACAAAAAACGCCAATTTGATAGGTGGGAACCCAATACATACATACAATAAATAAAATCTCGGATAATAACACTCCACTTTATTACCTTACCCAAACTTATTCCCAGTAGGTATAAAGAAAAAAAAAAGGAAAATTATTTATAAGCGCCTCACACAAAAACTATAATTTATCTACTTAGCAACAGCCCTGTTGCTATGGGTCCCTGAGAGTCGAGGCAGCCTTAGATTTCATCTAAGGCCGTTGCTTAGATACTGGTTGCTAGGCAACGAGCTATTTTGGTGGGTACCCGTATTGATTCATGTTTCTGTAATATTGTTGCTAGAGGAGATTTGGGAAATTCCAGTCACCCCTGGCATTTTAAAACGGTTAAGAGTCGTATGGCTGCGGAGTTAAGGCACAGTTATACGACTTCTAATGATTTTTAATTGAACATTACGTCTAAACGACTAGATTTATTTGTTTGAAAAAAATATATGTTACTCTAAACAATGTCCTTCGTAATTTGACGTGTGAATATTGGAAATTATATTTTTATAAATAGTGTAATTAATTTGTAAAGTTATGTGTAACGCGGATAAAAAAATTGAGAATCACGCAAGAAGTATGAAGCGTATTTTTATGAAATCTTCGTCATTTTAAAAATCACTTAATTATTTTTATTTTAGTATACGTGTTTTAGTATAATACTTGTGGTTTTATGTATAAAAAAATAATAATGCGTCTAATTTCGGACAGCGCTCCTTGATGGCCGAGTCCTATTACTGAGTGGACGTACGACGCGTTACGTGAGTTCAGCACAGAACACGCAATCAAACCATTCAAGGTCCGCTTTAAGTCTTTATTGATTCGTTTATGTGAAGTATGTTATCGTTGGAAGATTTCGGGTAATTTGAGAGGCATTTTAAATCGACAGAGAATTGTGTTGCTGGGAAGTTGTTGCTTCACTTCTTCCCAGATTAAAACTCGTAAGAAATTGGGATCAATCCAGTTGCCAAGGGTCCTTGAGGCAGCCTCAGATTACGTCTTAAGGGTGTTGTTAGGATATTCGATATTGATTATTTTTTATTTATATCATTGCTAAATTAAAGCTGGAAGATTTTGGTAATATCAGTGGAATTCTACTTGTGGCTGGGCAGTTTTTCGTCTAAGGGCGTTGCTTAGATATTGCGATTTAAAAAAAAAATACTTTTGTGACTGGAGACGGACTTAAGGAGACAATGTTGCTGGGTAGTTGTTTGTACTACTTCTTCCAAGCTTTTAAACTCTATGAAATTGGGAACAGCCATGTTCCTAAGGGTCCTTGATACAGCCTCTGATTTCTTCTAAGGGCGTTGTCTAGGCATTGGTTGCCAGGCGACTAGCCATTATGTTGGGAGCCTTTTAATATTGATTCTGGTTGTGTAGGTGTATTGTTGCTAGAGGAAAGTTTTTGGTAATATTCGTGTGGAATTTTACTGGATTGGGACTTGTTGCTGGGGAGTTTATTTTCCCTATTCTTGCTGGCTTAAATGCCTGGAAGGGTGGGTGTTTTGGAAGTTGTCTTATGTAACGTTCGATCCTACCTTTGCGAATTCATGCAGACTGATGAAACCTTCACCATTTTAAAGATCATTTAATTATTTATAATTTCGATGCCTTAGTTCACAATTGCACTAACTACAAAATTTTCAATTTTTACTTTTTTAATGCCAAATACACTAAATTTCATGCTCTTTCGTTTCCGCGCATCGAAATACCGTTATTCCGTCTCTTTCTACCAAAACCGTGGGTCACAATTGTATTAAATGAGTTCGTTTAATGTTCCATGAATGTGGTATTATACTAATGGTCTTTATTTTTGTAAAACCAATCAAGATATACTTTAACTGATTTTAAGTTTCTCAACTGCAGGAAATTTCAAAACACAAACGTATTATATACATTTGCAATATCTGCTCATACTTTTTAGCAGTGCTACAAGAGTGTATTATGTGTTGGTAGTACAAAAGGATCAAGAAAGTTTGATGCCCAAGTGTGCTAAGTACTTTTAATGGGAGGGGCTTGGCAATTTTTTAAGTGCACAAATACATTAAACCGTTTTGAGATATAGTTCGAATTGTACAAGTGTATTAAGTACTTTTACTTGAAGGGGTTTGACAATTTTTGAAGTGCACAAATGCATTTAATCCTTTTGAGATATATTCCCAGTGTACATGTGAAATAAATGGAAAAGCGGAAATAAACTAAGCCCATTTAATTTAATGTTTATTTCGTAGTGTGAATACTCAAGCGTATTACTTTCATTTAAGACATTTGTGTTTTAAAGATTGATTTTGGCGCGTAATTTTCAAGGAGCAGCGACTTTACTTCGTCATGGTTCGTTCGTTCGGGATCGCGTGGTCAGGCGGGGAAGCGGGGGGTAGGCCCTCCGCTTCGTCGATTGACCGCGTGATCCAGCGTATGCCGCAAACATCACAAACGTAAACAAGTTTATACGTGCAGAATATTCGTTTGCTCTGCGGAAAGTGAGATAATTTTGACGTTTGAAGGTTTAAGAAGTTAAGATTTACTGTGTTTAAGTTAAATGCCATAATGTTTAGTAAAGGACGTAAACTAGTCGATTTAGTGAATCAAACTGATAGAAACAAGACGGAATCGCAAGACGTGCCACCATCAGTGTCCGGCCAAAAAGCAGAAGTGAAGAGTTCATCACATAAAATAACCAAAAGTAAGTAAAATAAGTGTTACATTAATTAAATAACTTGTCATTCATTTTTAAATAACTTCAAACGGCTACCTACCGCTGCCGTTGAAAATCGTACCTAAACACCATAATGATTAACATGAGTGACAGTTTAATCTTTTGAGGGATGGTATAAATATAAGACAGGACATCAAGTGTAACGTAATAATATTGAGACTGCCCGTATTTCGTATGAAAGTGTTATAGGTACCTACTCGTATAGTAGTCGTCACGAGTCGTGAGCACAAATGTCAAGTTTATTTTTTGAGTTTTGGGTTCCTTTCTGGGTTTTTTGATTAGTCCGTCTGTAGGATCGGTCGCGTGGAGCGTTTGATCGCAATGTTTGTGCTCACGACTTGTGACGATTGGTAATTCACGTACTTTTGCGGTACGTTGTAGTTAAAATTATTTATTACCTACTTAGGGTCTTATTCTGAAATAATTATTATAGCTAACCAAATTATTAAGATCTTTTGTACCTTATTTTTGTATAATTATTTATATGCGTAGTTTATTGTTAATAATAGAATTGTAGTGTTACTACAATTCTATTATTAGCAAATAACTATTCAACCACATAAGTAGTCAGTCATGTTAAACGTATTTAATACTTTTGTGCATTAAACCATATATTCTCAGAGAGAAAACTAAAGGCACTTAATATGTTTGTGCATAGCCATAAGTGCTGTTAATAAATAAGTTTACTGTTCACCTTGCTAACGTGATGGAATGTAAAATAATAATTATAATTCATTAAATTAAAAATTTAGCATTGCTGTTAATCACACGTGAGGTGTGCGCGTGTGTAGGTCGCCTTTCATTTGAAACTTTGGAATCTAATAAAAAAAAAATTAAATGCACGAATAGTTAAAATGCGAATTAAGGAAGCGCGAATAAGGAGCTTTTACTGTAGGTACTGCTGTGTGTTAATTTCTTCAGACTACTGGCACGTAAGGCGAACCTTTCGCCATCTCTTACTAGTTGAATATCACTCAAATGTCAATGTTTTATTACAGATGTTACTTCTGCAGAGTTATTGGCAGATAGCTACAAATCTCAGCAGAAAAATGAGGACAGAAGTTCAAACAAAACATTGATCTACAAATCGCCAGCTATAAATGAAGTTAGCGTCACTCAAACACCACGGTCAAAAGTTGCAAAGAATTTAAATACTCTATTTGACAAAATATCTAATGAGATTGCTGCAAAAAGTCAAGCTTTCATTCAAAATTCAACGACATCGCCTGATATTATATGCACAGCCAATCAAGTAATAGTTTCAGAATTTGATAACAATAATTCACCTGAAGATATAAACAACTGTGACAAATCCGATTCAGTTCTAACTTCACAAGCATCTCCTGACATTTATGACATTACAGAAAACGACGTAATCACCTCTACACCCATAAATGCTATTGGTCGAAAAAGAGATCCATCACGGTCTGCTGGATCAAATACAGTCTTAGGTCACGACGTTGAGTCTCTGCAATATGTAGAATCTGCCTCTAAAATATCTGATTCGGATCATATTTCAAAAGAAATTTCCCCATCTGTTCTCAACGTACAGGTGTTAGAAGACCTACCTGTTCCCAACGAATCTGATCATGTTTCACCAAAGCCGAGTACATCAACATGTGAAAATACATTATTACACCAAGATCTATATTTGTCAGATGACGAAATATCTCCATATATTGATTCAGAATCGTCTTATGCTCCTTCACCATCTAAACCAAGCCATCTACCATTATCATTAGATAGCGATTTAACTGACGTAAGTGACTCAGTAGAAGCTACAAAGGAAAATCAACCAAAACGAAGAAAGAAGGCAATGCCCGAAGCATGGAAAAGAAATGTTCTTAAAAATTTACGCCAAACAGGTAAAGGGTACACAAGTAGAAATGGAAAATTTATGGAACCAAAAGAATGCAAGCCTACAGATTGCTCTAAATGTCGATATCAGTGCAATTCTTTGTTTCCAGAAAATCTGAGACAAGATATCTTTGAAGAGTACTGGAGCCTAGGTGATACAAAACAACAAAAAATGATGCTCAGTAGCCTGATTTCTCACGCTGAAGTCTTACGTCTTTATACGAAGGCAAAAAAAAATCGCACTATGTCACGTCAGTATTGGCTTTTTCACCAATCTGTAGGTAAAAAACGAGTTTGCCAAAAGTTTTTTTGTAATACATTCAATATTAGTTCAAGCATCATTAATAATTGTTCAAAAAATAGAGGGCTCAACGGCATATTTATGGGCACAGACAAACGAATAGGAAAAATGCCCGCAAACATTACTTCAGTGGAGTCTACTAACTTTGTAAAAGAGCATATTAACCTGTACCCTCGCGTTGAATCCCACTATTGCCGAAAAAGTTCTAAAAAACAGTATTTAGACAGTGATCTCAACTTGAGTCGCTTATATCAAATGTACAAAGATTTTTTTTGCCCCGAAAAGATGATAACTCCTGTATCGCCTTATGTGTATCAAAAGATTTTCCACTCTTATAATCCAAGACTAGCATTTTACAAGCCAAAGAAAGACCAGTGCACCAAATGCAACGTGTATAAACGATCCGACAATAGAGCTCCCTTACAGGAGGATTATGATGCCCACAAAAAACGCGAAAATGATGCACTGACTATGAAAAAAGAAGATAAGCAAAGATGCTTGAATTCAGATGGAGCTTTCCGGGCTATAACATTTGACCTTCAAGCTATCCTATCGGTACCTTTTACCGGAGACTGCAAAATCTATTATTTACGTAAATTATCGATGTACAATTTTACTATCCTAGATTGTCATGCTAACACTGGCTACTGCTATTTATGGGACGAGTGTAATGGCAAAAAAGGTTCTACTGAAATCGGATCGATATTGTTAAAATATCTTAGTAGTTTACCCGAAACTGTTACTCATGTCGCATCATTTTCTGACACTTGTGGTGGTCAGAACCGCAATAAATATGTTACTCTAGCGGCTTTATACGCTGTCAATAACATACCTCACTTAAATACGATCGATTTGAAATTCATGGAATCGGGGCATTCGTATTTAGAAGTGGATTCAATTCACGCGTGTATTGAAAGAGCGCGAAAGCATAAAAGCATATTCACTTTGCGTGAATATGCATTGGTGATAGGGTCTGCTAGAATCAAGCCGAAACCCTACGATGTTATTATTATGAAACACGGGGAATTCTATGATTTGAAGGGATTCGAAAAAACTTTGAATTCCAATACAACAAAAAATACAAAAAATGAGCCAGTACAGTGGCTGAAAATTAAGTGGCTGCGGCTGCAGAAAGAATCCCCCACTTCAATTTTTTACAAATACGATTTGACCGATCCAGATTTCAATGAAATAGATATTTGTAAGACAAAAACAATGAAGAAAAATAAAGACATATGTATAAGCAAACTAAAGAAACCTCTGAAAGTAGCATATAAATCACTGATTGCAGTTTCACAAACTAAAAAGAAAGATCTGATAACACTTTTAAATGACGGGGTTATACCACCAGAATATGAGCACTATTACAAAGATATTCCATCCACTTCTGCGGCTATTGTTAACAATAATTGTGATGACACTGAATCGTCTGATGATGATCCAGATGAAGAGTCCATTGTTGAAGAAATTTAAGTTTTGATTAAATTTTTAATTACCAATTAGTAAAAATGAATAATTGTTACCTGAAACTGAAGACTGACTTTATTAATTTTCTTATAAAAAATCTTATTTTAATGATTCAGAAACTAATTGTTTTGTGAAATAGCTAAAGATTGGCCTGTTATTGGGCTTCAGTCCTTTTATTTTTTTGTTGTGACTTTGAAATTTATTTTATTTGATTGTGGATAAAAACTGTTTGTGTTTTATAATAAAAATAAACATTAAGAATATGGATCACTGGTTTATTATTTTGTCTATTTAATGCAATATACATAACTATTATTATCCTTCTTCTTGGACCTTGAACCAGCCTGGTAAAGCTGTTAAATATTTTTGAGTTTTTCACTTAATGCCAGTCAGCATAATCAATCTTAGTGCACAAATGTATTAAATGGGGGGTTTATGTTTATTTGGCCATTTTGAAAAGGTAACGTTTAAACTAATATTACAATATTGAGATATGATGGAGTAAAAGGACTAGTCTTATGAATAGATGCATATTTTTTTTGTTATTTTACTTGGATTTTCTACTGTTCTCGACTAAACTTTAAAAAACTTTAAAGCTCTCTCCTCAAAAATGTAAATTTTGTAGTTAGTGCAATTGTGAACTAAGGCATCGATTTAGTCCTAAGTATTTTAGTTTAATAAATTAATACCTGTTGTTTTATGTGTAATAAATTAATAATGCGTCTAATTTCGGACATCGCTCCTTGATTAGCGAGTCATATTACTGGGTGGACGTAAGACGCGTTACGTGAGCTCGGCACAGAACTCGCAAGCTAACCACTCAAGGTCATTGGCAATTAATAGCGCCTTAAATTGCATGACGCAGGGTTCCAGCACTTTCGCCGTTAAGGAAAGGATTTAATGGTTAACCTGAAACACGTCATGAGCTGGTCAGCTAGCCTTAGCACGTGGAGTTTCTTGGAGCGATATCACTGCTGAGCCTTTAGACAAAATACTTTTCTGTTAACGCTAACGCTTCTACTATTCCTTCCATAACACCATGGAAATAGCGATAACGGGACCAAATAACACGGCTGCTAATTTGTTTAAACATGATTCTGATTACAATTAGCAAGCTGTGATGGTCCACTAATTGTTCAATGAATATTTATTGGTGAATTTACTTAGCTTGGTTTATTGGGTAGTGGCGAAGTGTTTGTATTAGTGGGATGCGTAGTTGGCGAAAAGTGTAGTAGTGTTATCCTGATATAAGGAGTACAACATAGTGCACTTTGACTCTTGGGAACTGCTAATAAAATAGGCGTCCGTAGCCTGGCTGCGTGTCACCTACACGCAGCCTCTTTGGGGAAACCGCGAAGCTTTGGTCTGTGCAATTATGGACGAAGTTATAATGACGAAAAACTACCGGAGATTTATTGTGAAGGACGGCACGGTTGACATCTGTCGGGCATGTCATCGTCCGGGAGAATCTACCCGCCACATTGTCTCTGGTTGTTCTCGTCTAGCTAACGGTGAGTACTTGCATAGGCACAACCTTGTAGCCAGGATTATCCATCAGCAACTTGCTCTGATGAATACTCTCTTGTGGAATCGAAAGTGTCGTACTATAGGTGACCTCTTTGGGGAAACCGCGAAGGTTTTGTCTGTGCAATTATGGACGAAGTTCATGACGAAAAACTACCGGAGATTTATTGTGAAGGACGGCACGGTTGTCATCTGACGGGCATGTCTTCGTCCGAGAATCAATCCGCCACATAAAGAAAGACAAAAAAAGAAAGAAAAAAGAAAGAAGAATCTCTGGTTGTTCTCGTCTAGCTAACGGTGAGTACTTGCATAGGCACAACCTTGTAGCCAGGATTATCCATCAGCAACTTGCTCTGAAATACTCTCAAGTGTCGTACTACAGGTGTGCGTCCGACCCAGTTCTCGATAATGGTCATATCTCATTGTACTGGGATCGGTCCATCATCACTGACAGGACTATTGTAGCCAATAAGCCTGATATAGTGGTGGTGGACCGAAATGAGAGGCGTGCAATGATTGTTGACATAACCGTCCCGCATGACGAGAACCTCGTCAAAGCTGAGAAAGATAAGCAAATCAAGTATCTTGAATTGGCTCGCGAAGTTGTCGACATGTGGGATGTGGAATCAGCAATCATTATACTGATAGTCGTGTCAGCCAATGGCTAAATAGCCACGAGCCTCGACCAACACCTCAGAAGGCTCTCGTTAGGCGGCTGGATCAAGGGATTGATTAAGAAAACAGTACTTCTGGATACGGCTCGCATTGTCAGGCGGTTCCTCTCTCTCTGGAGCCCTGACCGGCCGGTAGCCTGGACCCTGCTCCCGATGCCGGGGGTCTATATGTTTTATTTAAAAAATATTTAAATATGTAAAAGAATTAGCGAAAATCGGTCCAACCGTTCACGCGTGATGCCGTGACCAAGTGAAATAGGGATTAATTTTTTTAAATATAGATTATAATACTAGCACTCCGCCCGCGACTTCGTCTGCGTGAATTTCAAAAATATTTATAGCCCACTACAGGTGAAAGAATTTTCAAAATCGGTTTAGTGGTTCCCGAGATGACCCCCTGCATACAAACTTACAAAACAAATTTTACCTCTTTATAATAATATTAGTAATTTAGTATGGATAATACCTACGGTATGGTCATGTGAAGAGGAGGGATGAAACACATGTAACTAAAAGAGTTATGAATATTAATGTGGATGGATGGAGAGGGAGAGGGAGGCCAAAGAAAGTATGGATGGATTGTGTGAGGAGTGATACGAGGGCGGGTCAATAAGTCCGTGACTTTTTGAATTTCTGACCTCTTTACTGAAAAAGCAACACTACTCCTGTCGACAGGAATCTGTCAGTTGACTCCTGTCAAAATTTGAACTTGCTGCGTCAGTTTGTGTTTGACAGCTATCTTTATCAGACTACCCAGTAATTTGAGGAAAAAATGGAAAAAAGTGGATTTCGTGTGCTTATTAAGCATTATTTTTTGCGAAAAAAAACCATTACCGAGACCAAGGCTAAGCTTGATAAATACTATGGGGACTCTGCACCATCGATTTCAATGGTAAAAAAGTGGTTTACTGAATTTCGTTGTGGCCGTACAAGCACTGAAGATGCCGAACGTCCTGGACGCCCAGTTGAAGTCTCTTCACCCGAAACAATCGAAAAAATTCACGATATGGTGTTGGCCGACCGAAGATTGAAATTGCAAGAGATTGTGGAAGCCGTAGGGATCTCGCATAGCTCAGTGGTTTCAATTTTGAATGATCACTTGGGCATGAGAAAGCTTTCCGCAAGATGGGTGCCGCGTTTGCTCACAGTCGACCACAAACGCAATCGTGTAACAACTTCACAGGAAGGTTTGGCGTTGTTTAATCGCAATATGGAGGAGTTTTTGCGCCGTTTTGTAACCGTGGACGAAACGTGGATCCATCACAACACACCAGAGACCAAACAACAGTCAAAACAGTGGGTTTCTAAGGGTGAATCGGCGCCAAAGAAGGCCAAGGTGGGTTTGTCAGCCAATAAAGTTATGGCGACTGTTTTTTGGGATGCACGCGGGATAATCCACATTGACTACCTTCAAAAGGGAAGAACAATCAATGGGGAATATTATGCCAAATTATTGGACCGATTCAATGACGATTTGAAAAAAAACCGACCTCATTTGGCCAAGAAAAAAGTTCTTTTCCACCAAGACAATGCAAGGGTGCACACATGTGCAGTTGCCATGGCAAAAATCCATGAATTGGGCTATGAATTGCTCCCTCATCCGCCCTATTCTCCAGATTTGGCTCCGAGTGACTACTTCTTGTTCCCAAACCTGAAGAAATGGCTTGGTGGAAAAAGATTTGACTCCAATGATGAAGGCATCTCGCAAACAAAGGCCTATTTTGAGGACCTCGACAAATCATATTTTTTAGAAGGATAAAAAAATTGGAGAAGCGTTGGACAAAGTGTATAGAGCTCAAGGGAGACTACGTTGAAAAATAAAATGAATTATTTATCAAAAAATCTGTGTTTTATTCCAAAAGTCACGGACTTATTGACCCGCCCTCGTATGAAAGAAAAGAGTGTTAGTGATAGCGTGACGGCTGACAGGACAGAATGGAAGAAAAAAACGTGTTGCGCCGACCCCAAGTAACATGGGATAAGGGCAGGATGATGATGACTGTAGATAATACCGAACATTTTGCCTGACATATAAATAATACTCCTACGATCAGAGATACGGCAGTTTCGACATATAGATCCAAAATGTTCCAGTCTATATTCGTAAACCGAATAAATAACAGTCGTAGCTTTTAAAATTTAAACATAACACCGGTACGTTAATAGTAGGAAGTTGACATCATTAAAGTTACAGTTTTTTTTTCTATTCTAATAAAATATCAAAGACTTGTGACTCATCCGATCGGTAGACATGTAGCGGAAAGAGACAAGATGTCTCAGGTTAACCAAAATAGTTTGTTATTTTTTCAACTGTTTGGATTTGGACCTAAAATAGACCAATTTTCCCTTCTTTTTAACCCCCGACGCAAAAAGAGGGGTGTTATAAATTTGATCGCTGTGTGTGTGTCTGTCTGTGGCACCCAGAGCTCTTAAACGGGTGAACCGATTTGAATGCGGTTTTTTTATTTATTTGAAAGCAGGTTTTCTAGCGATGGGACATTTTGTATCAAAAGGTGAGCTCATCAGCTTTTGTGTTTTCAGGGTTCCGTTCCCGAAGGGTAACCAACAGGACCCTATTACTAAGTCTCCGCTGTCCTTGTTTGTCAGCGGGCTGTATCTTCTGATCCGTAATAGGTAGACATTTGAAATTTTCACAAAATGTGTATTTCTGTGGCCGCTATAACAACAAATAATAAAAATAGTTTTTCGGTAATTACACGTGGTTAAAATAATTTAAATTCTGTTTGAACTTGTGCTAATGAGGTCCTTTCATACGATGCAAACATGATACGGTCGCCTCACTTTAAAATTTGGAACCGATTTCCTTGTGGACGGACAACAAAGTGATCCTATTAGGGTTCCGTTTTTTTTTCTTTTGAGGTACGGAACCCTAAAAAAGAATCCCACCCAAACTTCAAATTCATTCATCCGCAATCCCATTGTCACCCAATAAATTCCTATCACTTACACTACAAAACCGGTCTCGTACCAACATACTCGCAAATTAGCATATTCGGTAGATTGAATACGGCTTAGAAACCTCGGTTACCGTTGCCCGACCGGATTGATGTGCATGCAGGTCACTAAGGCGTGGTTCGTATCAGGTTCATGAGATTCCTCGCTAAGATTTGTTTATTTAGCTGATAAATATTTTTTGAAGGGCGCTCAAGGATGGAGAGGGAGAGGAATCGCATAAAATCTAAGAGTGTGTATATTATATATATATATATATTTCCTTCAAGCTTGTTGCCTCACCTTTATGTCAATGTTCTACTCCTGATTGCGAATACGAACAATCCGCACATCATATCCTGTGGGAGTGTACTCTTTGGCAAACTGAGCGCAATATTATGTTGGATAGTATTCAGCCTACGTCTGGAGTTGTCTATTTCACGGACCTTGTGGAAACTAGAACGAATTTCCGTGCGTTCAAGCGTTTTTGCCATACCTATTATTGGAATCAAGTGTAACAGCTCACAATTTTAGGACCCATTAATATTAGTGTTTTTAACCAGTGGTGCTTGGCAACTGGGCTTACCCCAGTTGTAAAAACCCCCTTTTGTGCCTAATGGCCTAGTTTTGTTCTGTCTCCCGCTTGATTAGGAGGGAAGTGGAAATTATGTTTTTCTTACTACTCCGCTGTCTTTTCTGATTAATTTCGTTGCGGGACCCAAGACAGTTTAATCGTTTCTCTGGGACTCGTCGAGCTTCATTGCCTCGGCGTTTTTTCTGGTGGTCGCCACTGTTGATTCTGGCTTACAGAAGTTACAGTGGTTTGGGAATAGTGTGGCGGACTTGTCCCAAAAAAAAAAAATTATATATATTTATTATATCTTCTATATATATCAAACCGGCCAAGTGCGAGTCGGACACGCACACGAAGAGTCCCGTACTTTATTTTTTTTTGGGCTGTATCATGAAATCATGATCCGTAATAGGCAGACAGTTGCTATTTTCACAAAATGTGTATTTCTGTTGCCGCTATAGCAACAAATAATAAAAAATTAAAGGGGAGCCACCTTACCCGGGCCTGCGGACGGCGAGTAATGGGTAACTCGCCGTCCGATCACCACCAGGACCGAGAGTCGACGGCGCGTAGTGTTCCACGCGCGCCGAACAAGAGTTGTTAGCAATAATGACGGGGCCCGTTATGGCCGATGCCTGCCCAGGGGTTGAGGATAAATTCGAAACAGAGTTACCTCGCCCCTGGGCACTCAGGGCAGGGAAGGAACAGGGGTGGGTTTTTTTAGTCGGTAAGAATCTGACACAGCCTCCCGCTCCACCCTAGAGCGGGACATTTCATTGGATGATTTCCTACCCCACAAAAGAAAAAAAAGGGGAGCCACCTTCATGGGGATCATGAGATACAGCCCGCTGACAGAGACGGACAGCAGAGGCTTTGTAATCCAGTTGGTTACCCTTCGGGTACGGAACCCTAAAAACGAAGTCTGGTTAGTTCGTCGTGATCGTTGATTTTTTTGCTTTATCTGCACCCCGCATAGCAGAATAACTATTGAAAACAAGGAAAAATAATAAAAAATAGTTTGACATCTCGAGAATGGATTCATTTATTAATTCTGAGGCTGTACGAAGTTTGCCGGGCCAGCTTGTTATTTATATCTAAATAACTAACTAAATCTTAATTATCTTTATTTAAATTCAGTAATATCTAAATACCGACAACGTATCTAATTGCCCAAATAAAAGGTACTCTGCCAAAGTACTACATCAGATTTATTTACGCACACCAACCACGAGACAGCAAACAGCCAATATCAATTTAAAAACTTAGTCATAATCTCATAAATAACACTTGGTAGGACAATAGAATTGGAATGACGTCACGAACGGAACAAACATGGCGTCATGGCGAGAATAATGTATGAAATAAGAATCGTTCGCGGAAATCGTGATGCAGCTTTGATAGTGACTTTGTAATGGGTGTGACGAGATTCTGTGACGGCTTGGCTGCACTTTAGTTCACACCAGTTTCCGCCAGCGGCTTCGCCCGCTTTAAAATCGAAAATCATCGTCAGGGAACATGCTCCTGGGACAGAAAGTATCCTATGTGCTATTCCAGACTATAATCTATCTCTGTGCCAAATTTCATCCAGATCCATCTTCCAAACTTTCGCTTTTAAAGTAAGATAAGATACATACATAAACTCACGCGTTATTCCCGTGGCGGTAGGCAGAAACAACAGAACGCCACCTACTACGATTTTTAACATACTCTTTTTAGGATTCCGTGACCGAAGGGTAATCAACGGAACCCTGTTACTAAGCCTCCGCTATCCGTCCGTCCGTCTGTATGTCTGTCAGCAGGCTGTATCTCTTGAACCCTCCTAATAAAAACAATAATATTAAGGTGAAAGCTCCAAGGTAGCCCGCGAAATTCTAATTTTATTACTCTCTCAGAATTGATTCCAAATGTAAGTATTTCATGAAATCATGACATTTGGCATCATTTCTAACTAAGAGAGATGTATTGATGATTTGAATGATTATAATTCTATAAATACACACTTGCTACGGCCGCGAATCAAATGTTGACCAAGATACAACCTGACACTGACCTGCAAATTACAAAAAACGTAAGAAAATTTGAATTTCGCGGGCTACCCTGGCGCATCCACCTTAATGGGTCCTCTTCATGGATCTTTTTCATACATGTAGCCTAACCTAACTAAAAGATTTTAAATTTTAGAATCGTGATCTTGTGCGTTCACAAATGCGATTTGTGCTGTCAGAACAGAGTAAAGTCCTGTCACAAACCATTCAGTGTATCTGTCAGTCGGTGCGGTTATGGAGTGTCATTCATTGATAATAATTTGCTTGCATTTGCAATGACGTTACTACGTAATGACATCACTAGTCATTAACATATTCTTTCGATCACGTGAACAAGGTCGAATAAAAAGGTTGTATGACTCTTTTTAGGGTTCCGAAAGTCCGAATGAAAAACTCAGTCACTCGTCTGTCTGTCCCTCTGTCACGGCCAATTTTCACAATGTTGCAATGGCACACATAAATATCTATGAACCAAACATGGTAATGTAACATGGTAATTTAGATAAATCTGGGATATGAGGGTCACTTTTGGGGTTAAAATCAGAAAGTTAAAAAATATGTTTTTCAAACTATACGAGTACCTACTGTGCGACGCGCGACGTATCAAATGAAAGGGCAAATATAAAAAAAAAATTAAATAATTTTAAAATAAAAATGTACTTTTAAAGTTTATTTATTTATTTAGTAAGTACACATACAATTATTTTTACAGGTAAACCCAATGTAATAAAAGTAAGTTAAAGTAAGTCGCGTAAGTTATTGTATTTGAAAATTTACCATTCCACCTTATCTTCGAAACTTGAGCATATTAATATATGAGCCTCATCATCATTCTCTGCCCTTATCCCAATTTATTTGGGGTCGGCGCAACATGTCTTTTTCTTCCATACTCCTCTATTAGTCGTCATCTTTGTAGTCACTCCCTTTTTACCCATATCCTCTTTCACACAGTCCAACCATCGTTTCTTTGGCCTTACCCTACTCTTATTTTACTCTTAATATATGAGCCTATAATTTTGAAATAAATACGACGAGTAGTTCTTTACTTACTTTCTGGAAAACTTATAAAAAGACTATGGTTTAAAATAAAACATTTAAAAAAATATTATTGGTTCGGAACCCTTTGCGCGTGAGTCTGACTCGCACTTGACCAGATTTTTTGCTTTTGGGTGGTCGGAATTTCTGGCCCAGTCAAACAACATAATAATCATTCTCTTACCAAGTAATGTAGCATCAACTTCCAAACTGCCAATGTAACCGGATAGTATAAAATTCGTCATCTAACTCCACATCCAAGTCGGAGTATCTTAACGCTATCGTGAATACGGGGTAAGCATAAATACTGGTGACGTAGCTACTGATGATACGGTGATGTCATGCGGTTGGTTTGGATGTGGTACAAGGTACAAGATAGTGGAGGGCGAAGAATTAAATTGACTCTAGGTATGGCTCAAAAATACTTTGTAATGCGTCAAGCGTTGGTAGACCCTTATAGGTCAGTTTCTAACTGACACTTAATTATTTTCACCACCGCATTTGTTGGTCCCGGCTGTCAATCGTGGATCTTTGACAGTCGTTGGTCGTCAGAAGCCCGAAAGTCTGACAACCAGTCTTACCAAAGGGTATCGTATTACCCAGTAACTGAGTTGTGGAGGTCAGATAGGCAGTCGCTTCATGTAAAATACTGGTATTCAGCTGCATCCAGTTAGACTGGAAGCCGACCCCAAGATAGTTGGGAAAAGGCTAGGCAGATTGATTGATTTATTTGTTGAGCACAAAAAAATATTAAGGAGAAAAGACCTAAGTAGCAAGTTGCCTTATCATGTGTGCGTGTTTTGTGTCTAAAAAGATTGATAGCATTTAACTAACTGGTAATCTGAAAACAATGTCACAAAAATGCTACAAAAAAAAGAAATCGTTTATGGTCAAGGGAACCCTGACCGGAACGAAGTTCCTCACGCAGTGAGTGACACACTGAAAGAGAAAGGTGTATGGAGGGGGTATAACGCTTAAATCTTACGTCACGTTACACTACAGAGACTCATTCACTCTTACATGCACACACACAACACACTTTCACCACATGCACACCTACACACATACATTACACTCATCAACTCACACAATTTCACACATAGACATACAAAAAAAAAAAAAATAACTCATAAGCATACTTACCTTCTTTTTGTAATTTTAAAATTCCTATAAATGTGCATTTTACCTTCTTTTAAAATTCCTATAAATGTGCATTTTACCTTATTTTGTTACGAATAAGCATTTTTTAACTGAATGTATTACCAAATGGCAATAATCTTGGCTGTCAACTTTGTAGTGACACTCCTCCAAAATGAAGATTGAAATTTGAACTCATGGCTGAACGCTGACCCCTAAAATACAGGTCCAGGCCTAGTTTGGGGGTTAGGATCAGATTTGTGGCAATACATTCGTGTGATATTTTATTATGACTGGCTTGTTACATGTATTTTTAAGTGTCAAATAAATATTTTTATTTATTTTATTTTATTATTTACTCCCTCCCTGAACCACACCTACCACAAGTCATTCCAAAAAAACTTCTTTAAAAAAAAAAACAAATGCTTCATCATAAGTAAGGAGAAGTCAAAAACATAGTTAAACACGTCAAGATGTGCAGATAAAATTAAAATCTAATGTGTCTGCTAATTGGGCGTGCGGCGGGTTAATTAATCGCTTCTGCTTATGCTCTTGTACCACACCCCCAACTCAATTAAGAATCAGCTCGCGTTGTTAGAAGGCTCGTCTCACAATTGGCACATCTGGCCGTCTGATGGCATTATTTCGTTCTGATTCAGGAAATTTTGTCAAGTTTGCCAATATAGGCAACTAGCGACCCGCTGAGGCTACGCTCGGGTACCAATGTCACTCTGTTTAAGGCGGAGGTTCCCAAAAACTGACAAAAAGGTGGCTTTTTAAAAGCAGTGTATCTCTTAATCCTTAAAATAATTTTAACAAATAAAAAACATATAATATTTTCAAGTCCTATTTGCATACAGTGATGGAACACAAAACATAATTTAACATACTTTAATGCTTAAAAAAATCGTCTAACATACCTCTTAACTATCTTTAAAAGCAGTTTATCCCTTGATTAACAATTATAATCATAGTAAAAAATATACCATAAAATTTCAAATGCTAAACTGCTGCAGTGATGGATTTTTTTTTATAACTTTACTAGCGACCCGCCCCAGCTTCGCTCGGGTACAAATTATACATATAAACCTTCCTCTTCAATCTTTCTATCTATTAAAAAAAACCGCATCAAAATCCGTTGCGTAGTTTTAAATATTTAAGCATACATAGGGACAGAGAAAGCGACTTTGTTTTATACTATGTAGTGATGATTAGTACATCCTAAGTAAATCGATAAAATACTTCATATTTTGCAATAAATTACGAGCATTTGTCGTAGTGCATATCTTTCTTTTCTATGCAGTCCGAGAGTGACCGCCCTTTAGGGATATCTCGGCCTTAATGGTGAAAACCGCATGAAAATCCATTCAGTAGTTTTTGAGTTTATCGCGAACAGATAGACAGGCAGATAGACGCGGCGAAAGACTTTGTTGTGATGATTCTTCGGGAGCGTTTTTTTTTTTGGCAATTTGTCCGTCTGGTGTAACTGAGTCAAAGTAATTGGCGTAGTTACAGAGACTTGGGCATTGCCATATGGACGGTAACGTCTCGCACCGAACAAATATTGGATTCAAAATTATATGTAGTTGTAAAAACCAGCCAAGTGCGTTTCGGACTTCTCACATTTAGGGTTCCGTACTTCCGTACTAAGTGAGGGAATTATCAAAGCAAAAATCTGATTTATCAATATATGGTATTTGTTAGTAATAAATATACAAGGTGGGCCTAAAGAAGTCATCCGATATTGTTCGGCTCTCTTTTTTTTTCTAAATGAAAAACTTCGATTCTGTTTTTTGATTATGTTTATTTGAACCTTTAGAATTTTATTGGTCAAGTCGAGAAGACGTTTCTGGCTCGTTTTATGGCATTTTTCATCACTTTGGCGAGAACTTCGGGCGACAGATTTTCGCACTCGTGTCGAATGTTGTCCTTGAAGGCTTCCGGAGTCTCGGGCTTGTTCACGTAAACACAGGACTTCAAAAAACCCCACAAAAAAAAGTCTGGAACGCTTTAAATCGGGCGATCTTGTGGGCCAGTGCAAATTGCCTAAACGAGAGATGAGGCGACCCGAGAACGCTGCCTTCAGAATATCGGTTGTGGCTCGCGCAGTGCTGTTGCTCCGTCCTGTTGGAACCACATGCCCCTCAGTCCTAATTCGTCCAATTGCGGCAGAAAAACTCGGTCAACATGGCCCTATAGCGCGCACCGTCCACTGTTGTCGTTTGGCCAGCGGCACGGGCGCTCCACTCTTGGCAACGTCTCGTGTGGTCCCATACTCTTCAAGGTTGGTGGTCAAACGGCGTAGTGTTTGCGCAGTCGGTGTCGGACGGCCAGGGAATCGGCGACGGAATTCGCGATGCGCCAACACCACAGACGAATTGTTACGCAAAAAAAATAGAGACGATTATTCTGCGTTCTTGGGGAGTGTATCGCTCCATGGCTTGTTCACTTGTATTCTGCATCTGTCTGGTCCACAAATGTCAAAACAGATTTGACATTGGCGGCCATTTGCAAAAATGAGAGCATCTTCCAATAGGGTGATTTCTTTTGGCCCGTCCAGTACGTAGTAAATAAACATTATCACCAAATTTCAAGTTCTTAGGTAAATGTGAAGTTAATAAATTCTTCGGAACAAAATTTTGTGACAGACGACGGACAGACGGACACGTGAGTGACAGCAATAGCGTGTGGACCTTTCGGAACCCTAAAAATTTTAGGTTTTTGAAACGTGCTACGGGTAGTCAGAAGCCAAAATATCTTGACACTGGTCTTGACAAGGGATATCGCGTTACCCAGTCACTGGGTTAAGGAGGGTAGATAGGCAGTCGCTCTATGTGAATCACTGGTATTCAGCGGCATACGGTAGGACTGGAAGTCAGTTTCAACATAGTTGGGATGAGGCTCGGCAGATTTGATTAATGACCGTTTCCTGTTATGTAGGTAGTAGGTACGTAAGGAGACAAATGAAACTACTGACAGCTATAAGCACACTGTTTAATTATTAGTTGGAAAAAAAAAGTCAGGGACGCAGCCCACTGCCCGGGGGTTGAGGATAAATTCGAAACAGAGTTACCTCGCCCCTGGGCACTCAAAGACAGGAAGGAACAGGGGTGCGTTTTAGTCAGTAAGAGTCTGACACGCCCTCCCGCTCTGCCCAGAGCGGGAGAAGTCATAGGATGATTTCCCACCCCCAAAAGGGACGCAGCCCAAGCACACATACACAATGTTCACACACACACATATATAACATTTCCCAAACTGATCAAGAAGTTTCAAAGCAGACGTTTTTATAGTAAAATCATTCATGCGTTTTGTGAACCTTCTTCGGACAGTTTACAATGTCGTGTTATCTTTAAGTTAACGGGAGCTCGTGGCTAAAGTAATAACAGCCGCACGGGTCGATCCATCAGGTTAAGCTACGCTTGCCGGGGTTGGTCCATGGATGGGTGACCATCTTTACTTACCGAGACTCCTCCGTGTCTCGTAAAGCACGTTAAGGGGGTACCTGCCCATAAGTGGCGCCCTCATTGAATAAAAATTCGTATCTTAGCATAGAAAATAAAGATTAAAGAATCCAACGTCACAAAGAGGATAAAGTATTTTTACGTTGTTAAAACAGGTCTCAGAATGTTTTGTATCCAAGGCAAAAGTGTCAGAAACGGCCGTTTTGCCTACTACTTTGGATTCGAAACATTTTGAGTATTGTTTTAACCACGTAAAAATACCATATCCTCTTTGTAACAAACGCAACATAGGATTCTATAATCTTTGTTTTCTGCGCTTTGCTACGATTTTTTATTCAATGAGGGCGCCACCTGGCGGATATATACGCTTTAAAAACCACTAGAAGTCGTATAACTGCGCCTTAAGACTTCACGTGTCTCATCACATCATAGTCATCCTCTAATTGTCTCATCTTGCCTTAATATAACTAATTGCTAATCTAATTAGGCCTAATTTATAAGCACTAAAAATGTGTCATGTTTATAAATTGGTTTAGGTGTTAGAAAATTGCGTAAATGGGACTTGTTGTTTACTGTCGTATTTCTGCGATGGCCATAATTGAGTGAGTATAATCGGGATTTGAAGAGTCTTCTTTTCATATAGAAAAGTTAAGCAAACATAGTCATAAATACAGCATAATGGCCGTTTTCCTTGTACCCTTTCCTCAAAGATTTTTTTTTTGTCTGGTGTCTTCGATCAATAATAGTACTCTGGTGTGAAATCATCCAATGACATCTCCCGCTCTGGGTGGAGTGGGAGGGTGTGTCAGACTCTTACTGACTAAACTCCACCCCTGTTCCTTCCCTGATTGAGTGCCCAGGGGTGCGGCAACTCTGTTAAGAATTTATCCGCTACCCCTAGGCATGCAGGCACCGGCCACGATGGGCCCCGTCAGTGGTGGCTGACAATCATCTCTTTGAGGCGCGCGTGGAACACTACGCGCCGTCGACTCAAGGGCCTGGTGTTGATTGCTCGCCGTCCGCAGGCCCGGATCTACGGTGGCCGGAGATCGTCTCTTGACGTCCTACGCTCAGTGCTTCTCCTGCGGCTGTAGCGGCCGCGGGTGTGAGGGCTACTCCGTTGAGCTTCCCTCACCCTTCCCGCCTCCGCCTTTGCGAGCATTACTGCTTCGCAGAAGGAGGAGACGGCACGGCCCTCTCGCCCCGTACCATGGCCTGAACCAGGGCCGGGCTTCCTCAAAGCTTGAGTCTGTCTACTGCTTTCAGAATACTAATATTATAACTTTATAATCCATACTTAAAATTGTAATGACCCCATAACTCTGACAGTATAGTGGCTAAAGTAATAACAGCCGCACGGGTCGATCCCATCAGGTTAAGCTACGCTTGCCGCGGTTGGTCCGTGTATGGGTGACCATCTTTACATACCGAGACTCCTACGTGCCTCGGAAAGCAAGTTAAACCGTTGGTCCCGGCTGTCAGTCGTGAGTCTTTGACAGGCGTTACGGGTCGTCAGAAGCCCAAAACTCTGAGAACCAGTCTTACCAAGGGGTATCGTATTACCCAGTAACTGGGTTGTAGAGGTACTGCCTATCTGAGGCAGTCGCTCCATGTAAAATACTGGTATTGAGCTGCTTCCGTTTAGACTGAGAGCCGACCTCAAGATAGTTGGGAAAAGGCGCGGGCAGATTGAACTCTGTCAGTATTTTTTTTTACCTTTTCACATATTAACGGCTGAGGGGAATTAGATGCAACTTGGCACACGAGTAGACCATGTCCTAAACTTGGAATTGGAATACTTTTATCCCGGTAATATGTATTTTCCCGCAAGTAAAGCCACACAAGCACAAGTTAATTTCTAATAATAATTTAATTCAGATTGCGACCTTACCATAAGCTTACATGACAATCAAACACAATTTTACAAAACTTTCCCTCTCAAATCAAATGTAAATAAAAGTCATAACCGTTTTAGAAACTAGCACTGAATGGCGTATACTATGTGTAATGCCGATACGTAGCATTGCTAACATCGGCGCTAGTTACCTAATAGGTTGTCGCAACGTCTCGCATACCTCGGGCTTAGCTGGTCGGTGTGGTCGGTAGGCCGATCCTGGTTATAGGAAATAATGGCTGTTTAGATGGACATCCGACCACAAATAATGGGAACGGGAGAGGACAAAAAGAGAGAGAGAGAGAGAGATGGAAACAAATTAGGAAATTTTCCGAAAAAAAAAATGGTATGGATCTTATCAGGGTTACGTACCCGAAGGGTAACCAACGGACCCGGGCCCGCGGACGGCGAGTAGTGGGTAACTCGCCGTCCGATCAGCACCAGGCCCGAGAGTCGACGGCGCGTAGTGTTCCACGCTCGCCTCAAAGAGTTGTCAGCATTCATGATTATCATTCTGCCTAGGGGTTGAGGATAAATTCGAAAGAGTTACCTCGCCCCTGGGCACTCAGGCAGGGAAGGAACAGGGGTGGGTTTTAGTCAGTAAGAGTCTGACACGCCCTCCCGCTCCACCCAGAGCGGGAGAAGTCATTGGATGATTTTACACACCCCCCCAAAAAAAAGAGGGTAACCAACGGGAACCTATTACTAAGCCTCCGCTGTCTGTCTGTCTGTCAGCGGGCTGTATCTCATTATCCGTAATATGTAGACAGTTGAAATTTTCACAGAACGTATATTTCTGTTGCCGTTATAATAACAAAAATAAAAATAAATTAAAGGGGGCCCCTACTAGAAACGTGTTTTTTTTTGCTCAATCTTAATAATGGCAACAAGTAGACGCGTATAATCTTGTACGATGGTACGGAACCCTTCATGCGCGAGTCCGACTTGCACTTGACCGGTTTTTATCATTGATAGGCTCACGCTTGACCACTATCTCACCTGATGGTAAGCGATGATGGAGCACGCTGGCCTAGAAGTAACCTGTTTACTCTTGACTTACTTGGTTGTAGCTATCAGGAAACATAGACCCCGGTAGGGCATTCCACTCCTAAGCTGTACGCACAATGAATATGTTCTCAAAAGGCTTTGTGCGTGTGGGTATGGGATTTCCACCATGAACCGGTTTTTTTTTTTTTGTGGGGTGGGATATCATGCAATGACTTCTCCCGCTCTGGGTGGAGCGGGAGGGCGTGTCAGACTCTTAGGGAAGGTTCATATCTGACGGAACATGCGTCGCGTATTATCGGCCAGAACAGACAAATGTATAGAAAAACACTTGACCGTTCACACTCAACCGATGATACGTTAGTGCGACCGATGATACTCTCGACGTATTTTACGTTAGATATGAACCTTCCCTTACTGATTAAAACCCACCCCTGTTCCTTCCTGCCCTTAGTGCCCGGGGGAGAGGTAACTCTGTTTCGAATTTATGCTCAACACCCGGGCAGGCATCGGCCATGACGGGCCCCGTCCTTATTGCTCACAACTCTTGTTCGGCGCGCGTGGAACACTACGCGCCGTCGACTCTCGGGCCTGGTGCTGATCGGACGACGAGCTACCCAATTCTCGCCGTCCGCAGGCCCGGGTACCATGTACCGGTGGCGCATCGCCGTACGTCTAGTGGTCCGATGATGGAACGGGCTTGGCGGAATTAAACTTTGCAATTCTGACGCACACTCGTCCTTTTTAGAGGCCGGTTAAAAACTGATTTGATAACCTCGTTGTTCATGTGGTTGGTCCAGAGTGTGAAGTCTTTGGTTGGATCAGCCGGTTTGGCCAAAACGTTGAGGATAGCATTGCTAACGTCGGCGTGGTGACCTACCTAATAGATTTTCGCAATGTGGTATATCGCGACATGGCAGGTTGATGTGCCGGTAGGCCGATCCTGATTCTTGGAAATTGTGGCTGTTTAGATAGGCATAAAAAAATAGATTATAAGTAAAGCTCAAAGGAAGAGCTCCTTTTTGAGGTCGGTTAAAACTTGGTTATATTTCCCAATTCGACGTCCGCAATCGACTTGCACTGTGTAAACATTTACAACAAGTTCTCATTGCGGGTTTTAACAAATACATGAGGTGTCAAAAAGTCATATTGCTTAATAAAACTTGTATCGGTCATCGTGTATTAGAATGGGCAGCGTCTGTTAAGGGCCTACCTCCCCATAAGTGGCGCCCTCATTGAATAAAAATTCGTATCTTAGCATAGAAAATAAAGATTAAAGATCCTATGTTGCGTTTGTTATAAATAGGATAAGGTATTTTTACATTGTTAAAACTGGACAAAAGTACCAAAAACGGCCGTTTTCGACACTTTTGCTTACTACTTTTAATACGAAACATTTTGAGTATTGTTTTAACCACGTAAAAATACCTTATCCTCTTTGTAACAAACGCAACATAGGATTCTATAATATTTATTTTCTACGCTTTGCTACGATTTTTTATTCAATGAGGGCGCCACCTGGCGGATATATATACCCTAACGGTATAAACTATGAAAAGCTCATAGATATAATAATAACAGCCAAAGGACGTCTACTGCTGGAAATAGACCTAGGCATCACCACAACGACCTGTTCTGTTCTTATTGCATCCAGCAAGAAAGGCCCATATAAACGCTCCCACTACTAAGACGCAGGTTTTCACTCGGCGAGAGGGAGCAGGCCGTAATCCACCACGTAATTAATAGTAATAATAGTCAGCCAATGGCTTAATAGCCACGAGCCTCGACCAACATATCAGGAGGCTCTCGTTAGGCGGCTGAATCAAGGGCTTGATTCAAAAAACTGTACTTCTGGACACGGCTCGCATTGTTAGGCGGTTTCTCTCTCTGGAGCCATGACCGGCCGGTAGCTTGGACCCTGTTCCCGATACCGGTGGGCTACTATTTTTTATATTTTTAAATGTTTTTTATATGTTTTAAGAAATTGGGGGTGACTACAGAGATGACGACTAATAGGTATGGAAGAAAAACACATGTTGCGCCGACCCCAAATAAATTGGGATAAGGGCAGGAGAATGATGAATGATGATATGTTTTAAGAAATATTTAAAAATGAATTTAATAAGTAAGAAATATGAATAAACGAGATAATAATAATACCTTTTATTTCCGAATTTTTGATACATTGTTCAGTATTAGGAAATGCTTAAATTCTAAGATGCGCTGTAATTAGGCATGCCTTTTGGTATAGGCCTCCTCCAACTCACCACTGTGCTCTCTCCTACGCAACTCTAGCCCAGTAAGGGCTCAACTCGAGGTCATCTACCCATCTTGTTCTTGGTCGTCCCTGTTTTCTAGTCTCCTCTCCTTCCTCTCGTCACGCGATGTTTAAAATTAAAGCGCAGTTATACGACTTCTAATGATTTATTGAATATCGTCTAAAATACTAGTCTTATTTCTTTGAAAAAAAAATATATGTTACTCTAGACAATTTCCTTCGTAATTTGATCATACATGTATGTGAATATTTGAAATTATATTTTTATAACATAGAGGAATTCATTTGTAAAGTTATGTCTAACGCGGATAAAAAATTGAGAATCACGCAAAAATTATAAAGTGTATTTTTAAGAAACCTTCACCATTTTAAAGATCATTTAATTATTTATATTTTAGTATACGTGTTCTAGTATAAAACATGTTGTTTAATTTTATAATAAATTAATAATGCGTCTAATTTCGGACAGCGCTCCTTGATGAGCGAGTCTTATTACTGGGTGGACGTACGACGACGTTACGTGAGCTCAGCACAGAACACGCAAGCTAACCACTCACGGTCGTTGGCAGTTAATAGCGCCTTAAAACACTAGGTATCATATAAAATTATAGCGGGCCTGATTGCTCAAGGTGTGTCCCCCCACTCACAAATTCAAGTATCTATTTGTTTTAGTGGGTGAATCAGGCCTAATCAGACACATGAGCCACTTAATAGGTTCGAATATTTTTCGGAAGAATGCATGACTGTTTTGTTTTATCTATAAGTAGGTACCTATTAATTATTAAGTGGATCAGTACTATTTTTACTTTGCGGAATATAACTAACCGACTTCTAAAAAGAGGAGGTTCTCAATTCGTCTGCAGGTTTTTTTTTTGTGGATGTATGTTACGCGATTTCTCCGCCATATGTAAATAGATTTTGATGATTCTTTTTTTGTTTCGTAGGCCATACTTTAAAGGTGGTCCATAATTAAAATTTTGTCGAAATTGATTCAGCACTTTAAAAAAAAAATGTATGACACAGATGACGTTTTGGTTGTCTCCAATTATGCTCAAATTCCATGGGGTTATTCATTTGGACATAACTTTATTATTTAGGGTTAGTTCTGGGATACAACAACTATAAAGTGAAAAATAAAAATAAAACTTTTTTACTAATAATACTGATTTCTACAATAATTGTAGAAATCAGTTGTATTATTAGTAAAAAAGTTCTTACCGACTTCCGAAATTAAAGTTATTTTGCAATTATTGCAAAATAACTTTAATTTCGGAAGTCGGTGTCAAATAACGAAGATAAAAAATATAAACACTGACTTCCGAAATTAAAGTTATTTTGCAATTTTAGAAGTCAGTTGTATTTTTTGTAAAATTTTGTTTTATTTTTTTAGTACGTACCTATATTATTGTTATTTGTCTGCCGACTTGGTATATTAGTTGCGAGTTCGACTACTGAGTGTGGAAGTGCTGGCCGCCCTCCCTGGTCGTGATAGTGTTATTGGGCTTTTTCCAAATGCCAATAGGGTCACAGAATTAAACTTTTATAATCAAAGGGCCAGTGGTGTGAGCAGTGGTGGCCCAGTGGTATTGGCCGCGACTTACAAGTTGTAGGTCGTGAGTTCAAACCCAGGCGCTTTACTTTGTGTAAATTATTTCATCACCACTGCTCTCAAAACGGTGAAGAAAAACATCGTGACGAAACAGGCATGTCCTAGAACCAAAAATTCGAAGATATGTGACATCCACCAATCCGCGTGGTCGATTACGGCACACACTCTCTCACAGAGAGGAGGCCTGTGCCCCAGCAGTGGGGACATTAAAAGGCTGTTGATGATGATGATGAATCAAAGGGCCTGCCATACTAATTTTGATCTGCTGATGATTACGGAAAGTACAATTTCTTTATTGCCAAGAGGTCGGATCTGCAAGATACCAGCTTGATGCCCTTGAGTCAATTGAGAAACGAGCCAAGAGGATCATCGGCAATGATAGACTCGTTGAGTCAAAACTCCAAAGTCTTGAACATAGACGCCGAGTTGCTAGCCTGTCGGTTTTCTATCGATTACATTTTGGGGAGTGTGCGACGGAATTGCATGATTTGATTCCGCCAAGCCCGTTTCACCTAAGGACCACAAGACGTACGGCGAAGTGCCACCGGTTCATGGTGGACATCCCATCCATACGCACAAAGCGTTTTGAGAAAACATTCATTGCACGTACAGCTAGAGAGTGGAATTCTCTACCGGAGTCTGTGTTTCCTGTAAGATACAACCTGGGAGTCTTTAAGTCAAGAGTGAATAGGTTACTTCTAGGCAAGCGTGCTCCATCTTCGACCACATCATCGCTTACCATCAGGTGAGATAGTGGTCAAACGCGAGCTTATCAAACATAAAAAAAAAAAAAAAAGTTATCGTGTTGTCGCAGGTGTTTAAAAGAGTTACCGCGGCTCTAGCACAGGCATCTGAAGTAACACGGGTGGGTATTAGTCAGTAAGAGTCTGACAAGCCCACTCCACCCAGAGCGGGAGAAGTTATTTGATAATAACTTCTCCCAGAATAAAAGGGGTATCGTGTTAACAAGTAACTGTACTGAGAAACACTGAATGGTTGTCCGACTTTCAGTCTTCTGACTACGCGTAAAGACTGTCGAAAGATCAACGATTAATTTATACGTGTCTGGCGGACAGCGCATGGGCGGTAAAAAAATTAAAAATCTATTGTGTCTGGCTAACTAGAAGCGCGACGGGTTAAAAGATAACAGTGAGAACATTATGGGCTACTACTGTGATCTGTACCCAGTTAAACAAAATGCGCGTATCGGTGGAGGTCTGCCCCGCTTGGGCGGGGAGCCCCGCTGTGCCCTCGTGGATGCGATAGGCGGCAGCGACCTCTCGCGCCCTGCCCTGCTTGAGGCCATGGTTCGGAGCGAGAGGGAATGGGAAGCCGTCTCCTCCTTCTGCGAAGCAGTAATGCTCGCGAAGAGTGAGGCGGCATGGGTGAGGGAGATTCAACAACAGAGTCGCCCTCACGCCCTCAGCAGCAGCCGCCTCAGGAGACGCCTGGGACTTCCGGCGCCGCGAGACGATCTCCGGCCACCGTAGACCCGGGCCTGCGGACGGCGAGTAATGGGTAGCTCGCCGTCCGATCAGCACCAGGCCCGAGAGTCGACGGCGCGTAGTGTTCCACGCGCCTCAAAGTGTTGTCAGCAATAAGGACGGGGCCCGTCATGGCCGATGCCTGGCCGGGGGTTGAGGATAAATTCGAAACAGAGTTACCTCGCCCCTGGGCACTAAGGGCAGGAAGGAACAGGGGTGGGTTTTAGTCAGCAAGAGTCTGACACGCCCTCCCGCTCCACCCAGAGCGGGAGAAGTCATTGGATGATTTCCCACCCCACAAAAAAAAAAGTAAACCCAGTTAAACAATACATTTCAAATCTAACAGACAACGAACTAACCGACGCTCGTTATCAATTGACTCATGACTCATATGAACCATAATTATAATAAATTTTACTTTTTATCGACTCCCGCGCACGCTTCCGCTACACGATAACAATTTGATAAATAGGTAGGCATTTTGAACTGACCAACGGGTTTTTATGTTGTTTGGTATTTCTGATAACAAATTAAGCCTATTGTTTTTCGGGGATACTTTCAAAAGTCGCCTGGTCTTTTGGGGGAAAGACCAAGCCCGCCACACTATTCCCAAACCACTCTAACTTCTGTAAGCCAGAATCAACAGTGGCGACCACCAGAAAAAACGCCGAGGCAATGAAGCTCGACGAGTCCTAGAGAAACGATTAATTAATAACTGTCTTGGGTCCCGCAACGAAATTAATCAGAAATGACAGCGGAGGAGTAAGAAAAACATAATTTCCACTTCCCTCCTAATCAAGCGGGAGACAGAACAAAACTAGGTCATTAGGCACAAAGGGGGTATTTACAACCGGGGTAAGCCCAGTTGCCAAGCACCACTGGTTAAAAACACTAATATTTTAATTCAAATTCAAATTGTTTATTTTTCTTTAACAAGTTTACAATAATTAGTTTGTGATTGGAGCCTTCTTTTAAGCAAACAATGCCTGTATTAGAAGACTCCGCTCTTCCATAACAAAATAATAACTTGGACATCGGTAAGTAGAGAATAATATAATACAGACAAGATTGACATAAGTACAGTTTGTGTGTGTGTGTGTGTGTGTACGTGCGTGTGTATGTGTGTGTGTTGTGTGTTTGAGTGCCTGTGTGTGAGAGTATAGGTTATGTGGTTACTTTCAGGAGTTCTTCAGTTTCCTCATAAGTGGTTCGATCCATTTCATTATACTTTTTTTGCATTCATAATATTGTTTTTTATATAGACATATTTCTTTATTTATCCTATTATACAATCGAGCAGACCGTGTATTAAATTGCATGGAGGCAACCAAAGTTTTTGTTTGGGGGACTTCTGCAATATCATGCTTTCTTCGTTTTGCTAATTTAGATGCATCATACGGTAGGGTCTTGTGTTTTTTTAATATAGTTTGAACAATGTATAGTTTTCTAACTGAGAGTAATTCACTTAATTTATAAAGACTATCTGTGGCGTATCTAATTTTCTTAAAATACATAGTTTTTATGAGGGCACGTTAATTATTTAATGGGTCCTAAAATTGTGAGCTGTTACATTTGATTCCAGTAATAGGTATGGCAAAAACGCTTAAACACACGGCAATTCGTTTTAGTTTCCACAAGGTCCGTCTAATAGACAATTCCAGAAGTAGGCATGAATATTATCCAACATAATATTGCGTTCAATTTGCCAAAGTGAGGAAAAGACCAGGCAGTGTGGGATTCTAGACCGTTGATTGGCCTTTGAAGGGGGAACGGTTCCCTCTTAAAAGGCCACTCCGGAAGCCCCTCTGTGCAACGTCTGTTAGGGCACATCTCTGAGGAGACTGTAAAGAGGTCTGCCCTGAGCGTCGCTGTGTACTGTAGCACCCCAGGGCTCCAGTAAGACCTACAGGGCTCCAGGGGTGCTCTATATCTTCAGGGATTGTCTCACTCGCTGGCTACGCGAGAGTGTGGTGTGTAAGTGTGACTGGCTTACATGTGGAGTGTGATTATAGAAAGAGGGATACCGCTAAGTATTATTATATTGCTTGAAAAATAGATAAACCTATGTTTCTTAATATTCGACCGACTTCTCAATATTCTCAACTGCCAGCTAAAGGCCGGTGCAGATCCGCTGAGTTTAGACTGTGTCTACAATCGCCACAGTAGGTACGCCAGCACGTAATCGCAAAGAGGTCGTATTCCTCGGAGTCACTCAGTGGCCAATCAGTTTCCCCACTTTGAGCACCTGAGATTACGAAGTCCCGCCTACATTCAAATATGCAGGTGGTGGTTTTATGTGTTGTACTATTATCAGTTCTGGAAGAAGAGAGGAATTGGTATCAAAACCAAAATCAGACTGATACGAGCCCGGGTATTCTCTATCTTCCTGTATGGAGTGGAAACGTGGACAATCTTGGCACGAGAAAGGCAAAGGATTGATGCATTCGAGATGTGGTGCTGGAGACAAATGCTTAGAATACCGTGGACTGCAAATCGCACCAACGCATTGATCCTGACTCAGCTCCGAATAAAGACTCGCTTGTCCACCATATGCCAGTAACGCATTCTTTCATATTTCGGTCACACGATGGGCAGAGGTGACGAAAATCTGGAGAAGTTGATTGTGGTTGGGAACACCGAAGGCAAAAGATCGCGCGGCCGGTCACCGACAAGATGGACCGATCAAGTCAAAGACTCGTCCTCCTCCAAATTCTATACGGTCGTAAAAGACGCGCTGTACAGAAGCCGGTGGAGGCAAATCATCTGCTCCAGATGCAACCCTGATGCTAACCACGATCCTCAGACATGAGGGACCGACCACTGAAAGAGAGATTGTCAGTTAGGTATTTAGATTCCTTGAAAGATTTTCAATGAACTAAAAGCCACCCTTTAGCGTGCTGGCCAACCTTGAATGAATCTCAATGCCTGAATGAACCCACATCAACAAATCCACTATCTTTGAAAATAATTACAACAATATTTCACGAGTTAAGTTTATAATGTCGAACGGGACGGCCTTGGTTCTGATAAGACGCGCAAATATACATAACTCTTGTTAAGTGGCGTTTACATTGAGGACGGGTTGCCGCGATTACCATTTAGAGTAGAAATTGCTTTAACTGCCTATACTATTTAATTTAAAACTGAAGACTATTAGGGTAGATGACTGAAAAATTCTTACTAGCACCCCCACACGGACAGGTTAGGATCGAAGGGGATGACGGGGGCAAAAGTGAGCGAGCGAACGGAGCCCCCGTCATCCCGTAGTGTTAGGTTCCTTTAAACCCTGCAGACAGAAATAGGAGGTTCGCGCAGCAGCGCTCCGTCCAGCTAACTTACGACTGTGGTTAGAAGGAAAATAGCTTCATTTCTACAATAATTCATGAAACACAATTTGGTTAGCATTTATCAATTCCGGCAGGTATTTCGAATTCATTGATTGTAAAATAGGTAGGCGTTTAAATACAAACCCATGTCACAGATAACATTATAATACTAGCGTACAGATGCCTCATCCCGTGCAAAGAAACGGTACCGCAACTACGGGTTTTCGACTCGCACAAGCAACTTTTGTTCTTCGTTCGGGCCCGTCCTCTACACCTCGCTAGATGGTGTTAGCAAAAAAAAAAAAGCGACGGCTTCCAAGTTGAATAAATTTACAAGCAACTTTTGTTCTTCGTTCGGGCCCGTCCTCTACACCTCGCTAGATGGTGTTAGCAAAAAAAAAGCTACGGCTTCCAAGTTGAATAAATTTACAAGCAACTTTTGTTCTTCGTTCGGGCCCGTCCTCTACACCTCGCTAGATGGTGTTAGAAAAAAAAAAGCGACGGCTTACAAGTTGAATAAATTTACAAGCAACTTTTGTTCTTCGTTCGGGCCCGTCCTCTACACCTCGCTAGATGGTGTTAGCAAAAAAAAAACTACGGCTTCCAAGTTGAATAAATTTACATTGAGGAATTATTTTATAGTATTTTTGGCACTTCATAACAGCTTTACTGTATCAAGATACATGTGTCACTATACAAATTTTAAAAAAGCGAATGGATAAACTAAAACTTCAAACAGCGTCATCTATTGGTACAAGAAATATAGATGTCTAAGGATTAGTTCCAATAAACATCTAAATTTGGATTAGGAGCCAATTAATTCACAATTTTGTGCTTAGGGCAGTTTATTAAATAAAAAAACACAGTTTTCACCATAATGTTTTTCAAAATGTTAGTATTACTTAAACTTCAATAAGAAATCGATGCATATTACGCCATCTATTGAAATTAATTTGAACTAAATTTTTGTTGTTTGAGCCTTCGAGATGAGACCTCGTGCCCATGTTAACTGTAGGGAATTGCAATTTTATTAGACTTGAAATTACCACTTAAAATTACGTATAACATCAGCTAGACCAGAAATTTACAACAAATACACTTAATACACGAAGGTAACAACGATTATACATAACACATGTCATGAACAAGGCCCTTAAATACGCGGAAAACTAAACAAATGTTTAAAAAAAGTCTATTTGTCCTCAAACAGAGCTGAATATATAATGTTTACTGTTCAATGACGATCGTTGGACGCGTTATGTGCTGTTTAAAATTATTTAAAGAAGATGGTAGTTAGCTTAGTCATGGTAGATGTCCTCCCACTTGAGACAGTGTCGATTGAAAGGTTATAGGATCTTTAAAACGGATTTTTTTTAAAGTCTGGCTCCGACTTACGTCGGGCAGGTCGAACCCAGGCAGAAACTTTACTTTGTGTAAATTAACTCATCATCACTGCTCTCAAAACGCTGAAGGAAAACATCCTGAGGAAACCGGCGTGTCCTAGAACCAAAAATTGGAAGACATGTGACATCCACCAACCCGCCTTGGGCCCGCGTGGTGGATTTTTTCGATAAATACTGGATAACGTATTTAGAGTAAGTAGAGGAGCTCGTGGCTAAAGTAAATAACGGCCACACGGGTCGATTCCATCAAGTTAAGCTACGCTTGCCGGGGTTGGTCCATGCATGGGTGAAATCTTTACATATCAAGACTCCTTCGTGCCTCGGAAAGCACGTTAAGCCGGTGGTTCCGGCTGTCAATCTTTGACAGTCGTTACGGTCGTCAGAAGCCCGAAAGTCTGACAACCAGTCTTACCAAGGGGTATCGTATTACCCAGTAACTGGGTTGCGAAGGTCAGATAAGCATTCGCTCAATGTAAAATACTGGTATTCAGCTGGTTAGACTGGAAACCGACTCCAAGATAGTTGGAAAAAGGCTGGGCATATTGACTAGATGGTTCTGTAAAATAATGACATAAGCCTCACTTGGTTTCCTAAGTTCCACCAGCAAGTGTACCTTTTACAGTCAAAACTAATTGGTTATGTTTCTTATTGTCCACAGAGATGCACAGAGCCAAAGTGGAGGTGTGACACGATGTGTAAGGACGGATGAGGCGCCGGCGCGCGCTCCTGCGACGCGCAAACTAACAAAATGTCTTTCTTTAATAATCTTAAGAAGGTAAGGAACCACCACAATAGATGATAAAATGTCTCGAAGGCTCATCATCATCATTTCAGCCGAAAGACGTCCACTGCTGGACGAAGGCCTCCCCCCAAGTGTTGCCACAAAGACCGTTCCGGTGCGTCTCGCATCTATTGGATTCTTGCGACCCTCACCAGGTCATCGGTCCACCTTGTGGGAGGCCTTCCAACGTTCCGTCTTCCGGTACACGGTCGCCACTCCAGAAATTTTCGTTCCCATCAATGAGGCTTGCCCACTACCACTTCAGTTTGGCGATTTTTCGGGCTGTCGGATCTTGGTTCACAATTGGGCAGTATTCGAGTAAATTGTTGAAGGTCCTGATCCTGAGAGTAGGGTGGACATTAATTTCGGCGCAGCTTCTGCACAAGTTGAGAAAATGTATGTGGAAGACAGAAAACTATTCAGTTGTTGGTCGATTCAAAGTTAATGACGTCGTTGCAGTTCGCGTTTCGCTGTGCAGTACTCCACCCCCAATCTATGGGAAGACAGAAAACTATTCAGTTATTGGTCGATTCAAAGTTAATGACATCGTTGCAGTTCGCGTTTCGCTGCGCAGTACTCCACCCCCGGTCTATGGGAAGACAGAAAACTATTCAGTTATTGGTCGATTCATAGTTAATGACGTCTTTGAAGTTTGCGTTTCGCTGCGCAGTACTCCACCCCCAATCTATGGGAAGACAGAAAACTATTCAGTTATTGGTCGATTCATAGTTAAAGACGTCTTTGAAGTTCGCGTTTCGCTGCGCAGTACTCCACCCCCGGTCTATGGGAAGACAGAAAACTATTCAGTTATTGGTCGATTCAAAGTTAATGACGTCTTTAAAGTTCGCGTTTCGCTGCGCAGTACTCCACCCCCCCGCTCTATGGGAAGACAGAAAACTATTCAGTTATTGGTCGATTCAAAGGTAATGACGTCTTTACAGTTCGCGTTTCGCTGCGCAGTACTCCACCCTCCGTTATCATAAGAATTTGATACTGCGCAGCGACTCGCTGAGTGTTCCGAGCCGCCATAAGATTTGATTCTACCTATACCAAAGTGTTCGGCGTTATTCGCACAGAATTTCTTCGTTACTTGTGTCCCTCTTGCGGACTTTGAATACTGCAATGCAACCTTGTAGAAAGGTGGCTAGTGCAAGTGGAGAGTTGGTATGAAGGATACCGACCTACTATGTCCCCTCTTCCTCAGTTAAACACGGAGGTTACGCTGTAAAGCATCCATTGGCTTTTTCTCTTGTTAAAACGCAGGGGGTTCATTTCGTACTCCGCAAATTAGGGTCTATAGAGGATTCTGGAACAGGCTGGAAAGTTCATTGAAGAACCGCAAACCTCCATTGAAAAGTGTGGATCCTCCAACCAGACGCGTGTTGTATCAGGGGGTCTACTCCGAAGTGTTTTTACGCAGTACCGGCCAAATGTTCGGACATATTTGTGACAGCTTCTTCAACCAAAAACATACTTAATGCCATTTCGCTACAATTTTAGGTATAGCAAATTCACTTTAACACTTCACACAAATATATCCGAACATTCGGCCAATACTTCGTAAAAACAATTCGGAGTAGACCCCGTTCAGAGCCTTTAGACAAAATACTTTTTTGTTAACATTAACACTAACGCCTCGTGCAAAATGTATGGCAACGACATTACTGGGCGTGAGTCACGTGACAGTTCTCTCCGCTGGTAATGTCCTTGCCATACATTTTGCATGAAGCGTTAGCGTTAGCGCTATTATAAAAGTTATTTGGCTAAGGGGGCTGGTGTAGCATGACCAATTCTATCTCTATTCTACCAAGAATAGACAAAGTTCTTTTTATCTAACTTGACATCTTTTCTGCCCGAGCATCATGTTTTACATTGTAGACTTTTGTCGACTAAAGAATATAAACATTTCTTCTCTTCAGTTTTAACATCGCTTGCTTAGAACGGAAAAAATCTTTCTACAATCTGTCATTTTGTCTATTCTTCCGTCGATAAAACCCGTTTCTATGGTGGTCATGCTGGTCCGGGCAACTGCCCGATGGTTGATTTCGGACTGTTGTAGGTATATGTTCAAATCGCGCGGAGAACTTGCGCGATGCAGTATTTGTGTGTTTAGTTCGTATTTGGCTACATAGATGTCGCTACATGTCTTTTATTAGTACAATGAAAAGCAAATACAAATATTTTTACAGCAATCTTCGTTACTTGCGTGTGTTTGTTTAATCTAATCGTTATGCTTACGATTCAGGTGCTGCACCTAGGCAGCGGCAACGATGCGAAGAAAAAGAAGGTGTTTAACAACATCCGGGACAACAGCGATCCCTCCGAGAACTGGGACATGGTTGGCGAGCTCGGCGATGGCGCGTTTGGGAAGGTGAGTTCACTTCTTCTGCTTTAAGTCTATATACCAACTCGTGTCTTCTTCTATGTTATTAGAAAATATTTATTCAGTGCACACAAAAGACACAGTACAACACACAAAATATATATATAATAAAAAAAAATGTGTGTGTATTTATGTACGCACGTAAGAAGTTATACTTCTTGGCGTAACAAGATAAAAAACCAAACTAGAAAGTTTACAAAAGGAAAACAATCATTGTTCATGAACCACAGACCATAGCTAACTTCAGGGTGTCGGTTCTAGCTAACTTCAGGCTGTAGGTTTTTTTGTGACGGTGTGCGCGCGCATCGTAAAAATTTACTCTCATAATTTTTCTCTAACGCGCCAAAAGAAGTAATAATAATATATCGGGTGTAAAAAGACAGTTTCCGAAGCCGAAAGCCACATATTCTACCCATCATTTGGGTCATTTTTTTTCCCACTAGACCATACCTGGGAATCCTCCGGTTCTGGAGATATTGAAGGTCAATTTTTTTTTTACTTTTTAACGAAAATGAATTCCAATTGTTACTACCAAACTTTTTTTCAAACAAACATTAGCTGAATTTTGCGTTTTTTTTCTCGAAATTACGCATTTGCAGTTACAAAAACGCAATGAATATCAAACGTATCCGACAAGTACCTACGTGGCTTAGAGCGAAGGGGTGGGGTTTAACTCTACTTGCCTGGGTTCACGTTACATTGCGTGCAGTAAAAAATAGTTTTTTTTTTTCATATATAAACATAAAAGTTGTTTCCCAGCAATAAATTTTTGCGCAAAGCTATTTTGTTAGACGTACAGTATGCGCAGTTAACGGTTAATGTGATGTGTCTTTTTATACCGTGTATTTTTCGAAAAGAGAAAATCTATAAGTCCGTGATTAGACCTGTCGTACAGAATGTTGGGCTGTGAAAAAGACGGATGAAAAAAGACTGCATGTGGCGAAAAGATGAGAATGTTGAGATGGATGTGTGGAGTAACGAGAATGGATAAAGTAAGAAATGAGTACATTAGAGGTAGTTTAAAAGTGGTGCCAGTCACAGAAAAGTTGAAAGGGAACCGCTTATCTTGGTATGGTCATGTGAAGAGGACGGATGAAACACATGTAACTAAAAGAGTTATGAATATTTAATGTGGATGGATGGAGAGGGAGAGGGAAGCCAAACAAAGGATGGATGGATTGTGTGAGGAGTGATATGAAAGAAAAGGGAGTTAGTGATAGCGTGACGGCTGACAGGACAGAATGGAAGAAAAAAACGTGTTGCGCCGACCCCAAGTAACATGAGATAAGGGCAGGAAGAGAACGATATTTGCGAAAAGAGGAGAGCGCATTTTCCACAGGTTAACTCAGATGCTGACAGTCGTAAGACAAAGTTGCATTAGAGCCAAAACAGTAAAACTACTGGGCGGAAAATAAGCTAAGGTGGTAGAAACACAGCTAGAGTTCGGATCTACGTCTTCTGATCTTCTACCATCTCCTTGTACATTTGCATTTCGCTGTGTGCCTTTTTAGTCTGTGCTAAATGATAATGTACTTTCTTCCTATAATTACACTAATATTATAAAGGCGAAAGTTTGTTTGTGTGTTTGTATGTTTGTTACACTCTCAAACGGCTGGACCGATTTGTATGAAATTTGGTACGTACGTACGTAGCTTAGGGTATAAGCTATCTACGTACCAAATTTTTTTTTGTGGGGTGGGAAATCATCCAATGACTTCTCCCGCTCTACGTGGAGCGGTAGGGCGTGTCAGACTTACTGACTAAAACCCACCCCTGTACCTTCCCTGCCTGAGTGCCCAGGGGTGCGGTAACTCTGTTAAGAATTTATCCGCTACCCCTAGGCATGCTGGCACCGGCCACGATGGGCCCCGTCAGTGGTGGCTGACAATCATCTCTTTGAGGCGCGCGTCGAACACTACGCGCCGTATAGTTTATACCCTGGATTGACACAGAATATAATAGAATACTCTTTATTATGTACACCATATAAGTACACACATACATTACGCACATAGACTACTTTTTATCCGGATCTACGCGGGTAAACCCGAGGGGCGCAGCTAGTTTAATATATTTCTGAAATTAATTTTCCAGGTTTACAAAGCGCAACACAAACAGACGGCCCAGCTCGCAGCCGCTAAGATGTGCGTGCTCGACAACGAGGACGACCTCGCCGACTTCACCGTGGAGATCGACATCCTGTCGGAGTGCCGCCATCCCAACGTCGTTGAACTGCACGAGGCCTACTTCATCGATAACAAACTATGGGTGAGTTGCTGTGACATTTTGATCCAAGATGGCCCATATTGGTCCATCAGTGACTCATAGTGGCCCATGACGGTCTATAGTGGCCCATGATGGCCCAAAGTGGCTCATGATGGCTCACTGCAGTGGTACATGAGGCCCATATTGGCCCATGATGGACGAGGTTGATCCTTGATGGATGATATTGGTCCTTTGACAATATTGATCCATGATAGACGATAGTGTGTCATGATAGAACTTAGAGGCCATGCTGGCCCACCACATTGGCACATAATGCCCCATGATGGCTGAGGTTGGTCCATGGTGGATGACGCGGTATCACCGGACCGTACCTTGTTATTATTTTACATATTTTTCTGCATAATTGTGACACACCCTGGATAGCTGCGTGGGCACTTTCCACTTGTTTTTTCTATTTCATGGTTGCCCTTGATGGCCCAGAGTGGTCTAGATCAGATCACAGTAGCTCATAGTGGCCCATGATGGCCATAGTAGTCCATCACAGTGACTCCATGATGGTCAATGGTGGCTCATAGTGGTCCATAACAGTGACTCATAGTGGCCCATGTTGGCCTAATTAGGCCCACAGTGTTCCATCACAGTGACTCATAGTGGCCCACGATGTTCAATGTTGACCCATGATGATCTACAGTGCTGTGCTGTGGTCCATCACAGTGACTCTTAATGGCAATGGCAAGAAAAGAACATGGTGGACGATAGTGACCCATGATGAACCATAGAGGCCCATGATGGCCCACCACGGTGGATTATAGTGGCCCAGCATTGTGGCCCATGATGGTCCCCACAATGGCCCATGATAATCTGCCACAGTGGCCATCGTAGGCCTTGTACAGTAACCTATAAAGGTTCACGTGGGCTTCACAGTGCATCGTTATCTTTTTGATTGCGATCGACACGCTAAGAAGTTCAGTAGGTACTGAACATGGGCCTTCAGTATTCTTTTTCTAATCCTCTCTCCTTTCTAATTCCAGATGCTCCTCGAATACTGCGACGGTGGCGCCCTCGACTCGGTCATGGCGGAGTTAGAGAAAGGCCTGAATGAAATACAAATAGCGTATGTCTGTCGAGAGATGTGCAGAGGCTTGCAGTTCTTACATTCTAGGAGAGTTATACATAGGTGTGTAATAATTAATGGTATTTTTGGCTTCTCGCCAGTTTCCTAACCCATAGGAGCTCCACCGTAGACCCGGGCCTGCGGACGGCGAGTAGTGGGTAACTCGCCGTCCGATCAGCACCAGGCCCGAGAGTCGACGGCGCGTAGTGTTCCACGCGCGACGAACAAAGTTGTCAGCAAAGGACGGGGCCTGCCACGGCCAATGCCTGCCCGGGGGGTGGAGGATAAATTCGAAAGAGTTACCTCGCCCCCGGGCGCGTAGGGCAGGGAGGAACAGGGGTGGGTTTTAGTCAGTAAGAGTCTGACACGCCCTTCCGCTCCACCCTAGAGCGGCAGAAGTCATGAGATGATTTCCCACCCCCCAAAAAAAAAAAACCCATAGGAGCTGTGTTCTTATAAAAAAATTCCGCCTGGACCCCCGGGGGTTTATACAGACCCACAAGGAGTATATGTCAAAGGAAAATAAAATTGGGGACCTATGAGACCGAATGTTGTGTTGTGGATATGACATCCATTTAGATTTTTTTAAGAGCGTTCATCGCGCGCGGGCTTGCAACGTCGCATTTCTAGTGTTTTTTTGATTATTATATCACTACATAGTATAAAACAAAGTCGCTTTCTTTGTCCCTATATCCCTATGTATGCTTAAATCTTTAAAACTACGCAACGGATTTTGATGCGGTTTTTTTTAATAGATAGAGTGATTGAAGAGGAAGGTTTATACGTATAATTTGTACCCGAGCGAAGCTGGGGCGGGTCGCTAGTTTAAATATAAATGAAAGTACAATTTTTCTCACCCAATTAACAACTTCCAAAAGGGGATTGGAAGTCGGTTTTTTTTTTTTTGTAAAAAAAGTTTTTTACTGTCCTGATCTCCTTCATAAACTGCGTTTCAATGTTCCCCAGAGATCATTTAAATTTAATCTGCCTATCTCCATTTCTCTTTCCTCTTCTAACTACAGGCAAAATACATAGTGCGAGCGAGTAAGGACTTTAATTATATCGGGTGTAGAAATACAGTTTCCGAAGCCGAAAGCCACATATTCTATCCATTATTTGCATCATATTTTTTCCACTAGACCATACCTGGGAATCCACTGGTTCTGGAGATATTGAAGGTCAAAGTCACAATTTTTTTTTAAACTTCTTTACGAAAATGAAATCCAAGTGTTATTACTAAACGGTTTTCCAAACAAAAATGACCATATTTGTCGGTTCCTTTTTAGAATTTTCGAAATAACGCATTTGCAGTAACAAAAACGCAATGAATATCAAACGTATCCGACGAGTACCTACGCGGCTTAGAGCGAAGGGGCGGGGCTTAACTCCACTTGCTTGGGTTCGCGTTTTGCGCGGACAAAATAGTTTTTTGTTTCATACCTAAAAATAAAAGTCGTTTCCCAGCAATAATTTTTGTGCAAAGCTACTTTGTTAGATCTACAGTATCCGTAGTCGACGGCAATGTGATGTGTCTTTTTACACTCTGTATAATACTCTTTTCTTTTTTATTTCTTTGTAACTGGGTTGTGGAGATCAGATAGGCAGTCGCTCCATCTAAAATACTGGTATTCAGCTGCATCCGGTTAGACTGGAAGCCGACCCCAAGATAGTTGGGAAAAGGCGCGGGCAGATGATGATATACTCTTTTCTTTCGTACTTGTTAGTGATCCTAAGTTTTCTACTACTTTTTATATTTTTACCCGTGAGAACCTGTATGGCTCTATGTCTCATAGGGGCCGTTCAAGTATTACGTAAGCACATTTATTACAATTATTTACCACCCCCCCCTTCCCCCTTGTCAGCAAAACTAAGCAAAGCTCTTTTCCCCCCTCTCCCATGCTTACGTAAACATTGGTTTATGCATTTTTCTTTTAATGTAAGTATTCTGTTTTTTTATTGATTCTGATGCGTGTAGTACCTAAACGTATTCATTAATTGTGGGAATCCCCGAATATGCATTTCGTTTTCAAGCATAGACAATGTGTGGGTTGCCATATGTGTAAAAAAGGTAAATAATTGCTGCTGACGTAATCACCATCTAGACCGGTCCCCCCATGCCATCAAAAATAAGCAAAGCATAGACCCCCCCGCCTCCCTACAGTGCTTACGTAATAATTGAACGGCCCCATATACAATTGTTATCCATCTGTTTTATAGCTGTTGTTTCTCCTATGATTAAATAAATAATTAATATAACTTATTATACCTTCGACGAAGATTTATTTGTGAAAATTTTAAGTGATCTGTATCATGTTCTTGTGAGAAATAAAGATTGTTTTAAACTTTATTTTTACTGAAGACTAAAATCAACGTTTTATTTTTGTACTAGGGACTTGAAAGCCGGTAACGTGCTGGCTACAATGACGGGCGGAGTGAAACTGGGTAAGTGGAGAAAGAAATTCTTAAATATTGTGGTGTAGGCTCACCTAACTAAGTATTGATAGAAATTTCGTGTGAATATGCTTGTCAATAACATTGTGAACTAACCAAATTTATATTTCAGTGCATTTTGACATTTACAGGGGATTAGAAATTGCTTTTTTTATAGTTTTTAATAGAGGTTGGAATTACGTAGAGTTATTTATGTGATTTCATACAGCGAAAGAATAAAGTGGATATGCCTCAAATACCGAGATTAATTTTAAAGAGCAGAAAAGTCCCATGATTTATTAAATAAAAAAGCAATTTACTTTTCGACGTTGCCAAATTTACATCAATGACATCGGATGTCAGAAGTTGCAAAATTCCAATGCGCACACGCGCGATGTTGCCACATTTGTAGTTCACACAACATAGCTTGTGAGAACAAAAGAAAACAATTGAGGTTTTTATTATTATTTATTAGTAATATTGTTGACCACACGGGATTGTCCATTAGAAATCCCGGGAAGATCCATATTAATATCAACATTTCGATGCAGTTATTTATGTACTTACATAAATAACTCTACCTAATTCCGACCTCTGGTTATTACTGTTGCTAACAAGTTTCAAATCATTATTTATTATCTACCGGTTTCCGCCAGCGGATTCGTCCGCGAGGATTAGTACTTCCCTTATTGTTAATAGCCTATGTGCTGCTTATTCCAGACTATACATAATCTATCTCTCCGCCAAATTTCAGAAAATAAAAAATAAATTGACCTGCCCCCTTAGCCAAATAACTTTTATAAAAGCGCTAGCGCTAACGCTTCCTGCAAAATGTATGGCAAGGACATTACCTGCGGAGAGAACTGTCACGTGACTCACGCCCAGTAATGTCGTTGCCATACATTTTGCACGAAGCGTTAACGTTAACAGAAAAGTATTTTGTCTCAAGTCTCAGATTGATTCTACCGTTCTGGCGTGGGTGAGTTACAATATACTAGCGTCTGCTAGCGGCTTCGCCCACGTGGAATTAGGACTGCCCCCGTTATCAACTTTCAACCCCTTTCTCACACCCTTTTTTTTTGGGGTGGGAAATTATCCTATGACATCACCCGCTCTGTGTGGAGCGGGAGGGCGTGTCAGACTCTACCTGACTAAAACCCACCGCTGTTCCTTCCCTGCTCTGAGTGTCCAGGGGCGCAGTAACTCTGTTTCGAATTTATCCACAACCTCTGGGCATGTTTTTCACCCTCTTAAGGATTGAATTTCGAAAACCCATTTCTTAGTGGATACTTACTTTTCACAAAGAACACACCCTTCAAATTTCATGTCTCTAGAACCAGCGGTTTAGGATGTGCGTTAATATATCAGTCAGTCAGGACTTTGAATTTAAATGTACAGATTCTTGTGAGTCTCAGCTTGTGTTAACATTCAATCTCATCAATTAACTACACTATAATTATGTAGTAGAAATAATATGCTTAAAAAATCTTGAGAACTAACTCTGTAATTTAGCCACTCACAAATTTCCTGATAAAGCACGCGTTACAGCGAACTTTAAAACAGTCTGGGTTTAAGGTCCAAAATAGATTAATTTAAGGGCTTTCAAAAATGGTTTGGGGTATATTTTACTAACATTGATAGGCTCGAGTTTGTCCACTATCTCACTTGATTTTAAGCGATGATGTGGTCAAAGATGGAGCATGCTTGTCTAGAAGTAACCTATTCACTAAATATATAAAAGCCCTAAGCTTAATAAAACATTCTGTTAAGGTGAAAGCTCCAGGGTAGCCCACGAAATTCAATTTTCTTACGTTTTTTGCAACTTGCAGGACAGTATCAGGTTGTATATTGGTCAAAATACGTATTTACACAACTGTAATCATTAAAATCATCAATACAACTGTCTTACTTAGAATTGATGCCAAATGTCATGATTTCGAAATACTTACATTTGGCATCAATTCTAACCGAAAGAGTATTATTGATGATTTTAATTTCTATAAATACATACTTGATACGGCCGCGAATCAAATTTAGACCAAGATAAAACCTGACACTAACCTGCAAATTGCTAAAAACGTAAAAAAAATTAAATTTCGCGTGCTACCCTAGCGCATCCACCTTAATCGATTATTTTAGTTTGATCTATCAAATAACTTCTCCTGCTCTGGGTGGAGCGGGAGGGCGTGTCAGACTCTTACTGACTAAATCCCACCCCTGTTCCTTCAATTGCCTGGGCCAGGGCTAGGTGGCTTTCAAAGTGCTAGCTAACAAGTAGCAGATAATTTAATTATATTATTGTATTTGGACGATGTCTTTACTTACTTTTTATGTTTTACATATGTTACATACATACATATATGTTAAGATTGTTGCATACAATTATATAGATACAAGTCCTTCAAACTTAACAGACAGATGTGTTGCTGGGGAGTTTGTTGCACCACTTCTTCTTCACAGCTAAAACACTAGGAAGTGGTGACGGGCTGTGGTTTTTGGGGGACTGTTTTTATGTATATTTAGAACTTTGACGTTCAAAAAGTGCTGGCTCTCAGCCTTATTTGAATAAATGACTTGATTCTGAAACACACACGCGACCCTGTCTCCGCTCTCCTCCCGCGACCTTTTATAAAAAATCTCCTAAGTAATTCCTCATAATGGTTTCTGACTGTTCATTATATCTGTAGTTAAGTTTGCATTTAGCGCTAGGACTAATCCATTACACCCTGGGACTGCTGACTTCTCCGAGATGTCACTCGCGGCCAGTCATACATAGAGACATGAAGCGTCTTGTTTCAAGCACCTTCAAATCTCTGTGTATGATTGGTCGAGGTTGTCTAAGCTTCTCAGCTGTCGGCGGCTGGGTATGTATTTATATGTAACATTTGTGTATTATGTAGCTTTTATATGTTTTGGCTGGCTTTTATGAGTAATAAATAGTAATAAATTGCTTTACTAATTATAATTAACCTTACCATAGAATTTGAATTGAATTGATTATTTTTTTTTTTTTTTTTTTTTTTACCTAAAATTGTTAATTGATAATGATTGAAGTAATGCACTTTCCAGACAGTATCTGTGATATTTTCTGGAAACTGCATTGCGAATAAAAAGTTAACTGCCCAAGAACGTGAAAAGTTGATTTTTTTTTTGCAATATGTCATCCAAGATGCCTCAAACGATATAAGGCTGTCCACAGACGGGACTGTTTAGAGTTGGCAGATTTTTTTTTAACTCAACAAAATGTATGAATTTTTTTTCGCGATTGTGTGGTCGTCTGCACCTTGTATTGTAAACCTGAGTGGTATCCCTTAGTCTATAATATGCAGTTTTCCAACATATTTTTAAAGGTGTTTTTTTTTTACCTAAATGTTGTCCCCCAGTAGGGCAAAGACATCCAGCTTTCCTTATCTCTTGCCTTTCCTATCAAATGTCTTCATAGACATTTTTAATCTCAGTATGTTTCCAACAATTTTTTTTTCATCACTACATATTATAACTCACGACCTAGGCCGTGAGTTCAAACCCAGGCATGCGCTTTACTTTGTGTAAATTATTTCATCACCACTCCTCTCAAAACGGTAAAAACATCGTGAGGAAACCACCATGTCCTAGAACCAAAAATTCGAAGACATGTGACATCCACCAAACCGCATTAGGCCCGCGTGGTGGAATACGGCCCACATCCTCTCACAGAGAGGAGGCCTGTGCCCCAGCAGTGGGGACATTAAAAGACTGATGATGATGACATATTATTAAACAAAATCCCCCGCCGCGTCTGACTATCTGTTCGCGATAAACTCAAAAACTAGTGAACCGATTTTCATGAGTCTTACACCAAGACAGAGTGATACATCATGAGGAAGGTTTAGGTGTGGGGCGTGTAACTAGTTTTCATATAACCCCATTTCATTTAGCCCCAATACAAGTATTATCGATTACTTACTGGAGATGTCTCATAAGCCATGTGACTGTTTTGGGTCAAATAAGCATTTTTCATTTTCAATTTTTCATATAAACTAACATCTCCATTTTTTCGCAGCGGACTTCGGTGTGTCAGCGAAGAACAAGTCGACTTTACAGAAGCATGACACGTTCATCGGGACTCCGTACTGGATGGCGCCCGAAGTCGTGTTGTGCGAGACGTTCAGAGATCATCCTTATGATTTTAAGGTATGTTTTTATGATCATCTGTCGATTTTACTTTAATTATGTAAAGCAATCAGTGCAGTAGATAAACTTATGTGTCATTTGGAACAACAGCATGTGAAAAGTGCAGTTTTCACTTCAGTTGGCAGTCCCCATGACTGCTTTTTTTTTTTAACCGGTTTCGAAAAGGAGGAGATTCTCAATTCGTCTGTTTTTATTTTTTTGTTTGTTACCCGATTTCTGCACCAAATTATAGATTTTGATGATTCTATTTTTGTTTGGTACGCCATACTAGTACAATAAATCCATCACCTTTAAAAAAAATCGACATAAACAAAAAAATATGTACATACGAAGATGACGTTTTGGATGTCTCCAATTATGCTCAAGTTCCATGGGGTTATCCATTTGGGCATAACTTTACTATTTAGTTTTAGTTCTGGGGCACAACAACTAAAAAGTGAATAAAAAAAACCAACTTCAATTTCGGAAGTCGGTGTCAAATAATGAAGAAATAAAATACAAACACCGACTTCCGAAATTAAAATTATTTTGAAATTTTTAAAAGTCGATTGTAACCAACGATACATGTAATTTTACCAACTTTTTTATTCACACTCTATTAGGAAGTAACAAAAATATCTGAACAGCTTGTAATAATCTGTTAAAAGAAGTTTGTTCTGGGGATTATGTTGATCGGGCTATTAAATAAGTTCGGCACGTTATCAGATGTAAAAAATGTATAATAAAAGGAAACTCAAAACAGTCTATGGGACAAACAGGTAGAAAATGACAAAACAATGGAATTTATTGCGAGCGTTTTGCGATTGTGATTCGTCCCGTCGTCGTGCTTAAGAGCACATTCTCAGATAAATTACTAAGGCCATGCATTTTACAAGTGTATTATTCTTCCTTCCAGGTCGACATCTGGTCTCTAGGCATAACTCTAATAGAGTTTGCTCAAATGGAGCCCCCTAACCACGAGATGACTCCGATGCGGGTGCTGCTCAAGATACAGAAGAGCGAGCCTCCCACGCTGGACCAGCCGTCGATTTGGAGCAAGTCGTTCAATGATTTCATATCCAAAGCTCTTGTTAAGGTAAGAAACTAGACATACGGCATGTGGCACCGGTACATGGTGGACATCCCACCCACACGCACAAAACGTTTTGAAAGAAAGAAAGAAAAAGTGTGTGTGTATGTGTGTGTGTGTGTGTGTGTGTGTGTGTGTAGTTAGTGTGTTTTGGGGAACACATTCATTGTGCGTACAGCTAAGGAGTGGAATTTCCTGCCGGAGTCTGTGTCCTGATAGCTACAACCTGGAATTATAGAATTCCATCCAGTCTGTTCTAGCCTCCTCCCAACTATGTCGGGGTAGACTTCCAGTTTGAGGGGTCATTCAAGTATTACGTAAGAATTAAAGGGGGTGAGGAATCCTTTTTTTTTTTGGGGTGGGAAATAATCCACGTATCCCACAACCCCTGAGCAGGCATCGGCCATGACGGGCCCCGTCATTATTGCTGACAACTCTGAGGCGAGCGTAGAACACTACGAGCCGTCGACTCACGGGCCTGGTGCTGATCGGACGGCGAGCTACCCACTACTCGCCGTCCGCAGGCCCGGGTTGTAAGAGTGGGTGGAGTATATACTATACCATATAGCGAGATACAAGCGCCATGTTTTATTAAATTTCTAACCCAACCATCACCCCACAGGACCCAGAAAAGAGGCCGACAGCGATCGAACTTATGAAGCACGAGTTCGTCAACGGCAAGCTAGATGCCAAGCCCCTGAGAGATCTGCTGCTGGAGTACAGGGCTGAGGTGGTCGAAGAAGAGGTGCTCGATGATGATTCTGAGGTCAGTATAATAGTACAATGGATTTGGGTCGCTCGTGGGACGTGGCGGGCGGCTCCAGGGCTAGGCCCTCTATTCCGCGGTATCTAGTGGCGCCCGTAACAACGCGCGCTTCGTTTCGGCGCCTGCGATAGGCTTGGTAAATCTGGGCGACCGACTACGAGAACCTCCCGGGCTAGCGTTGTGTTTGTAACGCCTGCCGAGATTCCCATATCAGTCGCCCTGTGTATTGCTAAGTGTAATGCCGCAGGCTCGCGGGTCTAATCGCGGCAGCTAGGCGGTCGGCCACCACTGCGGTGAGACCCCCAGTTCCCTAGGGGAGGCCCAGCGGATGACGCCAGCGACTGAGCTGCTGTGGCTTATAGCAAGCCCGCGACGTTGGTGTGTGGTCCCCGCCCGTCCCGTTCCCAGATCGGTCCGGTCGCGGTCCGGGCTGCAGGGGATTTGGGTTTCAGTCATCGTGGTGATAAGATTATTCAGCTAGACTCTGCGTTACCGAATAAAAAAAAAAGAAAAAAAAAAGGCTGATTCGGAGAAAATTGGCAGTGACAGACGGACAGACAGACAGACACATGAGTGATCCTATAAGGGTTCCGTTTTTTCATTCGGACTTTCGGAACCCTAATAAGAAAAAAAAAACAAACAATGAATTATAAAGGTAAATAAATAGGCGATAGGAAATGTTACATATTGAGGGCCTAGTGTGAGGTTATTTGTGCACTCGAACGCGTTTGCTTATGTCAAATTGTATAGAAAATTCGGCCAAGTGCGAGTCGGACTCGCGCACGAAGTGTACGGAACACTTCGTGTTCGACTAGATGGTGTTAGCAGCGACGGCTTGCAAGTTTAATTAATTAACTTACGGTCCCACCAAAATTTTTAAATTATATTACATTGTGTGGTAATATCTGAAAGAGAACAAAATTTAAACATTTATATGACTGTACCATTTAATATTTATCTACTGAAATCATAATGAGTCTAATAACACGTGTGTCTGCTTCTATTGCACGCTTACTAACCTGCTTGCCTCTTTTCGATGGGACTCTTCATGAATTTATAGTCGAAATCGAGGAGAGGCAAGAAAAATAAGGAGCAGTACCAGAGAATTGGTTAGTATATAATGTTGATATAAATGTGTCTGAAATATTACTATTTATTTAGTTTATTCTCTGTATTATAACTAAGGAGTGTCTGATCAAAAACCAATAATTCCATTTTCTAAAAAAAAAAAACTTTTTGTTTTAATCGTAACATAAGATAAGAAATCAACGTTTTGTATGGAGAATTTTAAAGAAGTTGCATTTTTCATACTAACATTTTCTTAATTTATTTAACAACTCTATAGGGTGTAACGTAAAGGTGTGGTCATATTTTAAGAACTGCATGTGCCCATCGATATGAACCACATTATTCAAGAAAACCAGAGAAAATTCTCAAAAAAAATTTTTACTCCCCATACAAACATTGATCAGCTGATGATAACTTTGTATGGGAAGTCCAATTTCTTTTTTGGAAATTTTATATTTTTTCTTGGATAAAGTTGGTCATTTCCATGGGCAGAACCAGTTCTTAAAATATGACCACACCTTTCCGTTACAGCCTGTATACACTAATGTTTTAAGCAACAAGAATAAGTTTTAGCTAAGTTAAAACAAATATAGTGGTCATTTCTGCTAACAAAAAGAGGAGTCATTTTTAAGGTTTTTTTTTTGTTTACAAAACTATAAGTAAAAAGTTTTTTTTTTTTACTATTGACAGTTGTCTATGACGGTCATTATTCGATACAATATCAAGCAATTGATGAATATTTTAATTCATAGAAGTGACGAGGTTCTCTATTTGTGAAAATAAACGCCAATTTCATAGGTAAGGATCCAATGTTAAAATTTATTAAATACTTCAGTCGGTTTGTTTTTAAAACTAAATAAAAAAATTCTATATTAAAAAGCCCCTTTAAAAATCTAATTCAGATCAAAAGCCATTCCATTGAAACACTGGTACTGTATTAAGTTGTTTTGCTTTTTCTGTAAAAGTAATAATAATGAAAAAAAAATTTTTTTTTTGATCAGACACTTCGTATTTATTTTATTCTTTATTTATGTTATTATTTTATCCTCCTATGCAACTGCTTAAACCAACCGATGGATCTGCCCGGGGGTGGAGGATAAATTCGAAAGAGTTACCTCGCCCCCGGGCACTCGAGGCAGGGAGGAACAGGGGTGGGTTTTAGTCAGTAAGAGTCTGACACACCCTTCCGCTCCACCCTAGAGCGGAAGAAGTCATAGGATGATTTCCCACCCCCCAAAAAAAAAAAAAAAAAAGCAACCGATGGATCAATTCCTCCTTGTATACCGCGGCGGTCGACAACCGTAATGTTAATGTTACCATTTACCATGTATTGTTACATTATAGAAGAAAATATATCTGCGTACATTTAAGCAAGCAAAATGTCAGTCATTTATTCAAACTAGGCTGAAGCCAGTACATTTTGAACGTCAAAGTTCTACATATAAGGCAGTCTCTCAAAACCCGCCCGTCACCACTTCCTAGTCTTTTAGCTGATATTGTAGCTCCCCATAGCTAAAAGTTTTTTGGGTCCAAGCTATTTCACTGCTGCCATCTTTATTCTAAAAAAAGTTAGTTGTCTCCAACAGTGTACACTTTAAAGTGTGTAACAGAAATGGGTTGTCCTATGTTAAATATGGCTTCAGTCCATGGAAATTAACAACTATATTTATACTAATATTATAAAGAGGTAAAGTTTGTGAGGTTGTCAGAGGTAATCTCTGGGTTTACTGGCCCATTTTGAAAATTCTTTTACCAATAGAAAGCCACGTTATTTGTGAGTGTCATAGGCTATTTGAAATCCACGCGGACTAAGTCGCGGGCGAAATATATATATCAGCTGATCAAAATTTGTATGGGAGATCAATTTTTTTTTGGGATTTGACAGTTAATTGAAGAAAGTTGTTCCATTTCATCATCAGCCTTTTAATGTCCCCACTGCTGGGGCACAGGCCTCCTCTCTGTGAGAAAGTGTAGGCGTAATCCGCCACGCGGGCTCAATGCGGTTTGGTGGATGACACATGTCTTCGAATTTCACTAATAACATGCCGGTTTCCTCACGATGTTTTCCTTCACCGTTTCGAGAGCAGTGATGATGAAATAATTTTACAAAAAGTAAAACGCCTGCCTGGGTTTGAACTCACGACCTACAACTTTACCACAGGGCCAACACTGCTCTGCAGAAGCAGTATCTATGTATAATAATTATGATCACCCATTCCTGATACAATCTGCATATCAAGCCCTTGTTAAAATTTCCTAAAGAATTGGTTTTGAAATACCTCAGTTTATTCAAATCAATTACTCGGTTTTGATGTCTTGCTTTACAAATCATTAACTTCTTAACGAGTGTTTGCCCCCCGGGGGTCACAAAACAATAGATGGTTGTGTTTAGTCAAGGCTTGATAGGTTTATTGCCATTTTTTTTATTTTTCTCCTTAAATATTCCTTATCATATAAAATTACTAATTTACTATAACAATACGTTAATGTGACGTGTGTATGGTTTACATTGCAAACGAATCGGACGCCCAGCCGCTAGGTCGTCCGCCTGCGTCGAAGGTATACATTAGAATACTTGAAATTACGCAATAATGTCACCGGATTATTGTAAACACACCACAACCTGGGGTCTATAAGTCAACACTGAATAGGTTACTTCTAGGCAAGCGTGCTCCATCTTCGACCACATCATCGCTTACCATCAGGTGAGACAGTGGTCAAACGCGAGCCTATGAATGGTATAAAAAAGAAAAATATTAATTACAATGACCCGGTGACATTTATAAGTGCATTAATACATTAATTGCCTGTTTCACTACCTCCTAATAGTTTCATAACTTATTTAAGAAAGTCATAGTCCCACAAATATCGTACAAAATTATCATCAGCTGATCAAAATTTGTATGGGAGCTCCAATTTTTTTCCTTTCAAAAACTTGGATTGATCAATTATTTACTATTATATTTTTTTTTCCAAATTCTGTTTATTTCGCAAGGGTTCTTTGGTTCATTTTGATCAGCTGTTGATAATTTTTATCATCAGCTGTTCAAAATTTTTATGGGAGGTCCAATTCTTTTTTCTCTTTCTGAAACCTAGTTTTGATCAACTTATTCTCTATTTCTTTTTCCAAATTCTGTTTATTTCGCAAGAGTTAGTAATTTTGATCAGCTGTTGATAATTTTTGTCATCAGCTGATGGAAATTTGTATGGAAGATCCAATTTTTTTTTCACTTTCTGTAACCTAAGTTTGATCAACTTATTCACTATTTTTTTCTCTCCCAAATTCTGTTTTCGCAAGGGTTAGTAATTTTGAGCTGATGATAAAAATTATCAACAGCTGCCAAAAATTTGTATGTAAGGTCCAATTTTTTTTTTACTTTCTGAAACTTAAGTTTGATCATCTTATTTACTAATTTTTTTTTACACTTTAGAAACCTAACCAAATTCTGTTTATTTCGCAAGTGTTAATATTTTCAATTTTTTTACCTATTTTATGCTAATGTTTTGTACTAATTATGTGTTGTTTTCTATGTTCAGGAGCCGCGCAGCTCTCATATACCTATGGAGGAAGATGACTCGACCTCCGTCCGTTCCGGCGACACGCCAGATGTCAAGAGTACGTGGCACTTTTATTATTATTTGTTTTAGTTTTTATACACTTTTATTAGCTACCCTGTTAATAACTATGTCAAAAAATCTGAGAAGTTAAACTTGACCCACTTCCCGGTTTCCGATTGAGCTGAAATTTTGCATACATGTTTAGTTTGGATGACAATGGTGCCGATTCTCGTGTACATTAACTAAACTAAAATTAGAGAATCGCGAGAATCTTTTACTAAAAGGCAGTGCGAGAAAAGGACGGCTATAGCTATGATCTAAGTTAGAGATGTCAAACTAGTTTACGCCTTGCGCTTCACCGTGTTTTTAATCCACTTGTTTTAACGTGTACCCTTAATTTGTATGGAAATATTAGTTAAACTAAATTTGACAGCTCTAATTTACGTCTGCCTCTTTCTAGCTTTATGAGAGAGAAAACGATAGAAATAGCCCAAACTAAATATAGTTTGTGCACAACAGAATCGGCACCATTATCTGAAAACTTAATTAAAATTTAGATTAATTAATAAAACCCATTTTCCGGTTTTCGATTAAGCTGAAATCTTGCGTACATGTTTAATTTGGATGACAATGCATGGTTAGCTAATTGACGTCATTCTAAATCCAATATGGCTACTCCCAAAGATGGCGGACTGGATACTTTTTATGCATTCCGTGATATGTGTATCAAATGAAAGGGTTTGCAGAGAAGAATCCTAAAAATAGATCTCGAAAGCGTGTTTTTAGTTTTTTAAACTACTTATATTTTATTTAGACAGGATAGCTTCTTGACAAAATAATGAGGTATTGAGAAACTTTTCTCAATACCTCATTATTTTGTCAAGAAGCAAGGTCAATGGAAAAACAAGGGAGTTATATATTGGAAAAATAAATCTGTATTTTACAAAAAAGTCAAGTTTACACAGAGATTTATTGCATATCTCTTTTTTTTCTCAACTTTAAATCTTTTATGTATTTAAAGAAATGTTGTTATAATTCACACTTTAAATAGGGAAGACTTAATCTGTCAGGCCCCGCGCGTTTCTAATCGGAGACGCGACAATAGGTATTTCATTGTGTCTGCTATTCCGGGGCCTGACGGGTTTTAATTATTTTTCGTGTTAAAAAAAAAACTCTTCTTCAGGAGTATTTTAACATGAATATCAAGTTTCGACTCTTCGTAATCAAAAAATCAAAGCTATCGATGATACCCCTAATTATTTTATAATTGGCTGTTTGTTATAACGTTCCGTTTACCTCTAGTGTCGGACGAGCCCCCAGCGGGCACCACCCCCGTGGCCGCCACCACCCCCGCGGCCCGGGCGCCCCCCTCTCCCCCGCCCGCCGCGACCGCCCCTGCGGCGCCCGTTTCGCCCGCATCCGCCGCTGCGGCCAAGAGACCGCACGAGGACGAGCATCCGCCTGCTGACAGGAAGCCGCCCGTGAGTACCAGCTTTATAATGTTCCCAGTGCTGGATCCACGGAAAAGAAAAACCATTAACACTAAATTCAATATTGATAAAAAGCTTATTTGTTGATCATACAAAATTAAGACTTATTACAATTCCTATCTCATTTTAAAACACAATAACAAAACACTGTATAATGCTTCCTATCTCATTTTAAAACACAAAAACAAAACACTGTATAATGCTTCCTATCTCATTTTCTCCCACGTTAAATCTTATGAATTTATGTGTCTGTCTCTTTTTTTTACTTTTTCGTTTCATCGACTTTAAAATCTCAACGATGCTAAAGAAGTTTTCACTTCAAAAAAAAAAAAAACCAAACGAATGACCATACTTATTCATATCTTTTACAGGCACCAAAAAAAGAAAAAGGCCCCGCACCGCTCCCTCCCTCCGCCCCTACCCCTGCCCCCACCCCCGCGCCCGCCCCCGCCCCTGCGCCTGCGCCGGCGCCGGTCCGCAAGCAACCCGCGCCTCCACCCCCCGCGCCCGCAGCCCCCACCCCGACCCCCACCCCTCCATCCCCGCGCACACCTGCCTCGTCGTCGCCGCAGAAGTTAGAGGAAGCTACAGAAGTCTTGCCTGCTGCTACTGCGGGCAGATTAATTGTGGACCAGGTGAGTTTTGAAGAGTCTTGGTCATGATGTACAGGGAAAATCTACGCTTAAATTATGTTTAAAAGAGTGGCTTGAAGTAACCAGGCGCCTTGGAAAAAGTATATAGAGTAGTTTATTAAAAAAATCGAATTAGTTCGTCTGTTAAATAACTAAAACATATTAAAGACTAGTTTCGGTCAAGCCGCATACTCGGCCACTATTTAGCCGAAGCGGGGACTCCAGTCAAAGTAGCTTTTTTTTAAAGTAAAAATTTCTTTAGGCGCATTGACTCCAGTCAAAGTAGCTTTTTTTTAAAGTAAAAACTTCTTTAGGCGCATTGAGCATTTTAGGGCTGTTTTGGTGTACACTAAAGTTTTATTCTAGTCTATTCCACCGACACCGACACTGCTATATTTGGATTGAAGTGAAAACTTTTTTGGCGCATTGGGCATTTTTGGGCTGTTTTGGTGTACAATAAAGTTTTATTCTATTCTATTCTATTCTCGCCACCGACACCGCTCTATTTGGATTGAAGTGAAAACTTCTTTAGGCGCATTGGGCATTTTTGGGCTGTTTTGGTGTACAATAAAGTTTTATTCTATTCTATTCTCGCCACCGACACCGCTGTTTGGATTGAAGTGAAAACTTCTTTAGGCGCATTGGGCATTTTTGGGCTGTTTTGGTGTACAATAAAGTTTTATTCTATTCTATTCTCGCCACCGACACCGCTGTTTGGATTGAAGTGAAAACTTCTTTAGGCGCATTGGGCATTTTTGGGCTGTTTTGGTGTACAATAAAGTTTTATTCTATTCTCACCACCGACACCGCTATATTTGGATTGAAGTGAAAACTTCTTTAGGTGCGTTGGGCATTTTTGTTGAAGTTTTCACTCGGCATTCCCGGAGTGCTACTCTTTTTTTTTGCCGAAACTAACCGGAACCGGGCTTTCAGTCGGACAATTATATGTTTTTTTTCTTTCTTAAAGGTATGCAGAGACGCCGAAAAAGCAGTAGAAAACAAGAAAACCGAATCAGAAGACAAGCCTAAACAGGAAACACAAGTCAACGAAAAACCAAAGTCAGAAGCGATAATTACCGAAAAAAGAACAAAACAAGAAGTCAAAGAGAAGAACTACTCCAGAAGTAACTCTTCAGAAGAGTCAGAAGTCAAGAAGGAAAAGAGCAGACCGAATTCTATACACGAGAGAGATGTTAAACGAGATTCATTAGAGAAGACTGGTATAGAAGTAAATAGGGTTAGCGCAGAGGTTAATAGATTGGAGAAGAATTATTCTAGGTCTAGTTCTGTGGACGAGGAACGGTTCGATGATAAGAGAAGAGAAGGGAAGAGTGATAGGAGATCGCAGCATAATGCTGTGGAAATTAGGCCTGTTACGGTGAGTTTGCAATCTTTTAATATACTTTAAATATTTATTGTTTTTGTATCTTTTCAATCATAATATTGTTACGAGTTGGGGAACTGGGTGTAGGATAAACTATTTTACACCTATTAATTAACCAAATATCCCCTATTAACTCAACAACTTATTTACACAAACACTAATTCGCTAATAATCACTATTCTCTTCGTAATCGCTTGTATTCGCATCCGTCCGCATCCGTAATCGAAAACAGACTGACTCATTCGGAACGTTCATTACACCCCCCCGCCAGGGAGAGTGTGGTGAGCGATGTCATGGCTGAGCTCTATTTACGCGGTGTCGGTTGCCACCCGTTGACAACGGGTGCTTCATGGGAGTACCTAACACGATGCGGAGGACTTGGGTGACTACATATAAGAACCTACCAGGCAGGCGATGTAACTACGCCTGCCGAGGTTCTCATAGCAATCACCCATGTGTATTGCTATGTGTAATACTGTAGGCTCGAACGTATGTTCACGGCAGCTAGGCGGTCAGTCACCGCCAGGTGAGACCCACAGTTACCTGTGGGAGGCCCAGCGGATGACCAGCTCACGGCCGCCGGCTTATAGTGAGCCTACAGTATTTAGTGAGTGGCCCCCGTCCGCCCGGTTTCCAGAGCTAGCCGGTTGCCGTCCGGACCGCAGAGCCGTAACTGACTCACTCACTGGCCCGGCCTATTTATAGTCATAGAAGTTTCTAGAACATTGTACTATCCTATAGTGGAATATTCTAGAAACATCTATGAACTTCTACACAGTACCACAATGGAATGTTCTCGAACGTAGTGGAAACTTCTGGAAACTTCGACAACATTCTCGAACGTTCCAGTGTAATACGGTCGACGTAACAATATAAAGGAACTAATAATTACAATTAATATTTACTTAATACACTCACCTTCTCAAATAAATCACGATTTTAAATAGTCTTACCCGATCTACAATCGTAAACAGTATTTATAAACATTCGTCTGTCGGACGACCTAAGTGCTGTAACTCCTTTTGCATGCATCCTCGCTCGCGACTGGCGCAAAACTACTTAAGAGGGAACAAGGGCTGCGATTCTCCATACAAATGTATTCCCCTGTTTTCTGCCTGAATAATGCCTCTAGAGCAATCATTTTTTTTTCATAAAGTCAAGGTTTGCTGTAGACACGTCCCTGTTATTCCTTTTTTTCAGCAACTAATAAGTAAAGAAAATATGAACCTCCAAAAATGACAAAAAATGGCCCTATTTTACCGCCGTTCTTAGAAGACTACCAGACAAACTAGAAAAGTTTTAACATAAAACATTTAATCGGGACCTAGACATACTCTATCTTAAAAATTTGGTGCCAAAAATATTGAATCGGCTCAGTTTTCGAGGAGAAAAAAGGGGAATACGAAACGTCGACCTCGTCAAAAATTTTATGATAAAATCGGTTTGAGTTGCAGCTGCCCCATATCGCACTCTACAGGGGCAGGCTTGAGGCAGCACGATGGCAATAGTTTCTTCAAATACCTATTCTGTAAATTTGACGCTGGCCCCTGTTCCCTCTTAAATTATCTAGCAATTTACTAAGAAGTTGAACTTTTGATATCTTTTACTCTGAAAGTTATAAGAGTTTACGTGATTTGCGCGATCTGTGAGACGAATGTTTATGAATCTAGGGTTAATTTAGACATAACCCACTTAGGGTTTCATCTTTAGAAGAATTTTAAACAACAGTTGTACAGATCCAGAGGAGCTCGTGGCTAAAGTAATAACAGCCGCATGGGTTGATCCATCAGGTTAAGCTACGCTTGCCGGGGTTGGTCCGTGGATGGGTGACCATCTTTACATACCGAGAGTCCTCCGTGCCCCGGAAAGCACGTTAAGCCGTTGGTCACGGCTGTCAATAGTGGATCTTTGACAGTCGTTACGGGTCGTCAGAAGCCCGAAAGTCTGACAACCAGTCTTACCAAGGGGTATCGTATTACCCAGTAACTGGGTTGTGGAGGTCAGATAGGCAGTCGCTCCATGTAAAATACTGGTATTCAGCTGCATCCGGTTAGACTGGAAGCTGATCCCAAGATAGTTGGGGAAAGGCTAGGCAGGTTGAGTTGTACAGATCCAAAACTATGATTGTGAATAATGTAATCAATGAAGTATTTTCTTCTTTTATGCAGCCACCACAACCAAAGGAGCCCGACCCGCCGAAGGAATACACCAAGCCGCCGGCGCCCGTGCCGCCCACACCCTCGCAAGCCACGCAGACCGTGGTGGTCACATCACCAACACTAATACCACCCGTGTCGCCGGTGGTGGTGGCGGTGAAGGAAAATGTCGTCGTGGTAAGTTGATCCGTCCGATCGAATCTTCGACTTCGGCCAAAGATACCACCCTCGGCCTAAAACACCACATTCGGCCAAAAATACCCCCCTGCCAAAAAATATCGCTTTCAGCCAAAAATGTCACCTTCCGCCTTAAATATTATCTTCTGCCTAAAATATTATCTTCTGCCTAAAATATTATCTTCTGCCAAAAATATTATCTTCTGCCAAAAATATTAACTTTTGCCAAAAATATTATCTTCTGCCAAAAATATTAACTTCTGCCAAAAATATTAACTTCTGCCAAAAATATTAACTTCTGCCAAAACTATAATCTTTGTTTAAAAATACGACCTTCGGCTTAAGATACCACCCTCGAACATAGATACCACCCTCAGCCAAAGATACCACCCTCAGCCAAAGTTGATGAGTGATAATGAGTGTACTTACGTGAGATGAGTGATAATAGTGATAATGAGTGTACGGTCACTACCATCCAGGTGTCAAAAATTCTATACAAACCCAAAATTGAAGTGTTGTTTTAATTTAAACCTTTTTAAAACCATAGTTTCGGTCATAATTATGACGTGTCTGCTTTGATCTCCCATTTTAGTAAGATTTTCTCTCCTACAGGTAGAACCGAACAGTCTAGCTGCGACGACGCCGGCCGGGCTAGTCACCGTGACCACAACACATCCGCCTGTCTTGAGCACTGCTGCCAATGTGAGTACCACCCATCCTTTTCTATACCTTGCTGTGTGACGCTTGACTTTAGAACAAAATTTAGTTTTAGTTAAATGTTTTTGAAGTGAAAACTTCTTTAGCAGCGTGGAGCACTTTTCTTGGGATGGGTACAAAATGTTAAACTCGCGTCAGGACACGTGACCTGATCGAAAATTCGTAAGACGATTCCAAAATATTCAAAAATGCACAACGTTAATGTTCAAGTTTTCACTGCTCCTTGAGTGCAACCCGTTGTTTTTTTTTACCATCTACCTCATTTTAGGAAAAATATCTCCAAAGCATTAGGGGCTATATTCAGTTACCATGCAACTCGCTTTAAATGTGCCCAGTACGGACATAACCTATTTTTTTTTTCAAAACGTGCGTGAATACATCTTGGTGTATGTCTGATAAGACTACCTCAAATATGCGCTTCAAAAGCTCGCGTTAGCACTAGTTTTCATGAAAACCAGTCTTTCGAATTTAGTTTTGCCTTTTGTGTGTGAAATTATTTTAAGGTGGTGGCCCAGCGAGAGCAGTGGTGGCCCAGTTGTATTGGCCGCGACTTACAAGTTGTAGGTCGTGAGTTCAAACCCAGGTAGGCGCTTTACTTTGTGTAAATTATTTCATCAACACTGCTCTCAAAACGGTGAAGGAAAACATCGTGAGGAAACCGGCATGTCCTAGAGAAAAAAAAAAAAAATTCGAAGACATGTGACATCCACCAACCCGCATTGGGCCCGCGTGGTGGATTATGGCCCACACCCTCTCACAGAGAGGCCTGTGCCCCAGCAGTGGGGACATTAAAAGGCTGATGATGATGGAAGCTCCAAGGTAGCCCCTAAGGTAGAATTAATGCCAAATGTAAGTATTTTATGAAATCATGACATTTCGCATCAATTCTAACTGAAAGAGATGTATTGATGATTATAATTCTATAAATACTTGCTACGGCCGCGAATCAAATTTTGACCAAGATACAACCTGACACTGACCTGCAAATTGCAAAAAACGTAAGAAAATTTGAATTTCGCGGGCTACCCTGGAGCATACACCTTAATTCAGAAAGTTTCTCGTTCCCCAGCTCCCGCCAAATGCCGTCACAATATCGACGACACCACCGTACACCTTAATTCAGAAAGTTTCTCGTTCCACAGCTCCCGCCAAATGCCGTCACAATATCGACGACACCACCGATAGCCGACGAGGTTGTGATAGTCGGCTTAGGGTCATCGTCAGATGATGACTGCTTCGCGCCATCTTCCCTGGACTCGCTAGACTGCACGCATTATAGCGGTAAGTATCTAACTATTCATCTTCCAACATAATTAGGTGAAATGTACGTGGCTAAGTTACTTAAAAAAGAAAACAACCGACTTCCAAAAAAATACACAAAAAATTTAAAAAGAACTTTAAATTCGGGAGTCGGTGTTTGTATTTTATTTCTTCATTATTTGACACCGACTTTTTAGTGAATTCTTTTTGGAAGTCCGTTGTTTTTTTTTTATTTTCACTTTTTAGCTATACTTAGCTCAAAACTAAAAACCCCAATAACATGGAACGTGGAATTTAAACATAGTCGTAATTGGAGAACACGAAAACGTCATCTATCTATACGTATTTTTCGTTTTTGTTCAGTTCACACACACACACACATTACACACACACACACACACACACACACACACACACATTACACACACACACACACATTATTTTTACATTCTATAAGATAAAAAAAGAATTTTGAAAATCGGTCCTCAATTGACAGAGAAATGGGCGCACATACATACACAAAAAAAAACATACATACAGCCGAACATAGAACCTCCTCCTTTTTCGAAGTCTGTCCTCCACTTCAAAATTATATATTTTAAAATTATGAAAAAAATATATTCGAGATCCTCACAATGTGCCCTTTCATTTGATATGTCGCACGACACAGTTTGAAAACTTTTAATTTTCCGATTTTCACCCCGAAAGTGACCACATATTCCAAATTAATTTATTTAGGGTACACGTCCCTGTTTGGGTCACTGATATTCATCTGTTTACCAAATTTCAATTCTATCGGTCCAGCAGATTCGCAGCAAATTGGCTGTTACAGACAGACACACGAGTGATAAGGGTTCCATTTTTTTATTCGGACTTTCGGAACCCTAAAAAGAAAAGTGTGTCTGTATCAACGTAAACTTATGTTACATTTTTTTTCTTGTTTATAGAAAAAACTCGTGGTCGACGCCTTGACAGCAGTGAAGTGCTCATACTGAGTCCCACGGCCGCCGCCACAGACTCCGGGGTGTTCGACGATAGTGTTACTAACGGACTAAATTTGGTGAGTTAATTCATTGACTTCTTCGTAATATCAATTATACCAAAATTTAATCTATTTTGACCAAAATTTAGCCACTTCGACAGCGTGTTTTTACGAAGATTTTTTTGCATTCAAATAGTCCTTATGTCATGTCAATAAAAATATAAATAATAAACTCCCAAACGTCATAAAGAATGAAACTAGTGAATTATCATTTATAAATCGACTCAAGCAAATATTATTTGAAAAAGCATATTATACACTAAATGAATATTTGAATGACAGTGGCAACATAAATTGACATGATAATTAAATAACGAGTAGTATGCAAAATGATCTCAATTTATTATGATTTATTTTAAGTAAGACATGTTAATTATTAGTAATTTGACTATTTTGTTTCCAAAATTGTAATTATTTAATTAGCATATTGACTTTGTTATAATTTTTTTTTTAAATTAGTTTTATGTTTTGCTGTGCCCTACAGGGTCCATAATTGTGTTTTAGCCATTATTGTAACATCTTTAATGACAATATGGTACGCAAATAAAGATATGAATATGAATATGTATCGGTCGATTGTTCGGTCATATTTGTGTGGAGTGTTAAACTGAATGTGCCATACCTAAAATTGTAGCTCTTCTCTGAAAGCTTCTTCCACCAAAAACATACTTAATGCCATTTCGCTACAATTTTTGGTATGGCACATTCACTTTGGAGCACACAGTGGAGGTCCAGTGGTAAAGGCTGCCCCCTTATCCTAATTTACTTGGGGTCATTATGTTTTTTTCTTCCATACTCCTATATTATTCGTCATCTCCGTAGTCACCCCCTTTTTACCCATATCATCTTTCACAGAGTCCAACCATCGTTTCTTTGGCCTTTTGTCTACCGAGAATGTTCCACGAAAAATCATCATTATAGAAGAGTTTTTAGAAACTTAGCCTCTTCTTATCATATTGATTTATTTTCTTCTTACAGGACACATCCCACGTCTCAGTAGTGACGGTAGGTAACGAAGAGGTGCGGGTTCGGGACTCGGCTGCGACGCACATCGCGCTCGGCTCCGTCAGCACGCGTCTCAGTCCGGACAGCTTTGAGAGGTACGTAAGTTTAAATTGTAGACAATAAACCTGATATAGTGGTGGTGTACTGGATCGAGAGGCGTGCAATGATTGTTAAATGATTTTATTGTTGTAAGTAGGTTTTAACAACACTTTTACAAGTCAAAAGGGTCCGGGAGAGCATGTCAGACTCTTACTGACTAAAACCCACCCCTGTTCCTTCCTTGCTCTGAGTGCCCAAGGGCGCGGTAACTCTGTTTCGAATTTATCCTCAACCCCTGGGCAGGCATCGGCCATGACGGGCCCCGTCCTTATTGATGACAACTCTTGTTCGTCTTGCGTGGAACACTACGCGCCGTCGACTCTCGGGCCTGGTGCTGATCGGACGGCGAGCTACCCACTGCGAGCCGTCCGCAGGCCTATCTTACAGTCTCACAAACTTTACCTCTTTATAATATTAGTACAGATATGTTTTACAAATAAAGCTGTATATAAATCTATTTTCCACTTTCACAGCCGGTCCCAGTCAGACAGCGGTTCGGTAGCGTCCTCATCATCTCGAGTCTTACAAGACGCAGACTCGTTAGCTTGCTCCACGACCACAGCATCCCAGCCAGACTTGCACCTCGCGCATCTCAACGTGAACGTTAACGGTGGCGCCAGGTATGTAATATCCTTACTAGAGAAATTACTGGGCTTTAGAAGAATGGCAGCATTGCCACGTTGAATGGCAATGCTTATTATTTGGGCAAAGAACGAGCCAACCCTCTGGTTACGCAAAGTATCGATCAGTCGGCGAGAAATATCTTTAAAAAACCGGTCAAGTGCGTGTCGGATTTTGCACATTTAAGGTTCGAACTAACTGATGACTAGGCAGCATGGTCTCTGACCTTAGCTTGTTCCACAAGAAACAAAAAGAGGAGTTTTTGGCGGTTTTCTCGACTGAAGTTCAGTGGCTGTTTTAATTATTCGCTTATTGATTCCTAGTGGATATTGTGATGTAAAATTGGTGTAGTTTTGTGTCTCAAGTGTCCAAGCAACTGGACAATATGTGGAATCATTGAAACAGGCGCGATCTCGGTAAAATGGAGCTGAGAATTTTATTGTAGTATTGACTGCCTCAGCGAAGTTTACCGAGAAGGCTGACTCGACACATTTGTTGCCAAATACTGCAAAAAAACATTAGAATGTGTTACATCTGCATTCTAAAATAAAAATACACTACTGATGACTAGGCAGCGTGGTCTCTGACCTTAGCCTGTTCCAAATGGAACTAAAAAAAAAAAGGAATCAAGCCGCTAGACTGTAATAGTGACAAGAGCTCGACGAAATATCGTAGATGCTGGCGTGCCATGTTGTGCGGCCTGCGCTCCTGCAGCAGGATAGACCATGGTGCCCGATTTTTGACACAATAACTTTGCATTAAGGGGGAAGCGCCAGGGTAACCCGCGATATTGAAATTTTCTTACGTTTTTTGCAATTTGCAGGTTAGTATCAGGTTGTATGTTCATCAAAATATGATTCGCGGCCGTAGCAAATACGTATTTACGGAACTGTAATCATTAAAATAATCAATACAACCTTCTAAGTTCATATTACAGTACGGAATGACTATTTCATGAAATTATGACATACGACAACAATGCTAATTTAAAGAGATGTATTGATGATTCTAATGATTATAATTCTATAAATACATACATGTTACGGCCGCGAATCATAGTTTTAACCAACCTGACAATTGACCTGCAAATTGCAAAAAACGTGAGAAAATTTGAATCAATCATCAACTTACTAAAGTTATTTTTCTTATTTACAGAGTAAATACAGACCAGACAGAGAACTTGGACAACGGCGAGCCTGTAGTGCTGAGAAGAAAGCAGCAAGATGGCCAGCCCGTCAACAGGATACAGAGGTACGTACGTACTAAAAACACTGATACTTGTCGTAATGATAGACCCAGTAATTTGGTCTCAAATGGAGTGTTCATTCATACATGGAACGATAGAATCCGTATTCCAAAAATTACATTCACTCGATGACACAGTTGGCGCAGCAGCTAAGCGATTGGCTGCTTCGCTGCGTGTTGCGGGTTCGATTCCCGCACGGAACAACAATATTTCTATAGCCTATATATAGTTGTTCCGGGTCTGGGTGCTTGTTAACGCACCGACGATACAGGAGAAATTCCTAGTGCGGAGAATGTTAGAAAAAAAAAAGATTTCACATACTTTCCCTGTAATTTTTGGTCTCAAATAGAAATCGGTGTTTTAAAAAAAACTTTTTTACAAATAAAAGAACTGACTTCTTTAATTCGATTTTTAGTTGTGGTTCTCCATTAAATTGTGTTAACAATACATAGACAAACGATCGCAGTAATCGCGAGTCATTTGCTGTTAGTTATTGAAGAGTTCCACTGTCACTCCAAAGATCTTCATCAGATCCTAGTGTTATACCGTGTGAGTCTTTATAATGTGCACATATCGAAATGAGGGAATCTATGCTTAATTTTATCGAGGGAAAAAAAAATGTAAATATTTTTTTTAATATTTAAAAACACGAAAACAAAACGGTGTAACTTTTAAACTAAATGATCTATCGCGATGAAACAAACTCCATAATGATTGGAAGTAATTAGGGGTCCTCATAAAATGTTAATCGTGAAAAAAAAAACTACCCACAATTGAAAATAAACATGTTTTTTTTAGCAAAAATCTGTTTTTTTTTTTCATCAATTTTAAAAAATATAAAATAATTTATATTTTTTTATATTTTTTCCGTCGATAAAATTAAGCATAGATGCCCTCATTTCGATATGTACATATTATGAAGACTCACACTATAACCCTTCCTTGAAAAATATACACTCCATCCAAATCGGATCAGTAGTTTTCGAGAAAATTGCGGACAGACAAGATATGAGTCGAATACTGAACCTCCTTTTTTGAAGTTAGTTAAAAGTACTCTATTTGTCTAACTATCCAGTCGCATATAATCACATAAATAAACAATTTCAACTAATACCCTGGCTTCATTCACTTTCACGAGAGACGACAGGCGCTTTACTTTGTGTAAATTATTTCATCACCACTGCTCTCACAACGGTGAAGGAAAACATCGTGAGGAAACCGGCATGTCCTAGAACCAAAAATTCGAAGACATGTGACATCCACCAATCCGCATTAGGCCCGCGTGGTAGATTACGGCCCACACCCTCTCACAGAGAGGAGGCCTGTGCCCCAGCAGTGGGGACATTAAAAGGCTGATGATGATCCACTTTTATACAAAATGTTTGATGTTTTGCGTGCAGGTCAAAGGAAGACATCCACATGGCTAACCTGAAGAAGAAGACTCGCAAACGAACGCGGAAGTTTGAGATCGATGGCGTTATAGTCACCACTACTACTTCCAAGGTGAGATACATTCTAAAAGATGGAGAAAACAATACAACACTAAGGCTCAATTTACATTATGTCTAGGGGTTTTTTTTGTTTTTTTTTTAGTCGATAAATTCGTAGCAGAGTTACCGTTCCCCTGGGCAGGCATGGAAGGAACAGGGGTTGGTTTTAGGTCTGACACGCCCAAAAAAAATGAAAAAATGTGTTGCGCCGACCCCAAGTAACATGGGATAAGGGCAGGAAGATGATGACGCCCTCCCGCTCCACCCAGAGCGGGAGGTCATTGGATGATTTCCCAACCCAAAAAAAAAAAAAAAAAGGCTCAATTTACATTGAAGCGTCAATTTCGCCTCATTGCGCGAGAAGGCGCGCGAATTCGCGAGAATGCTCGAGTATTTTTTTATTTTTATTTTTGATAGGCACGCGTTTGGCCAATATCTCACCTGATGGTAAGCGATGATGTGGTCGGAGATGGAGCACGCTTGCCTAGAAGTAACCTATTCACTCTTGACTTAAAGACTCCCAGGTTGTAGCTATCAGGAAACACAGACTTCGGTAGGGAATTCCACTCCCTAGCTGTACGCACAATGAGTGTGTTCCTAAAACGTTTTGTGCGTGTGGATGGGATGCCCATCATATACCGGTGGCACTTCGCCGTACGTCTTGTGGTCCGCTGATGGAACGGGCTTGGCGGAATCAAATTATGCAATTCCGTCGCACACTCCCCAAAATGTAACCGATAGAAAAACCGATAGGCTAGCAACTCCGCGTCTATGCTCAAGACGATGGAGCTTCGACTCGACGAGCCTATCATTGCCGATGATCCTCTTGGCTCGTTTCTCAAATCTCTCTCAAATTCTCGTGGTTAATAGCAGCTGGTTGGCAGATATAACAGCAGAGGCCATGTGGTGTTATTTCTTTTATTTCAGGAATAAATTAACGTTTGTTAGACAATTTTATTGGCTAGTTTCTTAAAAAAATCTAATTAATTAATTAGATTACCGGAAAATATTGGACACGTGTTTTTTTATTTTAATTTTTGATGTTCCCAACTCATAGATTCCGCTTATAATTTTAACCACTTGTGCAACATCCAAAACTAATCCCAAACTTTCTTTCCAGGTAATATGGGGCGACGAAGAGAGCGGTCGGACATGGGACGACCACGCTCTTCGCAAGCAGGAGCTTAGAGAGATCAAGATGCTGCAGAAGCAAGAGCAGAAGCAGTTCCAGGATCTCAACGCCAAAGAGAGCCAGCTCAGAGAGCAGCAGGATAAGAGGTGCCGTCTTTTTAAAAACCTTAACAAACAAAATTAAATATAAAGTTTTTCAAATTGCATCGTGCCATATATCAAATGAAATATTGTGAGGATCTCAAATGTATTTTTTTCATAATTTTTTATTAACAGTTTTGGCTAGAAAATATAACCCCGTTATTTCCGAAACTGCAGTGCAAAATTAAAAAAAAAAGAGGACGAAAAAGTCTTTGTGTTTACCCGACTGCGCGACGCAAGGGAGGGTAATGTGTTTATCTGCCTATGTATGATTGTTCCTTTGTGGCACTATAGAGACCAAACGAATGGGCCTATTTTAATAACTCTTACGTCATTGATTCGTCTTAATCTTGCGAGTGCTACTAAAGACATGTCAGTAATCGAAATACAATATGGCGACAATCAGACGCCATATTGTGAAAAAGAAAAAAAGTGTTAAGTGGGGGGGTATCAAAATAAAGGGTTCGAGGAGGCGATTGCAAAAATATAACTCACTAAAATGTAGAAAATGAAGTCTAATGCAGTTGGTGGCATGTAATCAATAATTGAACTAAAATAACTCCCACCAACGGCATCAGACTGCTTGGAAAGTGACTTGTTTGGAACTTTTTAGTTGTTTTTTACAGTCAGGTTTTTTGAAAATATTCAATGTTTTTTTTAAATACATGTTAAGGCCCTACTACCGGCCAAGTGACGCCCTCATTGAATAAAAAATCGCAGCATAGAATATAAAATAAATATTAAAGAATCCAACGTCACGTTTCTTACAAAGAGGATAAAAACGGCCGTTACTGACACTTTTGCCTACTACTTTGGATACGAAACATTCTGAGACCTGTTTTAACAACGTTAAAATACTTTATCCTCTTTGTAATAAATGTGACGTTGGATTCTTTAATATTTATTTTCTATGCTATGCTACGATTTTTTATTCAATGACGCCACTTGGTCGGTATTAGACCCTTAAAAAAAATTATTACTTCGGAACCTTGTACGCGTAAATCCGATTCGCAGTGGTCTCGTGGGAGAGGCCAAGACCGTTCATCTTACCTATTGTATAAAACAATTTCTAATACTATCTTGTCTGCTACAGGTTCGAAGCCGAGCTAGTCTCCCTTGGGCGAGCACACGAGTCCGACCTGGAAGCGCTCGCTCGAGCACAACGAGCGGCCGCCGAGCGAGCGGAGCAACAGCTCGAAGCGGAACTACGTCACGCCGCCAAGCGGCTGCGAGCCGACCACGAGCGGGACCTGAGGCACTTTAGAGATACGCTCAAGCAGGAGCTTAGGTTACTCAAACAGGTAAAAACAATTATTGATACTAAGATTTTTACCGATACCGATACCAGTACAGAGATCTAGACCGGTACCGATACCATTACTGTTAGCTATTGCTGATACTGTAATTAACCAGCCTGCAGATACAGGCAGACGCGAACTGATCAGTAGCTTCAGACAAAAAAGTTTATTTTTTACACGAGTGCGCGACGCAAGGGAGGGTATTGTGTTTATCAGTCTATGTGTATGTTTGTTCCTTTGTGGCGCTATAGAGACCAAAAGCATGGCCCGATTTTGATAATTCTTACGTCAATAGATTCGTCTTAAGGCGTATATATCCGCCAAGTGGCGCCCTCATTGAATAAAAAATCGTAGCTAAGCGTAGAAAGTAAATATTAAAGAATCCTATGTTGCGTTTACCACAAAGAGGATAAGGTATTTTTACGTTGTTAAAACAGAATTCAAAATGTTTGGTATCCAAAGTAGTAGGCAAAAGTACCAAAAACGGCCGTTTTAACAAACGCAACATAGGAATTTTAGTCTTTATTTTCTATGCTATGATATCATTTTTTATTCAATGCTACTTATGCGGAGGTAGGCCTTAAGCTTGCGAGTGCTACTAAAGACATAACAGTAATCAAAATACAATATGGCGACCAACAGACGCCATATTGTGAGAAAAAGAAAAAAATTAAAGTCGACCCCCCTTGGTTGACTGGTAGAGAATGCCTAAGGCATTAAGGCCCTACTCACGGTCCAGTGGCGCCCTCATTGAATAAAAAATCGTAGCATAGCACAGAAAATAAATATTAAAGAATCCAACGTCACGTTTGTTACAAAGAGGACAAAAAGTGTCAGAAACGGCCGTTTTTGGTACTTTTGCCTACTACTTTGGATACGAAATATTTTGAGACCTGTTTTAACAACGTAAAAAATCTTTATTCTCTTTGTAACAAACGTGAAGTTGGATTTTTTAATATTTATTTTCTGTGCTATGCTACGTTTTTTTATTCAATGAGGGCGCCACTGGACCGTGAGTAAGACCTTAAGTCCGCCTTTGTACTTTAGTTGCATGAAGTGTAAATAAATAAATAAATAACTATGTTAGGTGGGGCATGAAATCAATAATTGAACAAAAATAACTGCCACCAACGCAACAGATTGCTTGAAAAGTGTCTTGTTTGGAACTTTTTAGATGTTTTTCACAGTAGGTTTTTTTTTAAATATTTTTTATTTTATTTACTACATTTTAAAGAGTTATATTTTTTTAAAGGAAGATTAAATAAAAATAAAAAATAATTAAAGATTTGTTAAACTTTCTTCAAGGTTTTTAGTGTATTTTATCTGCTCTACCTCGTTGGAGTGTCAGCTTTCGACTCCTAAGGGTACCTCAATTAAGGCACGACGGTTTATCTTATTTATTGTGTTACTGGTAATTCGATGTCTAAAATGACATTATTTTTCACAGGAAGTAGAACTAGTCGCAAAGGACCGTCGCAAGGACGCGTACCGGATACGACGCGCTCGCCTCGACGCCGAACACGCCGAGAGGGAGCGAGCCTTCGTCGCCAACCTGGCCGACGCCGGCGATGCGGTGCTCCGGCGCATACACGACGCGCATCGAGACAGGCAGGCGCTCGCGGACCGTCAGTACCTGCAGCAGAGGCATCAGGTCAGAATCTAATCCAAAAAATATACAACTAATATTGGCCTCGATCTCGATTCCGATATCAGTACGGATACCGGTACTGAATCCAGTACCGGTACCAATACTGGTAATACTACCGATACCAATACTAGTACCGATATCAGTATCGATGCCAGTATCGACATCATTATCAATACCAGTGCCGTTACCATTACTGTTACCTGTACCGATATCAGTACTGATATCAGTACCTATACTAGTACTGATATCAGAACCGATACCAGTACAAATACTAGTACCAATACCAATGCCTATACCAGTACCGATACCAGTATCGGTAGCACTACCGATTTTATGTTGTTTTATTCTCCAGAGCTATAAAAGTTGAATAGATACGCTGATACACTAAAATTAACCAAGCACAAAATATTAACTATACAAAATGACACGAACTAAAAACATCAGGAAACGGAACACAACCGAAGACCTCCGAAGATCGCCGAAGTTCGCCGAAGACACCGCAAGGATTTGGCTGAAACATGGTTATCGATGCGTGATAAGTGTTCCACCGAAAATCATGTTCCAGCCCACTGCTTGACGGACTATCTGCATGACGACACGGCGGAAAAGAAGAACGAAAATTAAGAAGATTATTTATTGTTGAAATGTTTATTGCTTGACAGACTATCTGCGTGACACTGTACTAGTATCTGCTTCGGTACTAGTATCGGTACTGATATCATTACCGAAGCCAGTACAGGTACTAATACCGGTACTAGTACCTGTACTGGTATCGGTACTGCAGGCCCTGACCTGCAGTCTCGACATTGATAGCGAAACTTACGTTAGCTACCGATCGCTGTTACTAGCCGTTAAAAACCATCCTCATTCTGAGGAAATGTTTTAGATCATAACCTGAAGAAATAATTGATCTTCTTGAAAAATATAGTCGACATAAATTTTAAATGAATATATTTACTGCTTGTAACAATTAAATTAACTTGTCAAAATATAAAAGGACATAAAAGTTTGCCTCCTTGCAACATTTTTTTTTTTAGCGACCGATCGTTAGGACATAGCGATCGCTATCAATGTCGAGACTGCAAGCCCAGGCCCAGTTGACAGTCCCTATACCAATGACTATACCAGTACCTACACCAGTAGGTACCGATACCAGTACCAGTACAGATACCAGTAGAAGTCCCGATAACAGTACCAATTTTACATTGTTGTATTCTCTAGGGCTGTAAAAGTTAACCAAGCACAAAATATTAACTATCAAAAATGACGTACAAACTAGAAACATCAGCAACCGGAACACAACCAAAGACCTCCGAAGATCTCCGAAGTTCGCCGAAGACACCGCAAGGATTTGGCTGGAACATGGGTATCGATGCGTGATAAGTGTTCCACCGAAATCATGTTCCAGCCCACTGCTTGACGGACTATCTACGTGACGACACGGCGGCAAAGAAGAAAGAAAATAAAGAAGATTATTTATTGTTGAAATGTTTATTGCTTTACGGACTATCTGCGTGACACTGTACTAGTATCAGTATCGGTACAAGTATCGGTACTGATATCAGTACCGAAGCCAGTACAGATACTAATACCGATACCGGTACCAGTACCTGTACTGGTATCGGTACTGCAAGCCCTGGCCTGCAGTCTCGACATTGATGGCGAAACTTACGTTAGCTACCGATCGCTAAATTACTAGCTGTTAAAAATTATTCATTATTGATTGATTATTCATCATATTATTCATTTAGAGGAAAAATTTTAAATCGAAACCTGAACTAATACTTAATTGATTTTCTTGAAAAATGTAAAGAGACGACGTATATTTTAACTTGCTAACACGTTTTTCATGAAAACGAATAATTTATTTAAAATTTAATTGTAACTTTTACCGCTTGTAACTTGTAACAATTAAATTAAATTCTCAAAATATTAAAGGACATAAAAGTTTGCCCCTTGCAACATTAATTTTTTAGCGAAAGAATTTGATCGTTACGCGATCGTTAACTATGTTGAGACTGCAGGCCCAGATGACAGTACTGTAGGTCCTGCAGGGCTCTAGGGGTGCTCTATAACTTAGGGAGCTATCTCACTCGCTGGCTACGCGAGAGTGTAGTGTGTAAGAGTGACTGTCTTACATGTGGAGTGTGATGAAAGAAAGATTCGATTGATTTATATTCATTGAAAAATAGATACATCTGGCCACTTCAACGGGCGAACTGAAGTCTGTCATCCAACCTATGCTTTTTTATGTATTCGAACGACTCCTCAATATTCTCACCTGCCAGCTAAAGGCCGGTGCAGACCCACTGAGTTTAAGCTGTGTCTACAATCGCCACGGTACCACTCCCGATTTTATATTGTTTTATTATATAGCTAGGGTTATAAAAGTAGAATAGATATGCTGATACACTAAAATTAACCAAGCACAAAATATTAACTATCAAAAATGACATACAAACTAGAATCACAACCGGAACACAACCGAAGACCTCCGAAGATCTCCGAAGTTTGCCAAGACACCGCAAGGATTTGGCTGGAACATGGATATCGATGCGTTATAAGTATTCCACCGAAAATCATGTTCCAGCCCACTGCTTGACGGACAAGCTGCATGACGGTGTGAGACAAATGGAACAGAAGAAAGAAAATTTAGAAGAATATTTTGTGTCCATGTAGTACGGCCAACTATACGCCATGTGTTTACACCGTGTAAGGCACATAAACGCACATACGTGTACCAGTGAATCAGTGCATGATTCTGTGTAACCAATTTTTTTTTTTAAATTTTGTTGGCGTTTTCCTCAATTTTTAAAATTTTTCTGCAGTTTTTATTTACTTTAGACTGTTCAAAATCGTTATTCCTATCCAACTCAATGATAGTTTTAATTAAGAAGTAATTAAATCGCTAATTAAACTAAAAACAGTAGCAGCTTTTTCGCTAGAGTTCATTCAGGTCGCCGGCCTAATACATACATACCTACGGCGCGCGACGCGCTCAGACGACGCTGGCAGAAGCTAGTTTTAAATAAACGAATAAAATTAACCTCCTCTCTTCAGATAATGCGAACCCGAGAAGCAGCCCTCTGGGAGCTGGAAGAGAAACAGATTCACGAACGTCACCAACTTGCGAAGAGACAGCTCAAAGACGAGTTCTTACTGCGGAGGCATCAGATGCTGGTGCGGCATGACAAGGAGTTGGAGCAGATTAAGAGGTAAGAGAACTGCCTAGCCTTCTCCAAACTATGCTAAGTGTGGCAGCTGAATACCAGTATTTTGCGAGGAATGATTGCCTGAGTCGACACCTCATTTATGAGAAAGAGGTGACTTTACAGGAAGAAGAAAAAACTGCGCCCTGTAAAATTTTATTACGACAACTTATTCAAGTATTAGAGTTTTCAATTTTGATACATTTTCAGATGCATGTGATACATATTTCAGGTGAAAGTCGTAAAGCGTAAAATGCTTCTTGAGTTTTTACGAGGTTATTATTAACTGTCATAGATGGCGTTCGGGAGATCACTAGATATTGATATTGTTCAATGCAAACGTTTTCCGACATTTCCGTTTTGTTGTATAGGGCAGGAAGAATCTCACTGACGGGGCCCATCGTGGCCGGTGCCTGCATGCCTAGGGGTAGCGGATAAATTCTGAAAATGTGTTGCCGTACCCCTGGGCACTCAGGCAGGGAAGGAACAGGGGTGGGTTTTAGTCAGTAAGAGTCTGACACGCCCTCCCGCTCTACCCAAAGCGGGAGAAGTCATTGGATGATTTCCCATCCCCCTAAAAAAAAAGAAAAGCCCGCGAAATTAAAATTTTGCAATTTGCAGGTCAGTGTCAGGATGTATGTTGGTCAAAATATGATTCGCAGCCGTAGCAAGTATGTGTTTATAGAATTATAATTATTAGAATCGTCAAAACAACTCTCACAGTTAGAATTGATGTCATAATTTCATGAAATAGTCATTCCATACGAACTAAGAAGGTTGTATTGATGATTTGAATGATTATAGACTGACCTGCAAATTGCAAAAAACGTAAGAAAATTTGAATTTCGCGGACTACCCTGGCGCTTCCCCCTTAAGGCGCTATTAGCTGCCAATGACCTTCAGTGTGGTAAGCTTGCGTGTTTTGTGCTGAGCTCACGTAACGCGTCGTACGTCCACCCAGTAATAGGACTCGCCCATCAAGGAGCGCTGTCCCAAATTAGGCATTATTGATTTATTACACTTAAAAGAACAGGTATTAAAATAAAACTCTGAGACTAAATTATAAATAATTAAATGATCTTTAAAATGGTGAAGGTTTCATAAAAATATGCTTTATAGTTTTTGCGTGACTCAATTTTTATATCCGCATTAGACGTATCTTTACAAATTAATTACACTATGTTATAAAAATATAATTTAAATATTCTGAGATCAAATTACGACGGAAATTGTCTAGAGTAACATATATTTTTTTCAAAGAAATAAGACTAGTCGTTTAGACGTGATGTTCCATTAAAAACCAATAAAAGTCGTATAATTGCGCCTTAAGTCAAGAATGAATAGGTTACTTTCTAGGCAAGCGTGCTCCAACGTCGGCCACATTATCGCTTACCATAAGCTCAAATGCGAGCCAAAATTTTTTTTACCAATTTATTTCATTTTTCAACAGGAAAAACACACGCAAAGAAGAAGAACTCGCGAAGGTGCAAGCTCTGGAGAAGCGCTCGCTACCGAAGCGGATCCGCGCGGAGCAGAAGGCGCGCGAGATGATGTTCCGCGAGTCGCTGCGGATCAGTGCCGTCAACGTCAGCCACGAGGACGAGCGCGACAGGCTCAAGAAGGTGAGCACTGATATATAGGGTGACTGGTAATTAGTGACCGATACGTGATTGTATTCATGATAACAAACAACTTTCCCAAAGAAACATATTATAGTGAGACAGGACGGCACACCAGCCAACAGCTGATAGGTCACTGCCCCGCGCGCGCGAATTTCATACGGCTGTTGTGTTATTGTGATAAAGTGAATGAGTATAAAAAACTTTTTTACAAAAAAATAGAACCGACTTCCAAAAAAAGTGCAAAATAACTTTAATTTCGGAAGTCGGTGTTCCTGTTTTGTGTCTTTGTTTTTTGACACCGACTTCCGAAATTAAAGTTATTTTGCACTTTTTTTGGAAGTCGGTTCTATTTTTTTGTAAAAAAGTTTTTTATTTTTCACTTTTTAGTTGTGGCTCCCCATTAAACTGTGTTAACAATTATTCATAGACATACGATAGCAGCAATCGCGGTTGATTTGCTGTCAATTTTTGAAGAGTTCCGTTGTCTGTCTCCGAAACCCATCATCAGATCTTTTTGAAATTTAAATGGGACCATTTCGGAATAAACCCCTTTCGAGCAAAAAAAGAATTTTGCAAATCCGTCAATATATGACGGAGTTATGCCCGAACATACATAAAAAAAAAAAAAAAAATACAAACATCCGAATTGATAACCTCCTCCTTTTTCGAAGTCGGTTAATAAATAAAATGTTTCTTTGAGAAAGTTGTTTGTTATCATGAGTACAATCACGTGTTTAAGTATCGGTCACTAATTACCAGTCACCCTATATACTACAAGCTCTACTCTAACTCTTTCAAGGTCGAGGTGTGTTTGGAAGAGCTTGCCCTGGCACAGCCAACTGTAGGAATACGGGTGGGTTTTAGTCAGGAATAGTCTGACACGCCAGCTCCACCCAGAGTGGGAGAACTAATTGATGATTTCCAACCTAATGTCTACCCAGGGGTCGTGGATAAATTGAAATAGAGTTATCGCGCCCCTGGACACTCAGGCAGGGAAGGTTTTAGTCAGTAAAAGTCTGACACGCCCTCAGCTCCATTCAGAGCGGGAGAAGTCATTAAATGATTCACCAACCCATTAAAAAAAAAATGTCTCTTCAGTGTTATCTCAAAGATGTGGTCGCTTCGGTAGATTGAGTCGAGAAGAGGCTGGTTTGTTACGACGGTCGTGAGCGAGTACATTGTTTACCCAAAACTGAGGCTCTCTTTCGATCAGTCCCGCGAGTAGTTTTACCCGAATGCCCTAGAAGGGGGTTAATAGTTTTCGAGAGTTTGTATGTATGTATTATATTAATATTTTTGTTGTTTTGCGCAGTTCCAAGAGAACGAGAAGCGTCGCTACCGCGCGGAGCAGCAGCGCCTGGCGACCAAGCACGCGAAAGCGAGGGAGGAGCTCAAGGCGGCCGGAGAGGTAAACTGCTCACTTATATAGTTTATTAACACTATGCAACAAAAGTATAAGGTGGACTTAATGCTTAAGCGTTTTCTACCAGTCAACCAAGGGCGGTGGAGAGATAATACAGCATGTACATTATGGGTTTTTAGTTTTATAGGTGCACTGCATCACCTAATAAAGGTTGTCTGGCAGAATATGCCAAGTCCGAGGTGCTTTTGTGCAGATTTTAAATATATGTTTGTCAGGAGCAATAATTTAGAAATTATTGATTGAATGATAATTTTATACTGCTTACCGACGAAAAAAAGTTACGCAGATGTCTCCAAAAAAATTGCTCCTGCAAAAATCGGTAAAATGTGACTAATTCATGTTGAAGCAATTTAATTTTTGTCTGTCAATGACAAAAGTCGCCTGTTATCATATAAAATCAAAACGGGACCGCCTTCATTCAGGGTCATTAAAAATAAAAAATAAACTTTTTTCCATGTCAATAATGAATAATTCTTATTTTGTAAATCTATACACGGTGTAACGGAAAGGTGTGGTCATATTTTAAGAACTGCATCAGCCCATCGTTATGAACAACTTTATTTAAAAAAACCAGAGGAAATTCTCAAAAAAAAAATTTACCTCCCATACAAATGTTGATCAGCTGATGATAAGTTTGTATGGAAAATCTAATTTATTTTTTGGAAATTTTCTATTTTTTCTTAGAGAAAGTTGTTCATTTCCATGGGCAGAACGGGTTCTTAAAATATAACCACACCTTTCCGTTACACCCTGTATATATAAAAATGATTCCATTTTTCCTTTGGTCACGGCATCACACGTGAACGGTTGGACCGATTTCGCTAATTCTTTTTTGTTGTATTTTTTATTGTCAGGAGAAGGTTCTTATGAAAGAAAAAATTAAGAAAGTTACACAGAAAATTGGAAAATTTCAGAAAACTTGAAGACTATTTAATCTTCGCGAGTTTGACCGTTCGCGCGTCAGGACGTTTGTCGGGTTAGCTAGTAGGTCATAAAAAACCACTTACACGACACATTTTATTGTCAGCTAGATGAGGTTGATGTTGAGATCTGACTATTCTGAGAAGAAACAACAAAACCACTTCAGAGGTCAAAGTCTCTTCTATCCCTACTGTTCAAATTATATGAGAACCATGTGATACCAATGATATGGTTCTCTCTCAAAGATTACAACTAACCACCAAACAATTCCACACAGGCCCTACTCCGTGAACTGGAACAGTACCAGAACGAGAAGCGTAAGGCCCTGATGAACCACGAGGGCAACAAGATGAAGGCCGTCGAGGAGAGGTACTCCCAAGAGCTGAAGGAGTGGCGCGCTACCCTGGGTGACAGGAAGCTGGTGAGTCATTGAATTAGTGTGATATGACCCCGAGATCTGAGTTAAGAATTTTAAGTTCAGTATTTATCTAAGTCCCTAAGTTGTACGGTTAGGATTCATTCTAAGGCTTAGAATGAGTCTTAAGTTAAGGCCCGTTGAGCCCTCACTTATGTTTTTAGCAATTTACTGATATTTTTTGAAAATCTGTCAACACATTCTTAAATTATGGTTCTCAATTCAGAAACCGGTCTTTTGTGGGTGATTTGGTGAATATGATGGTGGGTTGTGGCTACATTTCAATTACTTTTTTTATTCATTAATGAGACTTATTTTGTTAGAGCAGTGGTGTCCGAGTGGTAACGGCCGCGACTTACAAGTTGTAGGTCGTGAGTTCAAACCCAGGCAGGCGCTTTACTTTGTGTAAATTATTTCATCACCACTGCTCTCAAAACTGTGAAGGAAAACATCGTGAGGAAACCGGCATATCCTAGAACCAAATATTCGAAGACATGTGACATCCACCAACAGTGGAATATGGCCCACACCCTCTCACAGAGAGGAGGCCTGTGCCCCAGCAGTGGGGACATTAAAAGGCTGATGATGATCTTTCCCTCTAACATAAGCGGTTATATGCATGAAGGTTTTCACTCTTAACCACATCATCGCTTACCATCAAGTGAGATTGAGGTCAAACGAGATCCTATCAATGATAAAAACTGGCCAAGTGCGTATCAGATTTCGCACATTAGGGGTTCCGTACCAAATATTGGTATTTGTTAGTAAAGTATATGTAATAATAAACATTATCACCAAATTTCAAGTTCCTAAGTCAATTGGAAGTTAAAAAATTCTTCGTAACTAAATGTTGTGACAGACGACCGACGGACAAACAGACAGGCGGACACGTGAGTGACAACAATATAAGCTCCGTTTGGGCCCTTCGGGTACGGAACCCTAAAAAGTAGAATTTGTTTAGTCTCGATATTGAAATGTAGCCATAATACCATTGTGTATACAAGTTGTTGTGTCCACCGTTTTGTCCTTAGGTCTTTAAAGTCCCTTGCAAACAGGTGATTTATTACAGATTTTGATATTATATATTACTGTATTTTCCCCTTTCAATTCTAGCGTGATGTATGCATGAATGTTTTGTGCTTCTGACTGTGTTGAAATTATATAGCGAATAATTTCGTATAAGAATTAATTTATATTACAGAACATTAAACTGAACAATATTTTTTATATTATTTAGAAGTATAAATCTTATGGGAGTATAAACTCTAAATATACAGGGTGTAACGGAAACGTGTGGTCATGTTTTAAGAACTGCATCTGCCCATCTATATGAACAACTTTTTTCAAGAAAAGCTGAGAAAATTCTCAAAAAAAAATATTTACCTCCAATATAAATCATCAAATCAATCAGCTGATGATAACGTTGTATGGACAGTCCAATTATTTTTTTGGGAGTTTTCTTTTTTTTCTTAGAGAAAGTTGTTCATTTCCAAGGGCAGAAACGGTTTTTAAAATATGTCCACACCTTTTCGTTACATCCTGTATTATTATGAATGTACAGGAGTTTTTATTTGAATAAAAAGTTGACAATTTTACGTTATTTGGCCTTGCTAACATTTTTAGATGAGCTAGCAGATTTATGATACATACCTAAAGACTTACCTAGCTTAGTCCACTGCTGGGCAAAAATATAGAAGAATATGGATAGGATATTTCAATACAGTCAGCGGCACAGATATTTGAAAAACTTAATTTATAAGGCATGTGTTGTAGGTAGCTTGCATATGATTGGGTGGACTGTACGCATGTGTTCATGGTTTATATGGTAAAGGAATTATTTATTTGCCAATACAATCAAAATTGGAGACGCTCAAAATACTGCTTCAAAAGAGTCCTGTGACATTTTTTTTAAATTGCAATAAATTGTAATTAAAAGACAACCAGTTTTGAATTTAAACGTTTTGGGAACACATTCTTGTGCGTAAGCTAAGGAGTAGAATCCCCTGCCGGAGTCGTGTTTCCTGATAGCTACAACCTGGGAGTCTCTAAGTCAAGAGTGAATAGGTTACTTCTAGGCAAGCGTGCTCCATCTTCGACCACATCATCGCTTACCATCAGGTGAGATAGTGGACAAGCGCCGCGAGCCTATAAATGTTAAAAAGAAGATTTGTTTACAGAGACTTAGTTTCTTTAAATTTCAGTTTGGTAGTAAATAATTCCTTTACCTTATGAGTAAGCATGTTTGTTCATAGCTTGGTTCAAAACTAATGTGTGGTGGTGGGATACGGAGAAGGTTCTTCATATTAAAAGGTTTAGTGAGTTCTGAAACGTATTTTGTTAAGAGCGAGGCAGTTTCAAGGTAAAGCCTTTAGTACTTAATTCATTGACTATCTTTCGGAGGGTAATTAAATTTACGCAACTTCTCTGTTGTATAAAACTTTAAGTAAGGGATAATCTACTGGGGATAAGGAGGGGGATGATCTAGTGAAGGTCGCGGGAATCCGATGGATCATCATTTTCCTGCGCTTATCCCATGTTACTTGGGGTCGGCGCAACACGTATTTTTCTTCCATTCTGTCCTGTCAGCCGTCACGCTATCACTAACTCCCTTTTCTATCATATCACTCCTCACACAATACATCCATCTTTTCTTTGGCCTCCCAACCATCCATCTACATTTATATTCATTACTCTTTTAGTTACATGTGTTTCATCCCTCCTCTTCACATGACCATACCAAGATAAGCGGCTCCCTTTCAATTTTTCTCTTTTTTTTTTCTTTTTTGCGGGAATCTGATGGATGCGAAACGCATAGTACCGATCGTTGTGGCGACACTTGTGGTATGACTATTTTCATTGGCATCGCTCAACGAAATGTAGGGAACAGCTGACTTATTTACAAGATTATATTTTCGGTCACATAGTAAAAAAAGATTACCCTCCTTATAGGCCAGTCAGGTAATAAAAGTAGCTCATATTCATTATTACATTTACCCCTGAAAGATAGCCAATATTAAAATTCACTCAGTATGGTTCCTTAGTGGACAGGCAAATATTAACAATTTATATCAAATCACAAAGCGTTTCAGGACTCAACATTAAAAAAAATACACGTTGTCCTCGTCCAGTGCCGTCTAGGTCGTTAAGTTCGTATCCAGAAACTAAATAACACCCTAATTCTGAACAGACCATCATAAAGTCCTTCGAGAAGCAGTTGGACGACCATGAGAAAAAGTTCGGAATACCGATCCCCGATCGAGGACTGTATCTAAACGCTCCATGGCCCAAAAACGTACTGCAACACGTCTTAAGCGCTTACCACCAACGGACATCTTTCATTGGGTCCTTGTCACGATCCAGAACTAGTCTAAACTTCATATCAGCTGCGAACACTCCTAATATGGACAGAAGGAAAAGCATAAGCCCTAGTCGAGCTACAAAATCAGCAGCAGGCAGTACCAATAACACCACAAAACGCGGTAAATTGTCTAAAGGACATCGTTATGCCTCAACATCCAATTTGAAACTAGTCTCAGACAAAATATCTGGCTTCTCAGTCTTCAACAATAGCGACGATTGGCGTAGAGAACCGATCATGGCTTATGGAGACCAAAGACAGATCAAAGAAGAAACAGAACGTCCGATAGACAAGAAATTAAACAGACAGTCGATGTCAGAACATCTGTTGAAGACGGAAACCAGTCAAACGATGAAGCGTAGCATCTCTCAGCAGAGTTTGAAACAAGACAGGGCTATGGAAGCGGTCATGATTGACTTGCCGTCGCTAGAAACGTCATATAACACGATGAGAAGCGACCGTAGTGACAGCACTTATACCATAGACTCGAACGATGATCTAGAAACTCATTTCAGTCGGTGGGGTCCTGTCAGAGGATCGAATAGCTATTCGAATACCGAAGTCCCCGTGAGTCAGTTGTCGACTTTGAATATTCGGAAGTCTATTTTGAGTGATAAGACCGAAGGCCCGCCAGATTCTAATGTTTAGTAGTGTTTTTTTTTTTGGATGAGGGAGCGAGGGTCCTAGCCTTTATACCTTGATTAATTAGACAATTAGGTTGGTTTTCAGTCTAGCTAGAATGAATGAGTACCGTAAAGTTGGGTTGCTTTGGCCCTGGGTATAACTCTGGCCCAAGCTCGTTAACCAATAGGAATACAATCCGCTTAAATACATAAGTTTTAGCATTTTCCCGTGGCTTTACTATCGTGGCCTATCCAATAGGTGCCGTGCTTTTTCAGGGGACAAAAAGTATTTTATAGTATACCTATCTATTAGTGATAGGATTTTAGTAATCGGATCAGCAGGTGTATTCGCTGACTTAGTTGACATCAATTTGATAGGCACTTTGCAGTACATTGCTGCGTTGCTCTGTGGACATCGATTATAATAGGCACTACGTAGTACATTTTTGTTTTCCTATACGTCAAAGCAGCAATGTACTTCATAGTCCCTTTCAAATTGATGTCAACTGAGTTAGCGAATATACCTGCTGATATTACCTTAACAAACATAAAAGAAACAATTGAATTTGACACTAATTTTGACATGTAAATAAAATACATGTTGACCACTCACTGCCGCATCCAGAATTGTAAAAATGCATGTTTTAAACCTAAATAGGCATGATTTTAAAATTGTATAGTATTATTTTATGTTTTAAAGAGTTTTTGCAGTGTAAATGAATGTTTTATCTTTACTTTTCGCTGTGCCAAAATGTATCCTAATTAGGAACAGTATGCTGTGAGCATGATTTTCATCTATGGTATACAGAATGATGTCAATTACTGAGCGACATACTGAAGTCTAATTGCCAAAATCCGGTAACCGTTTTACATACGTTAGCGATATTATGTCTAAATATTGACATAGCTCTGAAACGCCATCTTGTATTCTTTATTTGTCAATATTTCATTACACACCGATTTTTTTATTTACACGCAAATGTAAAAATACTTTGACATCATTTCTTTATATTTTAAGGTTATATTAATGCTTAAATCTACTAACTCGCTTTTTCTAAAAATACTTATTTTACTAATACTTTGTACAATTGTGTAAAATCCTAAGACATACTCTTTATAAATCTTGAATTATGACGTTTAAAGAAATATGGCGGCAAAGGTAATTAAAAAAAAACGAAATTCTTGTAATGTCCTTTTTTTAAGGGTGTGGAAATCATCAGATCATTTCTCCCTCTTTGGGTGGAGCGGGAGGGCGTGTCAGACTCTTACTGACTAAAACCCACCGCTGTTCTTTCAATTGCCCTTGCATTTAAGGGCCGCGTTGACTCTTCAAACACTCCGCGACCATGGCATCGTGTATAGTGTCCTCAGATATCATGAGCGTCAAAATGTCTAGAACATTTTGCATTTATAAACCGTTTATAATGTGTCTTTCTGCGGTAAAGAAATTATTCTATTAATAAGTTTCAGAACCTAAATATTCACTTGTAAGTCCTGCGTTTACTTCTAAATAGTAGATATCTAAAAAGCTAATCATTTTCTTCCAAAAAATGAATTTCTAGTTCAGTGTTTCGCTTCCAACATACTGCCAATACTAGAGAAAAGTTTGCCGTTAATTTCCTTTATGATATGAATCACAAAAAGTTCCTTATAATAATCATTTATTGTCACAAACTTGCCATTAGAAGTGAGGTGGAGGCACCATTTGTCAGTCTCTTAAAGGTTCTAAAAGTAAGGCTCTTAAAGTTAGAACCTAGTTTTTTAAACAAAAATTATCTCGAAATCCACCTAACATATTATAAGCTAACGTACATACGTTTGTCAATTTGCTGCTTTTTGGGCCCAGAAGCTGGCCACAATAATTGCAAAGTCATTCGCGTTCATCAGGGCATAGTGTAGGTGTACGGGCACTTGGGGCATAATGTGATCGGATGAATGGATTTTCAAGAACTGTTCACATCACTTGACTTGCGTTTAATTTGTGACTCCGATAATACTGGGTCCTTACATATGAAATTGGCGTTTTTTTCTCATAAATAGGGAACCTCATCACTTCTATGAATTAAAATATTCATCAATTGCTTGATATTATATCGAATAATGACCGTCATAGACAACTGTCAATAGTAAAAAAAAAACTTATTACTTATAGTTTTATAAACAAAAAAAAATCCTTAAAAATTACTCCTCCTTTTGTTAGCAGAAATGACCACTATACGTTATCATATTTTTAAACATTATTGCATAAAAGTTTTAAAACATTAGTGTTCATAGTTGTTAAATAAATTAAGAAAATGTTAGTATGAAAAAAGCAACTTCTTTAAAATTCTCCATACAAAACGCTGATTTCATAGGTGGGGGACTTAATATAATTTTTGTCCAGAAACCGGGGTTCCTATGCCGGTAGTGTGTGTAAAAAGTTGCTTTTAAAGAGTTGCTTGTCAAATATAATTATAATTTAGGAAAAAAAGTAAACAAACGAGTTTGCCTAGATTACACTTGGAAATGTTTATTTCGGGTTAAGTCTTGCAAGCTGAATTTGAACTGCTTCCTCCTGTCCTATGGAGTTAAATTTTTACATGTTGGTTCAGTTCTGATGACAATGTATTTTTATGGTAAGCATGACCTGACTCGACATCCAGGACTAGCTCCAGATAGAGGAACTCTTCAAAGGTTAACAGCACAGACACGAAATATTGCTTGAATATTTTTTTTTAATTACTATTCACTTTTAAAGCTAGTAATATGGTACCTTCACTTCTTTTTAGTATACCTACAGCCAACTTCCAATAATAAGCCAAAAAGCTTCGCTTCCTTAGTATTTATTAATAGTGTAGTATTTAATAAGAAATTCGTCCCGAAATACATTAAAAACGCTTTTTTATGTTAGAGACAATTTTGCAAAAACATCGGCCGGTCAAACTTTCCATTTTTTAGATACATTTTTACTATAATGAAAGTTGTAAATTAAGCGCTTTTTCTAAGCTGTTTTCCAGCGTTTAACTGACATTTTTTTTTCTCTCTTCTTTCTTGTTACTCGCGAAGAGATATAACTGGAAATTCAGACAAAAATTGCTCTTAATAAAATCTAGAATAGATTTCTAGAATGTCAGTTATACTCGCTTTTACGTATCGCCGGGGGTGATAGCTCTTTAGTCGTCTAAAAAGATAATAATTATAGTATTCTTTAGATAAGTATTGTAGCAATAAATTAATGCGTATAACATGTGTAAAATAAAATAAAAACTTCCAATTATGCCTGTGAAAAAGTCGCTAACATTGTCGGCGTTCGGCAAAACCAAAGTTGCTATATCTGCCTTATTTTTCGGCTTTCGGCAAACTCACGTTGCTATGTTGAAGCACTTGTCGGCGTTCGGCAAAACTAAAGTTGCTATATTTGCGATAATTAAGGCAATACTTAGAAGTAGATTCGATGTGCCTCAATCCAAAGTCGTAGGTTAGAAGAAATATATTTAAAAAGTTGAATTTGATATTTTTAATTGTTACATTTCTTTATGCAGGGTGTATTTTTGACTCTGAATAATTATGATAGTAAACGAACTTATTTTTTATACATATCACAAAAACGTGAAAATCACAGTTTTACTAAGGCCGTCCATAGACGGAGAAGAGCTGTCGAGACCAACTGCACGAAAGCAGTCGCGTTGCGGTCGGGGCCTCCATAGACGGACTGCTTAGAGCAGTCGAGACCAACTACACGAAAGCAGTCGTGTTACGGTCGGGGCCTCCATAGACGGACTGCTTGGAGCAGTCGAGACCAATTACACGAAAGCAGTCGTGTTGCGGTCGGGGCCTCCATAGACGGACTGCTTGGAGCAGTCGAGACCAACTACACGAAAGCAGTCGTGTTGCGGTCGGGGCCTCCATAGACGGACTGGTTGGAGCAGTCGAGACCAACTACACGAAAGCAGTCGTATTGCGGTCGGGGCCTCCATAGACGGACTGCTTGGAGCAGTCGAGACCAACTACACGAAAGCATTCGTGTTGCGGTCGGGGCCTCCATAGACGGACTGCTTGGAGCAGTTGACACCAACTGCACGAGAGCAGTCGTGATGCGGTCGGGGCCTCCATAGACGGACTGCTTAGGGCAGTCGAGACTAACTGCACGAGAGCAGTCGTGTTGCGGTCAGGGCCTCCATAGACAAACTGCTTAGAGCAGTCGAGACCAACTGCACGAGAGCAGTCGTGATGAACGAATGAACTGCTCCAAGCAGTTCGTCTATGGACGTCCTAAGGGGTATGTTACCCAGTAACTGGGCTGAGAAGGTCAGATAGGTAGTCGCTCCATGTAAAGTGCTGGTAGTTAGCTATATTCTATAAGTCTGGTTGCCTACCCCGACGTGATAGGGAAAAGGTTGGATAGAGTATTTCACGCTTAAGAAAGAAAAAGTATTCCAAGTTTCATAATACATCCTGTGTAATGTTTCATGATACCCATAAAGGGATCAGCAAATAAAAATAAATAAATTATACGAAGTGCATCGCCACGAATGAAGTTAATAATAATAGTTATATCTATTAATTTTTAATGATATACGCGTCCCGTAAAACTGTTTACGCTAATCGGTCGACTTATTTGTACTAAGGGCTGAGGTTGCCATAGTCAGTCTTTGGATAAAATTGACGTTTGACAGTTTTTGAATGGAAAATCTGTTAAAATAAGACTTAATTAAAGTTTGGTTATTTTTTTCCTTACAAGTTTTATATGAGCGATAGGCGATGAAAACGAATGATGTGTTCAAATGTTGGCGTTTGAAATGAGTATTATTCTTCATATACAAAGCCAGCAAAAGTGGGCAAAAATTGCCCACTTTTCATAAGGCATTACTAAGACCAGCCCGCAGCAGTCACCTGCTGGAAAGGAAAAGTTGTTACGATCCTTTACCTAACATCAGATTTTTCTTAATAGGTAAGTATATACTTTACAAACGCCAGCATTTTTATGTATAGAAACGAAACATTCCCAAATACTATTAAAAGTTAATTTATAGTCGAAGAGTTATTCATGCAAAGAATCGATTTGCTAAGTTATTATAATATAAACACGTTTCATAAAATAATTTTCTAACAATTATTTTTGTTGTACAAAATACTTCATTTTATAATGTTTATTGTAAATTAATTTTAATAATTGTTTTGTTCTTTTGAAGATATTTTAACTATTTTATTGTTAGATTGTATTGTTATTACAAAACTGTTTTAAGAAACCGACTGTTTCATCACTCAAGTATATTTGGAAAATAGGAGAGTTACTGAAACATGATATTATTAAAAATTGTATGTACTTTGAGCAAGTAAGTAGCTATGATTATATTACTCTGGCCTTTCACAATGTGGAGGTCAATATTGATGACCCAAAAGTTTCGCTATAGACAAAAATAGACGGGTATTTAACTTATAAACAAAAACATATTTAGACGGAAAAAAAATGATGAAACAGTCGCAAAACGAAGTTTTAATTCTGACGCATTTCTTAAACTTAAATAAAAATGTTACCCAAAACTCAATTTAAAAGCCTGATCATTAAATCTGCTGAAAAATCTTACTTTGTTGACTGAAATACGGATAACCATTGATAAGTTATTAGCAGATTTATTTGAATAGGCTTGAATATTATTCTAAAACGTTTTACGGAAATGATAAATTTCTTCAGCACAATACGGGTCCATTTGTCCCGTTATAATGGTTCTTAATTTTTAATTATTTATTGTACACCACGCATTAAAATAAAGGCCCCGTCACGAGAAGCTATAAGTTTTGTAAACACACATTCAGGGGCTCGCAACCTTTCGATCAAATAAAAATAAAACAGTTTTGTAATGATTTTTATTTTTTATAGGGATATAATTGTGTTAACACACAATATAACCTAATCCGCGAAAACAACACAAACAAACAGACGCATTCAAAACTCGAATGACAGCATTGACAGCGTCAGCGTGAACTTACTTCAAAATGGGGTCCCAAATGTTTACGTTCCATGAGTCAGACGCGTTCCAGTACCACAAAACATTAGAAGACAGCTTTATATCGCTAAAATATAACCCGACCTAGTGAAATCGCTCGTTAGTTTCGTATTACACGTATGTTACTTTGAGTTGATTGAATTTGGGATTATTTGTTGTTGATTGAATTGTCACTACGTAACCTAGTAGAAGTTCTTTATTTACAAAATTTGTAGCTTCTCGTGACCGAGACTGTATTCTAAATACAGTCATTTTAAACAATTTATGTACAAAGGCGAGCTTAACAACGTTGAGTTTTCTCCCAGCAAACCTTTAAGTGATAGAGAGATCACATTCGAAGATATATTGGCGAGGGAGAAGTTGACTGCGGTTCAAGTGTCATTATTAACATTGCTAGACTATGGCCCGCCATAGATGGACTGCTTAGAGCAGTCGGCACCAACTGCACGAGAGCAGTCGTGTTGCGGTCGGGGCCTCCGTAGACTGACTGCTTGGAGCAGTCGAGACCAACTGCACGAGAGCAGTCGTGTTGCGGTCGGGGTCTCCATAGACGGACTGCTTGGAGCAGTCGAGACCAACTGCACGAGAGCAGTCGTGTTGTGGTCGGGGCCTCCATAGACGGACTGCTTAGAGCCGTCGAGACCAACTGCACGAGAGCAGTCGTATTGCGGTCAGGGCCTCCATAGACGGACTTCAGTACATTTTTAGCTGTGAAAACAAATGAACTGCTTGAGCGGCAGTCGGCTTTGACTGCTCCAAGCAGTCCGTCTATGGCGGGTCTATGTCGAGCTTTCGGCTGACTTAAAACAGGCCTAAGATTAGCTAGAAATAAGTAGGACGAAGACGCTAGAAAAATCTATTTAGTCCGTTCGGTTACATTACCAAAAATATTGGACAAGTATTTTTCACATCAACAAATAATTCAAAACGTTACAGTGCGTTGAAATTTGGCGTGACGACTTTGGGGGGGGGGGAGGGGGGGTTGGAAATCATCCAATGACTTCTCCCGCTCTGGGTGGAGCGGGAGAGCGTGCCAGACTCTTACTGACTAAAACCCACCCCTGTTCCTTCCCTGCCTGAGTGCCCAGGGGTGCGGTAACTCATTTTAAGAATTTATCCGCTATCCCTAGGCATGACGTCACGCCTTGGACTTTATACAACGAAGTGACATAACAAGCCCCAACTCCGGAACTTGGATGCGTTTTTTTTTTTTTTTTGCTTTGGTAAAGCAAAAAATACGTGTTCTATATTTTTTGATAATCTAACTTGACTTAATACAATTATTATTTTTGTACTCAGAAATCATCTCTATTGCACTCATAAGTCGTTTTGAGCTCGCCGTAGTGTAGCTTGGGAAGGTCGCACTTACCGTGGTAAAATTATAGGTTAATCTACTGTGAACAATGTTGAACCTCAGCTGTATGGCAAGAGTGAATAGGTTACTTCTAGGCAAGCGTGCTCCACCGTCGACCACATCATCGCTTACCATCAGGTGGTCAAACGCGTGCTTATCAAAGTTAATAAAAAACTAAGTTGACCCATTGCATGTTTAAGTTGTAAATACCTGATTTGACTTTTAAGTAATTTTAACATAATTATGCATGTTAGTTAGAGATTATTTTGACTTTTCATGCTCGTATGAATCCTGTTTTTATTTAAGTATGCTTATAATAATTGTGTAATTCACTGAAATTATCATATGTATGTTCAACAAAGAAATTTAGATTTTTAAAAGAAATATCATTTCCGTAATTCTAGCTCCTAATGTACAAGCTAGTTTAAACGTCAATTCGACGAGAATTCTGTACCTACGCGTTATTTGTAATAAGGTCATTTAATTATTATTTAAATAAATCATTTATTTTACGCAAATTATAATGTAAATAAAGATGTTATGTTTCATAGTTTTTTTGATGTTTTTTTTTTCTTACATGGTGCAGGGGATTTAAATATTATTTTTTAATAAAATTTGATTATAGTATTGAAAATACAAGGGAATTAAATCTGTAATTGAATTGGGTCAGATAAATTTGGTTAATTTATAAAAAATACATAAATTAAAGGGATTTGGGCATAATTGCAGTTATAATAAAGCTATAAGGCAATTAATATCAAAGCTTGCTTTAAATAAATACAGCAGGTACAATGGTGATATATATACAATTTGATGAATTTAATTTCAGAAGCTTGGGTAAACTTTTTTTTTTTTGGGTAAAGTTACCTCAGGTAAAATAACCCAACCTGTTAAAATTACCCAGCTCGGGTAAAGGTAACCTCGAGTCATGTCAATTTTTAAATTTTCATTTTAGAAAAGCAGTTCAAAGCAAAGTTGACACAAGCTTCTAAATATTCCATCAACATAAGAAGTCTACACCTAACTACAGATGTACATACAGGCTACTAAACACACGAAAAATAAAACGCGCGACTAAGGGTGCGTATACACTGAAGCGGAGCTGGGCGGAGCAGAGCGGAGATGTGCAGGCATCGACCAATCAAAATGGTTGAAATCCTCATTGCATCACTCGTCTCGCTCCGCTCCGCCCAGCTCCGCTTCAGTGGAAACGCACCCTAAAAGTTGCAACGCATGAGCATGTGCTTCGAATCTTTGTGTATTGTTACTGATATTTTTGCTGAAACCTTTACAGAGTTGAGAGACGTACTGTTAAGTAGGTATCCCCATATATCTTGCCTTAACTCTAGGGTTTAATTTAACATTGTGAAAAAACTTGATGACATTTTTAAATAGCCCAGCACAATAAGTGGTGGGGAGAAAGGTACCGGCGAAATGAAAGGTACATGAAACTTCAACTTGGTCCACTTGAACCACAAATCAGTTGATGCGTTAACCGCTAATAAAATTTAGAACATCGTTCGATTTCTGTCAATCGTTTGGGGATGGCAGGGTATTATTTATTTATTTATTAACACTCAATGCAACAAAAGTACAAAGGCAGGTGCCTTATACATTCTCTACCAGTCAACCAAGGGTGGTGGAGAGGTAATATGGCACCTGCATAAAAAGCGTTTTTAGTTTGACCGGTACTGCTGTACCGCGTCTTAGGAAAGCGCCGCGTGGCGGAGACTGGAGGGCCGCGAGCGTTGACGAATGAGCGGCCTGCACTGTCCTCCCGTCTCGTCGCGCACGTAGGTACCAAAGCGTTTATAGTTTGACCGATGACGCTGTACCGCGCCTTAGGAAAGCGCGGCGTGGCGGGGGCTGGGGGGCCGAGAGCGTTGACGAATGAGCGGCCTGCACTGCCCCCCGTCTCGCGGCGCACATACCAAAGCGTTTTTAGTTTGACCGGTACTGCTGTACCGCGTCTTAGGAAAGCGCCGCGTGGCGGAGACTGGAGGGCCGCGAGCGTTGACGAATGAGCGGCCTGCACTGTCCTCCCGTCTCGTCGCGCACGTAGGTACCAAAGCGTTTATAGTTTGACCGATGACGCTGTACCGCGCCTTAGGAAAGCGCGGCGTGGCGGGGGCTGGGGGGCCGAGAGCGTTGACGAATGAGCGGCCTGCACTGCCCCCCGTCTCGCGGCGCACATACCAAAGCGTTTATAGTTTGACCGATACCGCTGTACCGCACCTTAGAAAAGCGCGGCGTGGCGGGAGCTGGGGGGCCGCGAGCGTTGACGAATGAGCGGCCTGCACTGCCCCTCGTCTCGCCGCGCACATACCAAAGCGTTTATAGTTTGACCGATACCGCTGTACTGCGCCTTAGGAAAGCGCGGCGTGGCGGGGGCCGGCGGGCCGCAAGTATTGACGAATGAGCGGCCTGCACTGCCCCCCCGTCTCGCCGCGCACGTACCTAAGGCGCGGTGCAGCGGTATCGTTCAAACTATAGTAATTTTTACAAGTAGGTCTTTGTTTACAAAGTTTACTACAAATTGAAAGTCCCTCCGCCTTGTAGGGCAGGCTTGTGTCCAAGGTCCACTTTTATCAAAATTCGAATTGGATTCTACAAGCTTCTCTCAGTTCCCATCAGTTTGTCTCTCAACAAAACATGGTTTTAGCAAAGCCCAGTATACATAACACAGGATATTAACACGGCGTGGTGGTGAGATACTGCTAACAGGGACTGGACTGCGCCGAACGCATGGTATGTGGTTTATTTTCTAGCACCTTTTATTAAACGATGGTTGCAGGACACACGGCACGCTTGGCTTAGACTAATCTGAGCATATGAGGTCCTAGTAGTTGGCTTTCGGGAGCTCCATAGTTTTTTTACCCTTGGATTTCTTGGACTTGTTTCTAGGTTCTGAAATAATAATCATTAAATATCTCACATTAAATTGATTTTTATAAGACTAGTAAATTAGGATTTTCTTTGATGATACGTAATTCATATTTTGTGAAAATTTTGCGTTTTGTATCTGAGGAAAGCATGTCGTGACTCCTGAAGCATTCGTAGTAACACTTTCTTTACGGTAAAAATATAATTTATTTTGTTGCCTAATTTAAAAATAAACTTGCGTGGTAACCGTAAGGAAGGGGTTTAAATAGCACTGAATTTTGCACGATACTCTTTAGATTTGTTTCTTGATACTTTTTTTATATTTGGCATAGAATGTTAAAAATACAACACTTGTCAAGTGCTCACAAATATGTTTTCAAAACAATCACTCTTACCTACAGGTATTTTTAGGAAAAGTAAATTATAATAAAATTAAATAATGGGCTTCTTCAATAAAGTTGATGATTGTATACCGGCTCAGGGGCCCAATTCTGTAACTTTGAGTTAGGCAACACGCCATCGACACTCTCATCATTCTCCTGCCCTTATCCCAATTTATTTGGGGTCGGCGCAACATGTCTTTTTCTTCCATACTTCTCTATTAGTCGTCATCTCTGTAGTCACCCCCCTTTTTACCCATATCACACTCGACACAAAACAGACATTATTTTGTCACTGTTGCAAATTTGGTATTCTGCAATAACTTCAAAATGCTATTGACATATTATAGTAGACCAGACTACCAATTATTACAATAGTCTTATCGCGTTTCGCGCGTTTCAATGACACTACAGTGGCAAGTCAATGACCATAAATAATTTATAGAATACCAAATGTCAATGACTATTCTATTGAGACACCACTGACACACTACCGACACACTATTGACAAATTAGTTATTTTACAGAATTGGACCCCAGTTGACCCTAAGACAGAGATTAAGATCAGTCCTTTTCAAGACCATATGATATACTCGTAGATAACATGCTCTATGTCATTTCCATTTTAACCGTCAGGTGTACAATTATCTCCCTTAATAAGGATCAAGATTATTCTTACAACTTCAAATAACCCAATTCTCATAATTCACAGGCCCTGGAAGAAGAATTCACAGTCCAGCTAGAAGAACAAGAAAGACAGGCAGCAAGTACCCGTCTACCGCCTCCATCTTCAACGATGCCCCAACACAGCTCCACCCTCCACTCCTCCCGGACCAGCCTAGCATCCAGTCACTACGACTAGACATCGCACACACACATGGTATCCGTCAAATTCCGCGGAGGCGCCCTCACATACCAAAAAGGCGACGTACGCGTAAAAAGGACTAAGGATTTCCATATAAGGAGCTGTGTGTGTGTGAAAAAGACAAACTTTTCGAAATAGTTCATGGGTTGAAACGATAGATGGCTCTGTGTTCAATCGTGTTTAGCTTACGTTTTTTGGTAAGAGATGGCGTTGTTTTCAACTGTCGTGTGAAGACTGAAGTACATAATAATGCAATGTTTTAACTTAATAATGGAGATATGTGTAAAAATACGGAGAAGATTTTATGATTCTGGGAATCTGTTATGATAAATCTACTGATATTGTCAGCCTTTTCTCAGTCTACTGCATATGGGCCTAGATATAGGCTTATCTCAAGTCGCTTAGAACTTACAATTTCTTCGGTCTTCGCTTCTTGGAGGAAAAAAACAACTGTGTTTAATCAAAATCGGACGAAACTAACTTAAATTATTATCCCCAGTATTGATCTACTTAACTAGAAATATTCAAGGGGGCCTTGAAAATATGAAAATGCACGAAACTTACCAGCTTAAAATAATTGCACAAATTAATTTAAACCTTGAACTGCACTAAAATTCCTTAAGGCGACGGTCGCGGGCATAAATAAAAAAAAAAATGTATATAAATGAACATTTTGGATGACCTTTTTAGAGTAATATTAGATAGAACATTTCAAATTTTAACGGCGATTTGGTCTGAAGCCTGAATAATCAATGCAATGTTAAAATATAAATAATAACAGGCAATGGGCTCGCCTCCTATTACATGTGACTTAAACATAACGGGCGAAAACCTTGCAATGTTACAACTTTGTTTATCCTTTTTGGGAAAAACTGTCTCTGACTTAAAAGGTGTCGAACTGAATTGACATAGTCATCTCATCGCTATTTTGATTTTGCTTCAAAGTTCAAGGCAACGTTCGTTATAGAAAAACTTGAATTCCAAATATCTCGACGATGCTATGTTAAGCATCCTCTCATATGTGGTAACTTTGTGCGCGGAACCTTGCCAAAAATCAAAATGGCGATTGGATGCCTGCCCTTTCCAGTAACGCAATAGTTTAAAAAAAAAAAAATAAGCATTGTGTCGATAAATACGTGAACGTGGCTTGTATAGTGTATACGCGTAAGATGTTTCGGAAACTATTATTTGAATGAGCAAATAAATATACTTAGCTTCTCTTTATAAGGATTTTTCTAGTAGTGTGGAAAACTGGAGTCTGAAGCCTAGATAGGTGCGTGGCTGATGGCAAAAGGCTTGCATCCTATAACACGAGACTTATTACTGGTGAATAGTGGGTGTATTATATAGGGTTATTGGTAACTTGACGTAGGTATTCCCGGCAGGATGTGACTACAACAAACTGTTTCAGTGAAATGTGATGTTTAGTGACACATTCTGGGTAGTTTAAAACAAAAAAAAAAACAAAACTTAGCCACTTTAGTGGCGACGGAGACAGCACCCGAGGAAGCCTAGGCGGAAACCCGTGGGTTTCGAGGAAATCCAAGTTTCAATTAGCTGTTTCAGTGAAATGTGATGTTTAGTAACACATTCTGGGTAATATAAACAAAAAAAAAAAACAAAACTTAGCTACTTTAGTGGCGACGGTGACAGCACCCGATGAAGCCTAGGCGGAAACCCAAACGTTTCAGTGAACTGTGATGTTTAGTAACACATTCAGGGTCATTTAAACAAAAAAAAAAAAAAAAAAACAAAACTTAGCCACTTTAGTGGTGACGGAGACAGCACCCAAGGAAGTCTAAGCGGAAACCCATGAGTTTCGAGGAAATCCTAGTTTCAATTAGCCGTTTCAGTGAAATGTGATGTTTAGTAACAGATTTTGGGAAAATTAAAAACATAAAACTCGAATGCTTTATTGTTGCAAATAGGTCACACTATTACATCCTGATGGGAATCCTTCAAGTTTCCAATAACCCTGTACGTCTCTGCCTACCCCTTTTAGAGTCAAGATGAGTATATTTCTGCTGTAACGGTTTTTATACAATGGTTCACATAGAATTCCTCAGTAGCGCCCCGGAGTCTGGATTATGCCCGGGTGATGGCATTGGCAGTATGGTAGAGCAGTGGTGGCCCAGTGGTAACGGCCGCGACTTACAAGTTGTAGGTCGTGAGTTCAAACCCAGGCAGGCGCTTTACTTTGTGTAAATTATTTCTTTACCACTGCTTTCAAAAACGGTGAAGGAAAACATCGTGAGGAAACCGGCATGTCCTAGAACCAAAACTCGAAGACATGTTACATCCACCAATCGGCATTGGGCCCGCGTGGTGGGTGCCCACATCCTCTCTCAGAGAGGAGGCCTGTGCCCCAGCAGTGGCGACATTAAAAGGCTGATGATGATGGTATGGCTCGCCCTCTATTTATATGGGACTATAACATAACTGGTGAAATTTGAGAGCACTATACAGGGCGTAACGGAAAAGCTTGGCCATATTTAAGAAAGTGCTGCTGTCCATGGAAATGAATATCTGTCTTCAAGAAGTAAAAAAAATTCCCGAAAAAAATTAGATTCCATAAATATATTTTTTTTTTTTGATGGGCAGAAGCAAAATCTATGACCACTCCCTAAAGGGACATTCTGTAGTTACATCTCTACCTACCGTTTCGGACAATACCGGTTTAAAGTTATGTTATGTGTACTCGCAATTATTTTACTAGAATCTTGGGACAATGCACTGAGGACTGATTCGCCGAAAAAAACAGAAAATTATGGAAATTTTGTTTTCTTACTCCTCCGCTGTCTTTTCTGATTAATTTCGTTGCGGGACCCAAGAATGTTTAATCGATTCTCCGGGAATCGTCAAGCTTTATTGCCTTGGCATTTTTCTGGTGTTTGCCACTGTTGATACTGGCTTTCAGGAATTTCAGTGGTTGGGCATAGTGTGGTGGTATTGTCCCAAATTAAAAAAGCAACAGAAAATATCTGTATCTCAATCACCCTTTTGATCATATCGTATTACTATGTCACCATTGTATAATAACAAATAAGAATACATATTTCGGTTGTAAATAAATAAAGGAATTGAAAAAAATAAAAGTAAGGTGCTTTTGCAAAGATTGATAAGCAATTTATTATTGTAATTCGGAATGATAAATTTGAGGTTGGTGGCAGGCTTATTAATCAACGAGTCTCCTAAATGCGAGGCTGTTTTTATATGATATTTAGAAAGTAACACGTAATGTCGATGTTCAAACAAAATATGTTACTTAAAAGTCAAATGAACGTTGCCTACTTAATTACTGTTGTGATTTTCAAACGTTTAGGACCTAAACGTGGCGATTTAGTCGCAAATAAAGGTCCAAGTAAGTCTTACGTTCGAAAAGGTCTAAGTCAAATGCATCCAAAATTATTGAAAATCATACTTAATTGTAACACCAATTTTAGATATAGATTATAGTGTTGCTAGGCGTGTGGAAACTAGTTGAATTCGGCCTAAAATGTTCCTAATTATGAACATTATTTGATAGTCTTTTTTAAAGATTTTTTTGTGTAAAATTTTTAGTGCTTTTTTGTATATATATTTTTTTGGTATTGTAAAGACTGTACTGAAAAATTTCTGTTTTGTAGATATGTCCGTTAAAACAGTGCAGACTTCACACCTGTACTGGATACATTTCTGATTAAAATATTGGGTTTAATTGCAAAAATACGACTTGCACTGTCATCTAAACGCTTGCAATGTATTCCATAATCATAGGATAAGTATTATTGTGGTTCACAATGTTGATACCCAATTTTAATCCATCATATGGGTTTACCCAGGAATGGTTATGCGATTGAAATAATTTTCCAATGTCTGTTGGATTGAAAAATTCTCCAGTCAGTCAGGTTACCCAGTAATTGGGTTGAGGAGGTCGAGAGTGCCCAGTCACTCCATGTCCAGTGTACCAGTAATCCTGGGATTTATGTCCCTTCCCTTGCGTCGGGCAGTCAGGTAAAAAGTGTCTTAAGAGAATATTCTCAAGCATTCATCAATTAAATTTTTCCCTGTTTTAAAAATCTTTACGTAAAGTAATGAAAAACAATGCACAAATTTTTTTCGATAGAAATTTTCTCTCCGGCAAACAGATTTGCAAAATTATTTCAAAATGCCCACTAATGTCCAAAATTCACGATGTAAATTTTGTACAGATCCGCACCTACATTACTAATAGTAATAGTCGGCTTAGTTTTCGACTGACAAATGTATAAATAGGGAAAGAAGATGATATTTTTTCATGTACAGTAGAATAAGGAATGTGCCTGCTTTATTTATGGAGTCTCTTCGTATCTCTTTTGGCACGGGTTCTTGCTAAAAATTTTTTCATTCTTATCATCTCGATTATTTTGAATCGATGCTTCACCATTTACAGTCAACTGAAAATCATATATAGTAGTTACTCATTTATTGATTGGTATGTCGTAGCGTAGCAGTAACAGTGATTTTCGTCAGTCAAGTGCCACCACGGATCCGCGATTGACTGTACAAATAATTCGAAGTACACAGTTATGCTAGCTAGTCTTCTTTTGTGCTCATTTTAATAAATTAAAGCTAATACAATTGTTAATAAAAGCATCATTTTTGTTACATACACAGAGAAAGAAATTTGGAAAACACTAAGTAATCTGGTTAATATTTCTCCAGAAATAATTAATATTCAAATGAAATTGCGATGATATTCTTACCGGCCTATTAAATCAATTGTAATAACCATAAGAAGACGAGAACCCACATCCTATCCTTCAAGTTCTGTCTGCCATAACATTTAATTTTCTGTATTTCTGTAAAAACCAAAGAGATCTTTTCAATCTGTTTTAAAAGCGTGTTCAAATTTTGCGGGTACTTGTATATTTTTCAAACTAAAGGATAGTTTTTGATTATCTGAAGATTTGGTGGTTTCTTAATGCATTTATAGGATTCATCTTTCTACCATTTTGATGTAGCTTAGATCCTTAAATGCTAAAGCTGTAAAAGGGCAAAGTCTAAGAATTGTCTCATCATGTAACTAATTTTTCATTATTTTTTGAAAGATTTGACGATACGGCAAACACTTTTCCAGTGTCATGAAGACTGAAAACAGGTGTCATACAACATTTTTTTTGCATACCATCCTCGTCTTAAAAAAAATTGGCCAAGTGCGTGTCGGATTTCGCACATTAAGGGTTCCGTACCAAATATTGGTATTTTTTAGTAAAGTTTACGTAATAATAAACATTATCACCAAATTTCAAGTTCATAGATCAATGGTAAAAAAAAAAATCTTCGTAACAAAATTTTGTGACAGACGGACACTTGAGTGACTACAATAGGGTTCCATTTGGATCCTTCGGGTACGGAACCCTAAAAAAGAGGTTATGGTTTTGACGAATAATTATTTTAACGAAGTACAGTCGGCAACCGCATGACTTTTGACCACGCTTTTAAACGCGCTAGTCTTTCGGGCTGATCATATAAAAAGACGTAGTTTTATCTTTTATATTGTATCTTTTAAGTCGAAACAACGATTAGGACGTGTTTTCTTAAATTATTATTATTAATTTTAATAAGACCTGCGTTATTTTCGATAGTAGTAAGTGTAAAGATTTCTTTTTTTAGATTTTAAAGCGAACTTTACTCTCATTTTGTGTACATTGCTTGTTTTTGAGAATTAATGTAGTTTTTATATTATAAAAATGCAATGTAAGTTGAACAAGACATGAATGGTGTATTATTAGTTAATGAAGGATGAAAAGAATATTCGGGATTTGAAATGTACTGTTTTTGCTGACCGTATTTTTAACCGACTTCTGAAAAAAAGAGGTTGTAATTTAAAATCAGCTTTTAAGAAAAAAAAAAGAGTTCAGTTTGAATCATAATCAATTATTTTTATTTTTCAAAATAAAAGACGCAGTACATAGTCATTTCAAATAATTGAAATTCTTTATTATACATCCTTAAACTGATTAGTAACTAAAATGATTGAATAAAATGAAAAGAAGCGATTTTTCGGCACTCGTAGATCAACTATGTAGCGACCGAAAAAAAATTACATATTTTTTTAAATAATAATTTTCTTTAGAAACTTATTAATTTGTAAATATTGAACATAAATAAAATAATGTAACCTAATTAAAGCATTTTTTAATATGTAAACATAATTTGAGAGATTACCACAGTATTGTGTAAAATTTTTATTTTTATTATTTTTTTTAGTTTTAACAAAATAGCCATAACCATCTTTTTTAATGTTAATTTTTGTCAATTAAAACTGACTAAATTATTGTTAAATTTTTTTGAGATATAAAGGAAATACACTGTAGTTTTTGTGTTTTATTTGACATTCCATCATGGTAAACTTGGCTGTGCATTCCAAGCATTATCGGTACACGGTGGACAAGCCACACGCACAAAACGTTTTGGGAACACATTCATTGTGCGTACAGCTTTTCGAATTTATCCATAAGCCCTGGGCAGAATTGTGCGTACAGCTAAGGTGAGGAATTCCCTGCTAGAGTCTGTTTCCTGATAGCTACAACCTGGAAGTATTTCAAGTCAAGAGTGATTAGGTTACTTATAGGCAAGCGTGCTCCATCGTCGACTACATCATCGCTTACCATCAGGTGAGATAGTGGTCAAACGCAAGTCTATCAATGATAAAAAATATGTCTTCAGATAATATATTGTATGTCATCGAATAATTGCAAACACCATTATATTGTAATAAATCTTGCGGGCGTGTAAACTCTATAAATTTTAGTATCATATTTCCGAACGCATGCCATTTCTCTATTTGAGGAGCTCGTGGCTAAAGTATTAAAAGCCGCACATTACGACCCATCAGGCTACGCTTGCTGGGGTTGGTCCGTGGATGGGTGACCATGTTTACATACCGAGACTCCTCCGTGCCTCGGAAAGCACGTTAAGCCGTTGGTCCCGCCTGTCAATCTTGGATCTTTGACAGTCGTTACGGGTCGTCAGAAGCTCGAAATTCTGACATCCAGTCTTACCAACGGGTATCGTATTACCCAGTAACTGGGTTGTGGAGGTCAGATAGGCAGTCGCTTCATGTAAAATATTGGTATTCAGCTGCAACCGGATAGACTGGAAGCCGAGCCTAAGATAGTTGGGAAAAGGCTAGGTAGGCAGATCCCATTTCTTATTTGACCACGGATTGAAATGACCATGCATCCCTTTTTCTCCTATCACATTCCCATACAGCAGAGGGAGGAAGCAATGCCAACCGCACGCGCCGACCAGAGGTGCATCCCGCAAGTTGGCAACACTGATTGCCAACTTTGCAATTTGTTCTGTCATAACCGCAAACCGCCTGCAACCACGCCGCGCAGATCCGCTAAAATATATATCTAAAACTCTAAAAACTTTCTATTATCCGTGTTGGCCGACACAAGTGTGACATACAAAGACCAAGTAAAGTTCACAGTGAAAAAAAACTTTTTACAAAAAAAATACAACCGACTTCCATAAATAATACTAAAAAATGCAAAATAACTTTAATTTCGGAAGTCGGTGTTTCTAGTTTGGTTTCTTCGTTATTTGACACCGACTTCCGAAATTAAAGTTATTTTGCATTTTTTAGTATTATTTATGGAAGTCGGTTGTATTTTTTTTGTAAAAAGTTTTTTATTTTTCACTTTTTAGTTGTTTTACCCCATTCTAAAACTAAATTAATAGTAAAGTTATGCCCGAATTGATAGCCCCAAAAATAGGGAATTTGAACGTAATTGGTGAAATTACGGTGTATCAGGGTGAACTGTACAAATCTGTATACCCCTTCAGAGCGCATCAGCGTGATGTAATGTTGTGGAGTGGTGAAAACAATATACAGACATGCGATTGCAGCAATTCTGGAAGGTTTGCTATTACTTATTGAAGAGTTCCGTTGTGTATCTCCGAAGTCCTTCATCAGATCTTCACCAAATTAAAATGGGACCAAATGTAAGGCAACATCTTTCAAATAAAAAAAAAATCTTTTAAATCGGTTCACGTAGTAAGAAGTTATGAGGTAACACACATAAAAAAAAAAAAAAAAAAAAAAAAAAAAAAAAATACAGTCGAATTGAGAACCTCCTCCTTTTTTGAAGTCGGTTAAAAAGAAGAAAATCTTGCTACATCTTCCCAGACGTCCTTGTATCAGCGTACTCCATCCAGGACGTTCCCAAATAAGTCTATCATTACCTTTTTCCTACCCTGGTCAGCTCAATACCTACTGTGTTGCCAAATATTTCAATACTCATAAAATTTACATTCCCGCAATGGTCCTTCGAAAGCCGCATTTACTGATACACCCACATTTAATTTTCATCTATAATTCTATACTAATATTATAAAGAGGTAAGTTTGTTTGTGGGAAGTAATCTCTGGTATTACTAAACCGATTTTGAAAATTCTACATTTTTTGTGAGTGCTAAATATGGTGACTGTTAATTAGTGACCACCATGAGCGCCGAAAAAGGTGGCATGCTACATGCTATTCTAAGTATACAAATAATTAGTACCCTTTTACGTGATTCATATCGTAAAAAAATCAGAACAGAAACATTTGTATTTACCGCGAAATCAACGATGATTACTTGCGCGTTCGTTCAGCAGGACCACGACTTTCAATGTTGAAGCGTGTGGGTTTCCTCGAACCTACATAGAAAATTAGCCCTGCAAGATAATTTTAGTACCCAAAATTCAAAATTAGTAGGTACGAGTAGGTACTCCAGTAGTTTACGAGATATACCAAGCCATTGGTGGGGTGGTGGTAGTCACGGTGTTAATTTTTTATTTCAAGATTTCCGTAGTAAAAACTCCGTGGTTTTTTTCCCAAATTTGTACAAAAATTAGTAGGTACCCATAAAGAAGTTATAGTGACCGAAAATTCAGATTCCTAAGTAAGAGAAATTAGGTTTCATTACTTTCCATACTAAATCTCCGCGTATAACCCGACCAAATTAAGTTGTCAATGGTTTTGAACTGTTTAGTAGATAATAAACAATGGTGCGGATTCTGTTCTGCACTAAACTTAATTTAGGATATTCCTATCTTTTTCTCTGTAATACTGTTGTATTATATTTGACAGCTCTAATTTACGTCCGTCTCTTTCTAACAAGTAGTGGGGGGGGGGGAGGTAGTGGGGGGGGGGATAGTTAGTTGAACTAATATCTGCATACAAATTAAGGCTGCTCTACACGCCAACGGCCTTGAGCATGTGGGCGGAGCCAACCTCACGTAGCCGCGTGATTTACGCACACATAGAAATGCTTACCGCGTGCGGACTGTGATCAAAGAATATGCGTGGACGCAGAGATGCGACTAGCAGTGGTATAATTCTTGCCTACGATTCCGTAAAATATTTACGTATATTTTACGTTTTTACTAGACATTATTTTTTATCATATTAAGAATATACGTAGGTCAAGTAAAACAAAATAGGTTAGATTAAAATCTACTAACGTACAGATGTTTTAAGTTATTACGTTCGTTTAAAAATACTAAGTAAGTAATTTAAAAATGACAAAAAACACAAACTGGAGTGATAACAATATAGCATAAAGTCAAATCTAGTCATCTAGCCTCTTTCAAATTAAACTAGATCGATTTAGCTTTTTAGAGTAACACTCTCATCCCACCCTCAAAACTATATAAATGATTGAACATTTTTTTTTAGAATAGAAAAGTAGGTACTTACTTCATTTGCCTAGACTACCTACTTGCATAAAAAATGGCAAAGTGCGAGACGGACTTGCGCACCGTGGGTTCCAACTAGGCTTGTATACACGACTATAATGACCTTGTGCATTTGGGCGGAATTAACGACCAGCGACCCCTCTCCGCGCCACTCCGCTACCCGTATGCAACAGAGCGCCGCTGCAGCCTGCGGCGCACCGCCACCGCGCGTCGCCGTGCCTAGTCTCGTCACAGTACAGTATGGAAATCACAGAAGATCAAATCATCGTAAAAGTTTATTCGTAGGTGTACCGCATATGAAGAGGTCCAATTTTGGTTTTATTTATTATCAGTTGATAAGGCTGTACTTTTCGGGCTATAGATAGTTACGAATAAAATTGTTAAAAGCTTTCGAGGTCGCGGGTAAAAACCTCTACCTTTAGTATAATTAATCAGCCTGATGTATCTTTTTAACTAAATTATATCAATTAATTAATCTGCCTAGCCTTTTCCCAACTATCTTGGGGTCAGCTGCCAGTCTAACCAGATGCAGCTGAATACCAGTATTTTACATGGAGCGACTGCCTATCTGACCTCCACAGTCCAGTAACTAGGTAATACGACACCCCTTGGTAAGACTGGTTGTCAGACTTTCGGGCTTCTGACGACCCGTAACGACTTTAATTTTACTAAATTATATATTTATATATAAATGAATGACTAAATGTGTAGCTAAGCTCAAAACTCAAGAATGGCTGGACCAATTCGGCTAATATTTTTATCAAATATTCGTTAGTCTCAGGAAGGTGTCTAGGTAGATTAGGTAGGTAGGTAGAGTTTGTAGGTAGGTAGGTAGGGTAGGGTAGGTAGGTAGGTTAGTTAGGTAGGTAGTGTAGGTAGTATTATTAGCACTAGTGTATGACATATTATTTGTTATATTTTTTATACAACAATAGATTACTTATAACTAAAATTCACTGAAATTTAACTTTCTTTTACCAAGTATTTTTATTCTTTTGGTTGGCTGAACTTCTTCATCCTCACTTATTTCTCCGTCATCATTCTCCTGCCCTTATCCCAATTTATTTGGGGTCGGCGCAACATGTCTTTTTCTTCCATACTCCTCTATTAGTCGTCATCTCTGTAGTCACCCCTTTTTTACCCATATCCTCTTTCACACAGTCCAACCATCGTTTCTTTGGCCTTCCCCTACTCTTATAGCCATCCACATCCATACACAAGACTTTCCTCACGACATTTTCTTCATTCCTCCGCATCACATGCCCATACCACGACAACCGATTTCCACACAACTTTTCAGTCAGCGGTGCCACTTTCAGACTTCCTCTTATATACTCATTCCTAATTCTATCCATGCGCGTAACACCACACATCGCTCTTAGCATTCTCATCTCAGCTACATGCAATTTCTTTTCATTCATCCCTTTTGTGGCCCAACATTCTGAACCATACAAGACAGCACTTATTCAGCACTTATTTCTCCGTATTCACATATATTTACTTTTGGAAATTTCGATTTCCAGAAAAAATCTTGTTCTATGTTTTCTTCTTCGTTCTCGTTTTCTTCATTTTTCTCTTCAACCTCTTTTTCTTCATTTTTTCAGATGTTGTCGGGTCTATCGATTCTGATGATTTCATTCTAGATTTCCTGGAACAATTAATAACGGTCAATATAATTATACATCAGGGGCAGCGGTCCAAATGTATTACCGCCACAGATGAGACATTTTTGACCAAAATCAAATTTTGATTTTCCCACAGTCTAGCGGATTACAATAAATTATATTCTTTTCTACAAAAGCTAAAGCTAAAGAAGTACTTAGGTATACACTATTCGCTGCGGGAAAAAACTTTTTGTAGACAAACAAACAAACAAACGTCAAACGGTTATAAGCAGACTAATTTTAAAAATACAACCTTACAAGTCATAATGGTTACTTTGGTAGTTCTCTTTAATTTGCTATCATAACAGTTGCGATTTACAGGCTTTCTATATGCTTATTAGGGTTCTGTACCCGAATGGTCCAAAGGGAGCCCTATTGTTGTCACTCACGTAGTCCTTCTGTCTGTCCGTCGTCTGTCACAAAAATTTGTTCCGAAGAATGTTTTAATTACCCATTGACTAGTTATAGTGATAATGTTTATTGTTACATAATTATATTTAAATAACAAATACCACTATATTGATAAATAAGATTTTTTCTTTGAAATTTGGTACGGAACCCTAAATGTGCGAAGTCCGCGCACACGCACTGGCTGGTTTTCGACTACTGGTTTTGGTTTTAATAATATTTTATTTTTTGTTGAAACCTATAATATTGATATTGTTGTAAAATACAGTTACTTTACGAAAATAATAAAAGTTTGAAATGTGTGTATTTGGTTGTTTAATGAAATACAACATATTCTCATAATATTTTACTTTTTTATCGTTTGTTTAACTTTAATTTTTTCTCCCAGCGAATAGAGTGTAGATATTATTATTTTGGTATATTATGTAGGTATGTACTTACTTAACCAGATTCATTGTCTTAGCCCTTAGAACTGCATATTTTCTTGATTTACTTGGTCTTGGCATTATTATTTTACACAATGCACAATATTTACAAAAAGTATTTGCAAATTCAAATAAAAAATCTACGAATATAAAGCGTCCACGCGCACGATCACACTGGGTCCTCTGCGGGAAGTTAATCTATGAACACACACTAATATAAAAAGTTTGTAAATATTTTGCGCTAACACATACGTATTTGCTTAGTCGGACAACAGCACGGCGAAGCAGCGAACGACACAGCCTTCCCGTTCGAATGCCATCGCGCGACTGGCTCCGCCCCCGTAGAGAGCGAGAATATATAGGTACATTAGACGTTACTTTGTAAGACTTTCTTTGAAAAATATTGATTGATTTAGATAAGCAACATCACATCTAAAGAACCTTTAACGATCAATTAATCTGTGTAAAAATATTTTAAAATATCATAGCCGTTTAGGAGGAGTAGGCAAAATAGTGAATAGAGAAACGCGTTGTTAAATATTTTTTTATGGCAAAACTATTAGTCA